>CAUYUJ010001195.1:60000-85000 GCA_963575745.1 Prorocentrum cordatum
TCAGGGACCAGCGTCCACGTCGACGCGACGGGGACCTGCCATCGAGGGCTTCTGGGAGCAGGGGCGACTCCTCCAAACACTACCTCTAGACTCCTCGTCGGGAGGGGCGAAACATGATCGAAACGGATGGGGAAGATGACTGACGCAGTACACGCCGGTCGTTGAAAGTAGGTATTTTTGGATTCCTAGATCCCAATCTACTTCAAGCGCCTTCCTACTTCAAGAATCGACATGCTTTTGCTGTGTTTTGTTATTCTCTGGGGGGACCTGGACCCAATCTACTATATCCGCCCTCCTACTTCATGATTCTACCTACTTCTTCCGACCGACGTGTAGTGCTTCTTTATTGTGGGCAAGACGGGAATCGCTGTCGGTCTCAAGGCGAGTTGTGTCCGTTCGTTGCTGAGTGTCGGTTGTCCAATGGCGAATATTGCCCATGTCAGGGCAACCTTTGCCGTTGGGCATCGTTCCCAACGATGCTAAAACAAAAAAGCGCGCCAGCAATTACAACCCGACGTGGTGATTTTTCACAATCTGGGCACCCGACGTTTCGGTTCGTCTACCAGGACCGATGTTTCGCCCCGAACAGTTTCGTTGACGGTGCCGGGGCCCGTTGAGGGCCGCTGGAGGTTTGTAGTGTTTGTTCACGACGCTGGAGGTCTGGTGTCGGTTCGGGAATCAAAAACCGTCCCCTGAATCTGTTCTGGCCAATATTTCGAATGTAAACCAGCCGTGACGATGAGGACCTTCCAGGAGGCCCCAAAAAGGGCGATGAGCTTGGCGTGGCCCCAAGTTAAGTAGAGGGCAGTTGCCTACTGCATGGGCACATTGCGTGTCATTACTTGGCCTACTGCTTGGCATATTGCGCGGCGTTACTTTGTATAGTCTGGCATTGTTCGGCAATGCGTTGCATTGCATTGCGTTGCTGGGCATGTTTTGGCATTGCGTGGCATTGCTTGGCATTTCGTGGCGCTGCTCGGAACTGCGTGGCATTGAGTGGCTTTGTTTTGGGTTGCTAGGCATTGCGCATTTCGTGGCGAGGCAGAAAGGACACAAGGCCAAGGAACCAAGGAACCAAGGAACCAAGACCAACGAACCAAAACCAAGGAACCAAGGAACCAAGACCAAAGAACCAAGTCCAAGGACCCAAGACCAAAGGGCTAAGGTACCAAGACCAAGGACCCACAGAACCAAGTCCACGGAACCAACGAACCAATACCACGGAACCAAAGAACCAAGACCAAAGAACCACGGAATCACAAAACCCAAGCCAAAGAATTTGGGCATGGCCGTGCCAGGGAACAAGACCGAGGAACCCCAGGGCGCGCCCTTGTACGGAAACAGGACCAAGGAACCCCGGGGAACGTCCGTAAGGATAAGGCCGAAGAGCCTCTCAGGAACAACACCAAGGAAAATCCCGTGGAACCTGGCGACGACAGGGTACGGGTACCCACCGGCTCTTCACAAGCAGGTAAGAATTCCCCAAAACGGGGCCTAATTCGCCGAATCTAGGTGCTCAATCCTCGGTCCTTCTGACCCCTTCCAGCGGGAAGAGAAGTGGGAGAATGACCGAGGCAGCGAAAGCGAGCGAGGAAACAAGGAGGGCAGGCTGGAAGGAGGCCGTTGCCAGGCGGGCAGGCGGAGGCAGCGAGGTGATCGATTTCCGAGGAATCGAAAAACTCGGTCCGAAGCATTCGGTCCTCAAAGTCCGACCTCGATTCTTGATCTCCTCCTCCTCCTTTTCCTCCTCCTCCTCGAAGTTCGATCCACGATCCCCCATTCTGAGAGGAGGACAGAACGAGGAGGAGGAAAAGGAGGAGGAGAGGAAGGAGGAGGAGAAGGAGTGGAATGAGGAGGAGGAGGAGGAGGAGGAGGAGGAGAAAAACAAGGAGGAGGAGGACGAGGAGGAGGAGGAGGAGGAGGAGGAGGAGGAGGAGGAGAGGAGGAAGAAGAGGAAGAAGGTGGATGAGGACGAGGAGGAGGAGGAGGAGGAGGAGGAGGAGGGGGAGGAGGAGGAGAGGGAGGAGGAGAGAGGAAAAAGAGGATATGATGATGATGCTGATGATGCCGATGATGACTGATGCCGATGATGATGATGATGATGATGATGATGATGATGATGATGATGATGATGATGATGATGAGGGGGAGGAGGAAGACGAGGATAATGATGAGGATGAATGATGATGACGATGATGCTTGGCTTGTGCTGCTTGTGATCATGATGCTGCTGCTGCTGTCAATGTTCATCATGCCATGACGATGGTTATGCTGATTATGTTAATGATGAGGATGCTGATGCTGATGCTGCTGATGATGCTGCTGATGATGCAAATCATGATCATGATGCTGCTGCTGATGATGATGATTATGATGATGGTGGTGGGGATGATGCTGCTGATGATGATGCTGATGTTGATGTTGTTTCTGATGGTGATGCAGATGATGGTGATGATGATGATGATGATGATGATGATGATGATGCTGATGATGATGATGATGATGATGATGGATGAAGATGAGGATGATGATGATGATGATGGTGATGGTGCCGATGCTGATGCTGGTGCTGATGCGGACGCTGCTGGTTCTGCTGATGATGACGATGATGATGATTATGCTGACTTTGATGCTGATGCTGACGATGATGACGATGATGACGATGATGGTGATAATGATTCTGATGCTGATGATGATGACGATGATGACGATGATGACGATGATGACGACGACGATGATGATGGTGCTGGTGCTGCTGCTGCTGATGATGATGATGGTGATGCTGATGCTGATGACGATGCTGATGATAATGAAGAAAAATGAAACTGGAGATGCAGACGAGGATGCTGATGATATTGATGATGATGGTGGTGTTTAGGGTGATTGATGCTGATGCTGATGATGAGGAGGAGGAGGACGAGAAAGGATGATAATGAATGATGATAACGATGATGTTTGTGCTGCTTGTGATGATGATGCTGCTGCTGCTGATGATGTTAATGCAGCTGATGATGTTGATGCTGATTATGTTGATGATGATGATGCTTATGCTGATGCTGCTGCTGCTGATGCAGGTGCTGATCATGCTAATCATGATCATGATGCTGCTAATGATGATGATTCTGATGATGGTGGTGGTGGGGATGATGATGGTGATGATGGTGCTGATGTTGACGTTGTTGTTGATGTTGATGCAGATGATAAATGATGATGATGATGATGATGATGATGATGATGATGGTGATGATGCCGATGCTGATGCTGGTGCTGATGCGGACGCTGCTGGTGCTGCTGATGATGATGCTGATTTTCATGATGATGACGATGATGACGATGATGGTGATAATGATGATGCTGATGATTATGATGACGATGTTGATGGTGATGATGCTGCTGGTGCTGATGATGATGATGATGCTGATGATCATGGTAATACTGATGCTGATGATGCTGATGATGATGATGAAACTGAAGATACAAACGATGATGATGATGATGCTTATGATATTCATGATGATGGTGGTGGTAAGGGTGATTGATGATGATACGGCTGATGATGATGCTTATTCCGATGGTGATGATTATGATGATGCTGTTATTTTTACTGATAACGATGATGCTGGTGCTGATGATGCTGCTGCTGATGATGATTATGAGGATGAGGACGAGGGTGATGATGAGGATGAGGATGAGGATGAGGATGATGATGATGAGGATGCGGATGGCACGATGCTGCTGGTGATGCTGATGCTGATGCTGATGCTGATGCTGATGCTGATGATGACGCTGCTGCTGATGATGATGACGACGATGGTGATGATGACAATGACGATGATGATGATGATGATGATGATGATGATGATGATGATGATGATGATGATGATGATGATGAGGATGAGGATGAGGATGAGGATGAGGATGAGGATGAGGATGAGGCTGATGATGATGATGATGATGACGATGACGATGACGATGACGATGACGATAATAGTGGTGATGGTGATTATAATGATGATGGTGATGATGATGCTGAGGAGGAGGAGGAGGAGGAGGAGGAGGAGGAGGAGGAGCAGCATGAGGAGGAGGGAGGAGGAGGAGGAGGTGGAGGAGGAGGAGGAGGAGGAGGAGGAGGAGGAGGAGGAGGAGGGAGGAGGAGGAGAAGGAGGAGGAGGAGGAGGAGGAGGAGGAGGAGGAGGGAGGAGGAGGGGGAGGAGGAGGAGGAGGATGGAGGAGGAGGAGAAGGAGGAGGAGAGGAGGAGGAGGAGGAGGAGGAGGAGGAGGAGGAGGAGGAGGAGGACGATGAATATACATATATCGGCGCACCGGGTCCGGGGGCCCGGGGCCGGGACCCCGACCACAAATGTGGGCCCCGGGGGGCCCGGAGGCTCGTCGGACCGCCGGACGCCGTCCAAGATCGTTCGCAGGCGGCTTCGGAACGCGCTCCGATGGCTCCAGATGCCTTCCAAGACGCCTGTCATGACACCAAGAAGGTCCCAGAAGCCTCCAAGACGCTCCGAGAGGCAGCCCAAGAGAGGCCCAAGAAGCAAAAATCGTGCCATTCCTATGGGGAAACGTATATTTTTCGCATGTTCGCCTCTTGGGCTTTCGCCGCGTCCAAGACGGCCCAAGAGGCGCCCAAGACCGCCCCAAGACGGCCCAAGAAGCTTCCAAGAGGGCCCCAGGACAGCCCAAGAGGGCCCCAAGACGGCCCAAGAGGCGCCCAAGATGGCCCAAGAGGGCCCCAAGACGGGCCCAAGAGGGGCCCAGAGGGGGACCACGAACCGCAAGCTCGAGCCTTCCGCCCCAAGAGGCCGCCAGGAGGCCCCAAGGAGGCCCCTCAAGAGGCCCCAGGAGACCCCCAAGAGGCCCAAAGGAGGCCCCGAGAAGCCCCAAATCGGCCCCCAAAATGCTTCGAACCTGCTTCCAGGAGGCCCCCGACAGGTTCAGAGGCTCCCGAGAAGCTACGTCAAACTCCCAGCGAGCGGCCGGACGAGGCCCCCCACAAAATCACAAGAGGGTTCCAGTATTTGTATCCTTCAGCGCTCTCTGGCCTTCTTCCCCCTGCCCCCTTCCCTGCGACTTGGCTCCGGATGCCTTCCAAGACGCCTGTCCCCGTGGCGCGTTCGGTCCGGGGTCGCCCGGGGCCGGGGGGGGGGGGTCAAATCTCCGGTTTGGGGTCCCTTGGGGCGGGTTTTGGGAGGGGAACCATCTCACACGCCTAGAGACCCACAAGGGGTCGGCGGTCCCTCAGGGCCTCTTGGGATGTTCTTGGGGCAGGCTGGGGGCGTCTTGGGGCCGAAGGCTCGAACAGGTGTCGTCTTGGGGCCGTCTGGGGGCCCTCTTGGGCTGTCTTGGGGGCTTCGGGGGCTGTTGTTGAACCCTCTTCGACCCTTCTTGGGGGCCCCTTTGGCCGTCTGGGGGCGATATTGAAGGTTTTTTTGCCCGTCTGGGACGTTGTGAAAACCGAATAGACGAGCATGCGAACAATGTTTGTTTTTTCGAAGGGAATGGGACGATTTTTGTTTCTTGGGACCCTTTTGGGGCGCATCTTGGGGACCTTTTCGGGGCGTTTTGGCAGCTTCGGAGGCCGCCTGGAGGCCATCGTGGGCGTCCAGGGCCATATTTCTGCGAATCGTGGCCCCCTGGGACCGTCTGGGGAGCGTTCTGGTGCCTTCATGGCCAGTTTTGGAACCCTCCGCTCCCCCGTGACGCGTTCGGTCCAGGGTCGCCCGGGGCCGGCCGGGGGGGGGGTAAAATCTCCGGTTTGGGGTCCCTTGGGGGGGGTTATATGGGGGGAACCATCTCACACGCCTAGAGACCCACAAGGGGTCGGCGGATTCGATTCGATTTCGGATGACGGGAAGCGTCTTCGAGGAACGAGAAGCGAGCTGGACGTTTTGGCTGAATCTTCCTCATATCAGTAAGAGATCTCTTAACTATAGGGGGTGGCGGGGCGCACGGGGAAGAGGCTTAGCGGATGACGGGAAGCGTCTTCGAGGAACGAGAAGCGATCTGAACGTTTTGGCTGAATCCTCCTCATAGCAGTAAGAGATATCTTAACTATAGGGGGTGGCGGGTCGCACGGTATACCAGCTTAGCGGATTCCTCGGGGTGGCGATTTTACGTGAGACATCCTCACAAAAATGAGATCTTCGCGACGTCGCGTTTAACAAAAACAAGCGTTTCGCTCGAGACGTCCTCGAAAAGTTGATAACAGCGAAATGTCGCCGTCTGTGAACATTTGCGTTTCGCTTGGGACATCCTCGAAACAATGAGATGACGACTGAAGTCTTTAACTAACTCTTATGTTAAGAATTGCGATTTCGCTAGGGACATCCTCAGACAACGAGCGGCAGAACGGCGGACCAGAGAGCACGGCAGAAAATTTGCATTTCGCTAGGGACATCCTCAACAAAATGAGATGTCCTCAACGTCGTCTTGGTATCGTTCTCGAAGTGCCTCAAGATGAGGAAATGAGAGGCCAAAAAGCACGTCAAGATGGCTGTCAGAACGATTTGGGGACTTCCGAAAATAGCGATTTCGCTAGGGACATCCTCAAAAAATGAAAACATACACCAGCATCGACTTGAAAACTGTTGTTCTTACATAGTTTTGACTTTGCTTCTGAAAAGGCTTCCAGACGGCCCAAGGCAGCCTTCAAAAAATGTCGTTTTCGCTAGGGACATCCTCAAAACATTGATGCGTGCGACATCGCATCGTAATGATTTTCGGAGGGCATCAGGAAGCAAAAGAAGGCCACAACATGGCCCCAAGAGCGCCCTTCAGGTTGCTGAAAATAGTGATTTCGCTAGGGACATCTTCCAAAAAATAACAAATCCAACAACATCGTTTTGAACATTTGCTGTTTCAACATCGTCTGGGGATCGCTCCTGAAAAGGCTTCTAGATGGTTTAAGCCAGTCATCTAAAAATGACGATTTCGATAGGGACATCCTGAAAAAATGAATGTGTGTCACATCGGACTGTAACGGTTTTGTAAGGCATCAAGAAGGCCCCCAACGGCCCCAAACAAGCCCAAACTTGACCTCCAGGAGCGCCCTCGAGACGATCCAAAATGGCGATTTCGCTTGACATCCTTACAAACATGAAATGTTCACAACATCGATTTCATCAAAAATGAGCGTTTCGCCTGAGACATCCCTTGAACATGGGAAGCCGCGAATTCGACAGATGTTCAAAAACTAGCGTCTCGCCTGAGACATCCTAACAAAAATGATATCTTGGAGTGGCGGTTTCAATACCTCTCATGTTTAAAATCGCGTTCTCGCTGCGTACATCCTCAAAAAAGTCGGGCGGAGCATGGCCGGCGAAAAAAGAGCAAGGCAGAGAATGAGCAGTTCTGCCGTGCTCCTTCGCTCACGGGGTCTATTCTGCAATGCTCGTTGTTTTTTTGTGCCGTGCTCCTTCGCTCTACGGGCCTATTCTGCCATGCTCCTGGCCATTTTCTGTCACAATCCTTTGTTCTTGGGGCTTACGATGCCGTGCTCCTGGTCGTTTTCTGCCGTGCTCCTTAGCTCTTGGGGCATATTCTGCCGTGCTTCTCCGCTTTCGGGGTTTATTCTGCCGTGCTCCTTGTGTTTTTCTTGCATACTCCTTCTTCCTTGGGGCGTATTATGCTGTATTCTTGCATCTATCTTGCCGTGCTCCTTAGCTCTCGCGGTCTATTCTGCCGTGCTCCTGGTCACTGGTCGTGTTTTGCAATGCTCCTTCTTTCCTGGCGCCTATTCTGCCGTGCTCCTCAGCTCTTGGGATCTATTCTGCCGTGCTCCTGTTTTTTTCTGTCATGCTCCTTCGCTTTTGGGGCCTTTTCTGCCGTGCTCCTCAGCTCTTGGGGTCTATTCTGCCGTGCTCTTTGTTTTTGTTTCTGCCGTGCTCCTTCGCTCATGGGGCCTATCCTGCCGTGCTCCTGGTCTTTTTCTGCCGTGCTCCTTAGCTCTGGGGTCTATTCTGCTGTGGTCCTGGTCTGTTTCTGCCGTGCCCCTGAGCTCTGGGGGTCTATTCTGCCGTGCTCCTGGTCATTTTCTGCCGTGCTTCTTCGCACTTGGGGCATCTTCTGCCGTGCTCCTTGTCTCTTGGGTTCTATTCTGCCGTGCTCCTCGTCTTTTTCTGGTTTGCTCCTTCGCTCTTCGGGCCTATTCTGCCGTGCTCCTGGTCTTTTCTGTCGTACTCCTTGGCTCCTCGGGCCTTTTCTGCTGTGTTTCGGTCTTTTCAGCCGTCGTCCTTAGCTCTTGGGGCATCTTCTGCCGTGCTCCTGGTCTTTTTCTGGCGTCTTTTTCGCTCTTGGCTCCTTCGCTCTTGGGGCCTATTCTGCCGTGCTCCTGGTCATTATCTGCCGTGCTCCTTAGCTTTTGGGGTCTATCCTGCCGTGCTCCTGGTCTTTCTCTGCCGTACTCCTTCGCACTTGAGGCATATCCAGCCCTGCTCCTTAGCTCCTGGGGTCTATTCTGCCGTGCTCCTGGTCTTGTTCTGCCGTGCTCCTTCGCTCTTGGGGCCTAATCTGCCGTGCTCCTGGTTTTTTATGCCTGCTCCTTAGCTCTTGAGGTCTAATCTGCCGTGGTCCTGGTCTTTTTTCTGCAGTGCCCCTGAGCTCTGGGGGTCTATTCTGCCGTGCTCCTGGTCATTTTCTGCCGTGCTTCTTCGCACTTGGGGCATCTTCTGCCGTGCTCGTTGTCTCTTGGGTTCTATTCTGCCGTGCTCCTGGTCGTTTTCTGGTTTGCTCCGTCGCTCTTCGGGCCTATTCTGCCGTGCTCCTGGTCTTTTCTGTCGTACTCCTTGGCTCCTCGGGCCTTTTCTGCTGTGTTTCGGTTTTTTTCAGCCGTCGTCCTTAAGCTCTTGGGGCATCTTCTGCCGTGCTCCTGGTCTTTTTCTGGCGTCTTTTTCGCTCTTGGGGTCTATTATGCCGTGCTCCTTAGCTCTTGTGGTCGATTCTGCCGTGCTCCTGGTCTTTTTCTGCCGTGCTCGGCAGCTCTTGGAGTCTATTCTGCCATGCTCCTGGTTTGTTTCCGACGTGCTCCTTCGCTCATGGGGCCTATTCTGCTGTGCTCCTGGTCTTTGTCTGCCGTGCTCCTGCTTTTCTTCTGCCGTGCTCCTTCGCACTCGGGGCATATTCTGCCGTGCTCCTTGTCTCTTGGGTTCTATTCTGAGTAAGTACTTGTCGCCACGCTGACACCATCCAGGTATGTCGCGCATTTAGCCGGCCGTTGTGATTTGAAGTCATTTTCGAGTGTCCATGTGGGTCCCCCCATCACACAACACACCAATGCCCAACCGTCGTCGGATTGCACACATCATTTTTTTTTTTTTTTTTTTTTTTTTTTTCTCCAGGGCTACCGCAGCGAACACGAAACGCGCGATCAGAGCGGGCCGAAAAACCGCCGGGCGGGCGCGCCGAGACTGCGAGGGCGGAGAGCGCCGAAAAATGTCTGCTAAGCAGAGCTAAGGGAGGAGAAGTAGGAGGAGGAGGAGGAAGAGGAAGAGGAAGAGGAAGAGGAAGAGGAGGGGGGGAGGAGGCTAAGCAGAGCTAAGGAAGAGGAAGAGGAAGAGGAAGAGGAAGAGGAAGGAGGAAGGAGGAAGAGGAAGAGGAAGAGGAAGAGGCTAAGCAGAGCTAAGGGAGGAGGAGGAGAGGAAGAGGCAGAGGAGGGATGGGAAATCGCACGACCTCCAAATCGGCCAGCCCGCAAGGAGGCTCCACAGGCGTCGTCGGGAGGTCACCGTAGGGGTTGTCACCGTAGGGGTTGTTTCGAACGGTCGCTGGCGCTCCGTCGCCCACTGTCCGATTCGGGGGCGCGGGCGCACCATTCGTCGCCGTTCGCCCACTTGAAGCCTCATCCTCTTGCTTTGGGGGCGCGGGGGGGTTCCGCAGGGACCGTTTCCGGGAGCGCCCAACGCAGCTCAACTCGTAATCTTCCTCATTCCTCTCGTCGTCCTCGTCGTCGTCGCCATCAGCGTCGTTGTCATGATTCGTCGTCGCTCCTTGCTCGTCGTCGCTCGTCACTCGTCGTCGCTCCTCATTCGTCGTCGTTTTGGCTCCTTCTGTCATCGTCGTTGTTCATGTTCGCCGTCGTCGCTCGTCGTCGACTTTGCCGTATTCGTCACTTTTCATGGTTCATTCGTCGTCGTCACAGGGCGTCGTCGCTCGTCGTCGTTTTCGCTCGTCGTCGTCCTGTGTCGAAGACCCTAGGACACCAAGGCCCCAACGCCCTAAGACGCGAAGGTCCTAAGACGCTATGACCCTAAGGCTCCAAGGCTCTGAGACCCAAAGGGTTTACGACCCTAATGCCTTCAGAAACTAAGATTCGAAGGCCCTATGGCACACAAGCCCCACCGCCGTAAGACATGCAGACCCTAACACCCCAAGAGCCCAATGCCCCGCAACACAAAGATTCCACTGCCCTAAGACCCTAGGGCCCCAACGCCCCAAGACCAGAATACTTTAACGATCCTAAAGCCCGACGACTCTAATACCCTAGCCTTGAGAACCTAGGGCCTTCAGACCCTACGACCCTGCGCCCCCGAGACCCTAAGGCCCCATAGACCGTATCTGTAGCATTAAGGCTCGAGCATCTGTTGGGTCAAGCTATTTTGGGTTCAGCTCGCGTGTGGCCTGCGCCCCAATAATGAGGACTCGGATATTGAGTATAATGTCCGTGCTTGTCAGTGCGTGTGTGTGTCTTCTGTTTCGGCAAACGTATCTTACACTGAGCCAGCAATACGCCTTCAATCTGCCAGCGGTCCAACACGCCAACCTTACAGGATTGACAATCGCACTGCACGTTGCGCTTGTATACCCTTCTGAGATGCTGAACATCGCGTCATTTTCCAAGCATGTGGACCAATCTCGTTTTTGTTTTAACGAGATCTTCGTCACAGTAGACTTCAAAGATAAATCAGGCCCAATACTGTTCGACAGCCCACAGTTTCTCGCGCAAAATGAAACGTGGCTTAGATTCCACAGGTCCGTGTCAGATGCATTGCATGAAGCTGAACTTGTGAGTTTGAGATACTGCCCGACGAACCAGACCCCGATATCCTTGCGCATTGAGCCTCTGAACACAACAACGCTTCAAATGGCTGCTCGGAGAGCATATGGCTTACAGCGCGGCGACGACCGGTGGCGTCATATCCAGCTGCCTGCGGCAAACCTTGTGCCAACGCAGCAGTGCAGCAGCGCAGCAGAAAGAAGGTTTACTTTACAACCCGCTCAAGTTCAGGCAGGGCGCTGAACTGGAGCGGGTCTTAAACACCCCCTCCCTGTTCATACACGGCGCTGAACTGGAGCGCATCTTGGACACCCCATCCTTGTCCGATGCCTCGTTCTCTTCATCCTCTGTCCTCGCTCCTCCCTTTTTCCATCTCCTCTCTCCTCCCCCCTGAACGCATCTAGGGGCTTCTCTGGGACTCAGCAGCAGCGCAGCAGGAAGGCGGGTTACTTTAAGACCCGCTCAAGTTCAGACTTGGCGCTGAACTCGAGCGGGTCTTGAACACCCCCTCCCTGTCCGCAGCCTCGTTCTCCTCCTCCCTCTTCCTCGCTCCTCTTCCCCTTCCCTCTCCTCCCTCCTCTCTCTCTTGAACACATCTTGGAGGCTTCCAAGGCCGTTTAGGAGGCCTGTGCTGGTTTGTAGGGAGGCTTTGGGAGGCCTCTTCGGTGTTGGAGGCAATCCTGCAGGGAAAGGCTTTCGAGACCAGCTCGATTTTCCACTCTTGAGCCCCTCTTGGGGCCTTCTTGTGGGCCTCTTGGGCCGTCCTGGGCTCCCCTTGGGCCGTCGTGGGGGCCTGTTGGGCCGTCTTGGGACCTTCTTGGGCCGTCTTGGGGCCCTCTTGGGCCTCTCTTGGGCTGTCTTGTTGCCCTTTTGGAGACCTTTTGGGCCGTCTTGGATTGTTGGAAGTCAGAAAAGGCCAGTATTCTGAAATCTACCAAACACGATCGGGAAACCAATGTTGTTTGGTTATCGGTGGCCTCCTTGGCGTCCTCTTGACCCCCTCTTTGGGTCGTCAGGGGGACCTCTTGGGCCGTCTTGAGGCCATCTTGGGCGATCTTGAAGCCCTCTTGGACCGTATCGAGACCTTCTTGGGTAGTCTTGGGAGCATCTTAGGAGCGTTTTGGGTTACCTTGGGGCGATATTTGATGTTTTGGGGCGGTTTGGGATTGTCTTGGAGCCGCCAGAAGACCGAAAAGTGGGCCGGAGAGCAAATCCAGAGAGGCCGATCTTCTAAGGATGCGCGCTGGTAGGGGGGGTCGGCCCTAGAAAACATTAAAGACACCTTACCAGACAACATATTATAATGACGGAAAGAGCGCTAGCGAGAGAAGTTCTGCACAGGGCTTTAGCCCCAATGGGGGGGGGCCCGGGGGGGGGCTGGACCGCCGAAACGTTCTAACACGCCCTCCGGGGGCCAAGTTGGCGGCTTTTTCGGCCCAGGACGGCTCCAGAGACCTCCAAGAGGCCCCCAACAAGGCTTAAGATACCTCCACGACGGCCCAAGAGACGCCCAAGAGGCCCCAAGACGGACCAAGAGCGCTCCAAGAGAAGCGAAGATGGCCCCAAGACGGTCCAAGAGACCCCCAAGACGCCCCAAGTGGCCTCCAAAAGGCTTCACAAGAGGGCCCAAGGAGGCAAAACTCATTGGTTTTTCGATGGTGTTTGAAGGTTTTTCTTGTTCTTGCCTTTTCGGTCCAAGAACGGCCGAACACGGCCCAAGAAGCTCCAAAGATCGCCCCGAGACGGCCCAAGAGGCCCCCAGAAGGGCCCGAAAACGGCCCAAGAGGGCATCAAGACGGCCCAAGAGGGCCCCAAGACGGCCCAAGAGAGCCCCAAGAGAGCCCCAAGAGGCGCCCAAGAGGGCCCCCAGAGGCCGCCAAGAGAGCCCCGAGACGGCCAAAGGCTTCCATGAGGCCCCAAGACGGCCAAAAAGGGCCCCAAGACGGCCCCAGAGGGCCCCAAGACAGTCCAAAAGGGCTCCCAAAGAGCCCCAAAAGGACCCCCAAGAAGGCCCAGAGACGCCACATGAAAGAGCGATCGGTAACGCGAAAAGCTCTTCACACCAAGGCTCCGAACAGCGAGCGGTGACGTGACCAGCTCGTGACATCAATGCTGTCAAGAGCTAACGGTGAAGCAAACAATTCTCGACACCAAGGCTCCCAAGAGCGAGCGGCAACGTAGACATCTCTGAACACCAAGGCTCCCAAGAGCGATCGGCAATGTACGTACAATACCAATCTCTGAACACCAATGCTCCCAAGAGCGAGCGGTGACGTGACAAGCTGGTAACACCAAAGCTCCCAAGAGCGAACGGTGACGTAAACCATTCTCGACACCAAGGCTCCCAAGAGCGAGCGGCAACGTAAACATCTCTGAACAACAAGGCTCCCAAGAGCGAGCGGTGACGTAACAAGCTTTCAACACCAAGGCTCCCAAGAGCCAACGGTGACGTAAACAGTTGTGAACACCGAGGCTCCCAAGAGCGAGCGGCAACGTACACATCCCTCAACTCCAAGGCTCCCAAGAGCGAACGGTGACGTAAACAATTATGAACACCGAGGCTCCCAAGAGCGAGCGACAACGTAAACATCCCTCAACACCAAGGCTCCCAAGAGCGAGCGGCAACGTAAACATCTCTGAACACCAAGGCTCCCAAGAGCGAGCGGTGACGTAACAAGCTCTCGATACCAAGGCTCCCAAGAGCGAGCGGCAACGTAATAATCTCTGAACACGAAGGCTCCCACGAGCGAGAGTTGACGTAACAAGCTCTCAACATCAAGGCTCCCAAGAGCAGGCGGCAACGTAAACATCTCCGAACACCAAGGCTCCCAATAGCGAGCGATGACGTAGGATCCCAAGAGTGGGCGGTGACGTGGCAAGCTCGTAACACCAAGGCTCCCAAGAGCGAGCGGCGACGTAAACCATTCTCGACACCAAGGCTCCCAAGAGCGAGTGGCAAGGTAAACATCCCTGAACACCAACGCTCCCAAGAGCGCTCGACCTTGTACCAATATCTGAACGCCAAGGCTCCCAAGAGCGAGCGGCAACGTAAACATCTCTGAACACCAAGGCTCCCACGAGCGAGCGGTGTCGTGACAAGCTCTCAATACCGAGGCTCCCAAGAGCGAGCGGCAACGTAACAATCTCTGAACACCAAGGCTCCCAAGAGCGAGCGGTGACGTAACAATCTCTCAATACCAAGGCTCCCAAGAGCGAGCGGCACCGTAAACATCTCTGAACACTGAAGCTTCCAAGAGCGAGCGGTGACGTGACAAGCTCTCAACACCAAGGCTCCCAAGATCCCAAGAGCGAAGGGTGCCATGAGCCATCTCGGGCAAGTTCCTGAGGCGCTCTTTCCGTTCCTCGTGCCGGCCCAGGTTCTAACACGCCCATTCCTTGCAGGCACGGTAGCGGATGTTCAAGAATTCACTCATGTACGCTTCAATCACTCTCTTGGCGACAACAACGTACACCTTTCATATCGACGCAGATATTATGCTCCTGTCTGACCCAGGTTTTGATTGGGTCACGAAAGCTGTGCGAACGTTCGGGGATATCCCTCGGCTCAGTTTTCTTGGTATGTTTCCGTGTGCTGGTGGCTTTGAAAATTCAGAGAGGCTGGGGCGATTTCGACCATTGGACAAAACCTTGTGCAATTCGAATCGTTGTCCATCCCAGTTGTACATCGACAGTTGGGAGTCGCATTGGTCTCTACGTAGTTACATAGTTGACAATAGTAGGTTTGCATCTATGTGGCCCTTTCCAGCGGATGTTCACGCGTATCATATCGAGAAATTGTTTATAATGGCTTTATTGCTGAAGGGTCGAGAGAATGTCAGTCTACCGACAACGACTGCTTGGATGTCGTTGGAGGACTTCAGAGTGTGCCGGTGTTTTGCTGCGCCTTCATGCCATCGATGGCAATCTCCTCCAGATTATCATGAGGACGTCGAGACATACGTGAAGTTATCTTCTGCTACCTTTGCAACATTGGCTCGCACCAGCCACCTTTGGGATTATTACACTGGCCGCGTTCCGCGCGGTTCCGGGCAACTTCATTATCCACTGATTGAAATGGTTGTTTTATTGATAGCGTTGACTTGTGTTATTGTTTACGGAACCTTTTACTTACGGAAGATGTTTCCAAACCTAACATCCGCAGCCATTCTCGATACATTCCGCAATGTATCTGGTCCTCGATAAGTACGTTTTGTCAAGGCATCGGTCTCAAGTTGTAGAGGCGTCCGAGCGCGACTTACCGACATGTGTAAAAGCACCATGTTCTCAAAAAATGAGCGTTTCGCTTGAGACATCCTCACCAAATCGAGATGTTGGAGGCTATCGTTTAAGACGTCTTATGCTGAAATTGAGCGTTTCGCTTGAGACATCCTTACAACATGGGGATGTTGAAATCGCTGGCCTAATCTTCGGATCTTCGAAGATGCGGCTCTCGCCTGAGACATCCTCGAAATGGCGGGATGTTGTAAAAGCTGATTTAAGACCCCTCATGTTCAACATAAAGCTCTCGCTCGAGACATCCTCATAAAATAGATATGTTGAAATCGATGGCGAAACCTTCGGATCGTCGAACATATCGATTTCGCCTGAGACATCTTCACAAGCATGAGATGTTCAACTAGCTGTTGTACGACTTGTGTGGGGGGCGCTCTTGGAGGACCCCCAAGACGGCTCAAGATGCGAAATCATTGAAATGCATATGGATTTGCAACACGTTTGTTCAAATGTAAGCGTTTCGCTCGAGACATCCTGGAAAAAATCCTCCGGAAGGGTTTCGAAAACGTCATGTTATGAATGACGATGCTGACGATGTTGATGATGATGATGTGATGGTGTTGGTGATGTTGATGGTGACGATGATGAGGATAAAGATGATGATGATGATGATGATGATGATGATGATGATGATGATGATGATGATGATGATGATGATGATGATGATGATGAAAGAAGTGAGGGGGGAGACGGAGGAGACTGGAGGATAACGGAGGAGTGAGGAGGATAATCAGAACAGTATTGTGAATGTTCGGGGAGCGCGTGTCCATAGGCATCCCTTGTACGTTCTGAGAGCTCGCCCACATTACATTCGATCTTGATTATGCTGCACGCTCGTTCGCAGCTCTTCGCTTTCACGCGCTTCCCGTTCATGTCAGGAAAGGTCTTCGAAAATGGGGCTCTCGCCTGAGACATCCTCGAAAGAGTGGGATGTTGAAACAACTGCTTCAACATCAATTATCTTACAAACAAGCGTTTCGCCTGAGACACCCTCAGAAAATAGAAATGTTGAAATCGCTGGCGAAACCTTCTGATCTTCGAAAACGTCGATTTCGCCTGAGACATCATCACACAATCAGATGTTGAAGTAGCTGTTGTACGACTTGTTTGGGGAGCGATCCTGGAGGACCCCCAAGATTGCCCAAGAAGCGAAACCATTGAAAAACAATTAGTTTTGAATGATTTTGTTCAGAAGTACGCGTTTCGCTAGAGGCATCATCAAACAAGCCTTCGGAATGGTATTCGAACACGTCGTGTTATGAATGATGATGCTGACCACGACGACGATGATGATGATGATGATGATGATGATGATGATGATGATGATGATGATGATGATGATGATGATGACGGCGACGACGACGATCGCGATGGCGATGACGATGACGATGATGATGACGACGACGATGATGATGATGGTGATGACGAAGATGATGATGTGATGGTCGTGATGGAGTTGGTGATGGTGACGATGATGAGGATAATGATGATAAAAGTGATGGGGAGACGGAGGAGACTAGAGGAGTACGGAGGATTGAGGAGGAGAACCAGAACAGTCCTGTGAATGTTCGGGGAGCGCGTGTCCATAGGCATCCCTTGTGGACGTTCGGAGAGCTCGCCCACATTACATTTGATATTGATCATGCTGCGCGTTCTTGCGCAGCTCTTTGCTGTCACGCGCTTCCCGTTCATGTCAGGACAGGTTGCCAAAGTGGCAATTTCGCTTTAGACATCCTCACAAGAATGGCATGTTCGCAATATCGAGTTTTACAAAACAAGCGTTTCGCTTGAGGCAACCTCCAAAACATGAAAGTCGCTTATTTTTCAGTTCAAGGAAAACGAGAGTTTCGCCTGAGACGTCCTCCAAACAAATGAACGTCGTCTGTTTCGAGTTCAACGAAAACAAGCGTTTCGCTTGAGACATCCTCGAACACATGAGATGTCGACAGAGGTGTTTTACTACCTCTTATCTTAGAAACGGCGTTCTCGCTAGAGACATCCTCAGAAAACGAGCAGGAGCACGGCAGACCAACACGACCAGCACGGCAGACTAGGCCCCATTTCGTTGGGGACATCCTCAAACAAATACGATGTTCTCAACATAGTTTCGATATCGTTCTAGCAGCGTTTGAAGACGATGCAGCAAGAGCCCCAAACGGACACCACTCTGGCTCCGAGAGCGCCCTGAAGACCGCCGAAAACGGCGATTTCGCTAGGGACATCAAAAAACGAATACGGTAACATCGTTTTGAACAACTGCGGTTCTATCATCGTCTTGTAATCGCTCTCGAAAGGCTGCAAGACGGCCCAAACCAGCCTTCTAAAAATGACGATCTCGCAAGGGACATCCTCAAACACTATATGTGTCTAGCAGTGCATTGTAAGTGATGTTTGATGGCCTTCAGACGGCCCCAACGAGCCGAAACCGAGCCCCAATATGACCCGAAGAGCGCCCTCAAGGCAACCGAGCATGATGAATTTCGCTAGTGACATCCTCACCAAGCTGCGAATTCACCAGCATCGGCTTTTGCAAAAACAAGCGTTTCGCCTGAGACATCCTCCCAAAATGCGCATGCTGGAGGATCCGCCCTGCGACGATGTTCTCAACAAGTGAGGTTCTGGCTGCAGACATCCTCAGAAAAACGATATGTTGAAGTTGGTAGCGAATTCCTCGTTTCTTCAAAAATGAAGCCCTCGCTGCAGGCATCCTCGAACAAACATGCAGCCTCGGATGTGATGTGTTTTCGACGCCATCTATTTAAAGATGAATCTCGTGCTGGTCTGCCGTGCTGGTCTGCCGTGCTGCTGTGGTCTGCTATGTTCCCGTGGTCTGCCGTGCTGGTCTGCCGTGCTGTTGTGGTCTTCTATGCTCCTGTGGTCTGCCGTGCTGGTCTGCCGTGCTGGTCTGCCGTGCTGCTGTGGTCTGCTCTGCTGCTGAGGTCTGCCGTGCTGGTCTGCCGTGCTGTTGTGGTCTGCTATACTCCTGTGGTATGCCGTGCTGGTCTGCCGTGCTGGTCTGCTGTGTTGCTGTGGTTTGCTACGTTCTCGTGTGGTCTGCCGTGCTGGTCTGCCGTGCTGGTCTGCCGTGCTGCTGTGGTCTGCTACGCTGCTGTGGTCTGCCGTGCTGGTCTGCCGTGCTGGTCAGCCGTGCTGTTGTGGTCTGGCATGCTCCTGTGGTCTGCCGTGCTGGTCTGCCGTGCTGGTCTGCCGTGGCACGCGCACACACGCACACGCGCACACACATACGGGCAGGAAACACACGTTCACACAGACCACAGTGGCACGGCAGACCAGCACGACATAAAAGAGCAGTGCCGCAGACCACCACGCACGGACGCACATGCACATACTCCACGCACGCACTCGCACGCGCAAACGCACGCACGCCACGACAGACCTGCGCGGCAGACCGACACAACAGAGCATATTTCACACACCTAGTGGTCAAAAGCGACGCTGCCCGTTCTTGCTGGCCAGGTTGCGCAAACTTGCTGGTCGCCTCTGCGACTAGCAAGTCACGAGTGACGAGTACGTAGATGGAGCTATGGCCTTCTGTTGGAGAGCGCCACAAGAAAGTCCACAAGGCGCTCCGAGACGGCTCCAGAGAGCCTAAGAGGCCCTCGAGAGCCCCGAACGATGCCCCTGAGACGGCCCAAGAGGACTTCGAAAAAGCCTCCAGACGGCGCCAAAGGGTCCCGAAACAGTTCAGAAGGCTCCGGGGCTGCACGACAATCCCCACGAGGCTGGAAGAAACGCACGAGATGCCCAGGAGAACCCCCAAGGCGCGAAGAAAGGCCCGATCGGCAGCAGACCGCAGCACGCGGCGGCAAACAGCAGCAACCAGGGATACGCAGCAGCAGGCAACAGCGAGCAGCACCAGACAACAGCAACTAGTCGTAAACGACGGCAAGGAGCAGCAGCAGCAGCAGCTGCAGCAAGCGACTAAAGCAGCAAGGTTCCCGTTGGGGCCGAGATCAGGCCTTCAAGATTGTCCGGGAGGCCTCGACGGGACCCGAGGAGGAGGAGGAGGAGGGGGAGGAGAAGGAGGAGGAGGAGCGAGCGATGACGCGCGAGGAGGAGGAGGAGGAGGAGGAGGAGGAGGAGGAGGAGGAGGAGGAGGAGGAGGAGGAAGGAGGAGGAACGAGGAGGAGCAGTGAGGGAGAGGAGAAGGAGCGGCAGGATGGGAGGCCTCTTGGGAGCCTCTTAGGGCTTCTTGGGGGCGCCTCGGGGGCCTCTGGGGGGCTCTTGTGGCCATCTTGGAGGGAACGGCTCGAAATGTAAGTTCGTATTCCCCCTCTTAGGCTCCGCTTGGGGCCCCCATTGGGGTTCTCTTGGGCCGTCTTGGGGGTCCTTGGGGCCGTCTTAGGGCCCTCTTGGGCTGTCTTGGGGCCCTCTTGGCGGCTTCATTGGCCGTCATGGCACCATCTTGGGGGCCGTCTTTCATGCTGTCAAGACGAAAATGGCGAGTACGTAACAAATTCACGTTTTCCTAAAGGAATGGGACGATTCCTCTCGCTTCGCGGGGTGCACGTCCGGAGCACGTACAGACTGGGCGCTGGGTGGTTTGCCCTGCTCGTCTGCCGCGCTGGTCTGCGGTGTCGTTTTTTGCCCGCCCTGGGGCGCTGCCAGCGCCACGGGGAGCGGATGCGCCCCCCTCGGTTTCAGCGCTGGGACGAGCGTGCGAATGTCCACGAGGGCAATGAGCATTCTCTGCGTGTCAGCACAAGGCTGGCCCATATGTTCGGCAATCGTGCTCTGCACGAGGACTTCTACCTCGGGGCCACGGCCCTCCTTCCGGCAGTGTGTGTTTTTCCATCCGCACACCTGCAAGCACACGCTCGCGTGCCTGCACCTGGGGGTGCGCTGCGCCCAGTGGAGTTCGTGCGATGAACCACGTGCTGCACCTGGTCCAGACCGTGAGCTGGCCGCTCAGTCCAGTCGTTTAGGAGCCTCCTGGGGGGTTCTTGGAGGCTTCTTGGGGGCTTCCGAGGGCCTCTTGGGGGCTTCCTGGGGGCGTCTTGGGCCGTCTTAGGGCGCTTTTGCGCCGTTTGGCCCCTTCGGGGGCCTTCTTGGGGGCCTCTCGCGGCCACCTTGGGGCCCTCTTAGGGGTCCTCGTGGACCATCTTGTGGGCCTCTTTGTGCCGTCTTGGGGTCTATTTTCCCGCACTCCTTCAGCTCTCGGGGTCTACTCTGGCATGCTTCTGTTTTTTTCTGCCGTGCTCCTTCGCTCGTGGGGCCTATTCTGCCGTGCTCCTGGTCATTCTCTGCCGTGCTCCTTAGCTTTTGGGGTCTATCCTGCCGTGCTCCTGGTCTTTCTCTGCCGTACTCCTTCGCACTTGAGGCATATCCAGCCCTGCTCCTTAGCTCCTGGGGTCTATTCTGCCGTGCTCCTGGTCTTGTTCTGCCGTGCTCCTTCGCTCTTGGGGCCTAATCTGCCGTGCTCCTGGTCTTTTTCTGCCTGCTCCTTAGCTCTTGAGGTCTATTCTGCCGTGCTCCTGGTCATTTTCTGCCGTGCTCCTTAGCTTTTGGGGTATTCTGCCGTACTCATTTGCTCTTGGGGTCTATTCTGCCGTGTTCCTTGTCTTTGTCTGCCGTGCTCCTTCGCTCTTGGGGCCTATTCTGCCGTGCTCCTGATCTTTTTCTGCCGTGTGCGCCCAGAAGCTCTGCCAAAACGACCACCGCGACGATCCGCACGGCAGATACAGGAACACGGCAGAACACACAAAGCGATTGCTTTCATGACTGCCGGGCTGATTGATAAATTCGATTTTCTTTTAACACAGGTGGGATCATACGCGCGCTGTACACCTTAGCATACACGCACGAGTGGATAAGGAGCTCGAACGTACGTCCAGTGTCCTACGAATGGACAGCGAAATTTCGGCGTCTGTGAAAATTGGCGTTTCGCTCGGGACATCCTCGAACAAAAATGAAATGACGACTGAAGTCTTTAACTAACTCTTATGTTAAGAATTGCGATTTCGCTAGGGACATCCTCAGAAAACGAGCGGCAGCACGGCGGACCAGAACGAAGAGCACGGCAGAAAATTTGCATTTCGCTAGGGACATCCTCAACAAAATGAGATGTCCTCAACGTCGTCTTGGTATCGTCCTCGAAGTGCCTCAAGATGAGGAAATGAGAGGCCAACAAACACGTCAATATGGCTGTCAGAACGATTGGGGGACTTCCGAAAATAACGATTTCGCTAGGGACATCCTCAAAAAGTGAAAACATACACCAGCATCGACTTGAAAACTGTTGTTCTTGTATAGTTTTGACCTTGCTTCTGAAAAAGGCTTCCAGACGGCCCAAGGCAGCCTTCGAAAAATGTCGATTTCGCTAGGGACATCCTCAAAACAAACATGCGTGTGACATCGCATCGCAATGATTTTAGGAGGGCATCAGGAAGCAAAAGAAGGCCACAACATGGCTCCAAGAACGCCCTTAAGGTTGCTGAAAATAGTGATTTCGCTAGGGACATCTTCAAACAAAAAAACAGATCGAACAACATCGTTCTGAAAACTGCTGTTTTAACATCGTCTTGGGATCGCTCCTGAAAAGGCTTCTAGATGGTTTAAGCCAGCCATCTAAAAATGACGATTTCGCTGGGGACATCCTGAACAAAATATACATATAACGGCGCACCGGGTCCGGGGGCCCGGGGCCGGGACCCCGACCGCAAATGTGGGCTCCGGGGGGCCCGGAGGCTCGCCGGGGCTTGCCGGAGGCCTCCCCGACAAGACGGCCCCAGAAGCGCCCAAGACGGCCCAAGAAACTTCCAAGAGGCCTCCAAGAGGGCTCCGAGATGCTGAAGATGGCTTCCAGACGTCCAAGGACGCCCCCAAGAGGCCCCAAGAAGCTTCCAACATGCGTCCCAAGAGGGCCCCTAGACGCAAAAATTGGCCCATTCCCATCGTAAAACGTACATTTTCAACAAAGTTGCCTTTTGGGCTTTCCGATGTTACAGGACGGCCCAAGAGGCGCCCAAGACCGCCCCAAGACGGCTCAAGAAACTTCCAAGAGGGCCCCAGGACAGCCCAAGAGGGCCCCAAGACGGCCCAAGAGGCGCCCAAGATGGCCCAAGAGGGCCCCAAGACGGGCCGAAGAGGGGACCCAGAGGGGGACCACGAACCGCAAGCTCGAGCCTTCCGCCCCAAGAGGCCGCCAGGAGGCCCCCAGGAGGCCCCTCAAGAGGCCCCAGGAGACCCCCAAGAGGCCCAAAGGAGGCCCCGAGAAGCCCCAAATCGGCCCCCAAAATGCTTCGAACCTGCTTCCAGGAGGCCCCCGACAGGTTCAGAGGCTCCCGAGAAGCTACGTCAAACTCCCAGCGAGCGGCCGGACGAGGCCCCCCAAAAAATCCCAAGAGGGTTCCAGTATTTGTATCCTTCAGCGCTCTCTGGCCTTCTTCCCCCTGCCCCCTTCCCTGCGACTTTCGTTGACTCAAGCTCGCCTCCTCTCCATTTCCTCTCTCTGCCTCTCTCTCTGTCTGTCTTCTTCTTCTCTCTCTCTATAGATCCATCTCTCTCTCTCTCTTTCGCTCTCTGTCTGTCTGTTTCTCTCTCTCTCTCTCTCCCTCTCTTTCTCTCTCTTTCTCTTTCTTCCTTTCAGATTCCGTGTCCTTGCGACCTTCTGCAGTCCCCGACGTCGCCACGGCTGGATCCGCTCGAGCGTGTCTTGTGATGTGCGGCGGTGCGAAGCCCGTCCCACTGATCAAGGCACAGGTGCGAAATGATGGGTCCATCATTTCTTGCCTTGCCATGTGCGTTTTCCCAATCGATTCCTGGGCCCGAGGTCGCAAAAATTACGACGTCGGAGGTCTGGGGAGGCGGGAAGCACGACCTGGACCTCCGACGTCTTGGAAGAATCACGACGGCGGTTTCGGTCAATTTTCGGCCTCCGGGGCCCCTCGCAGGGTCCCGGGACCGTCAGAAAACGACTCAGGATGAAAAAACACACATCCCCAGGAAGTCGTCGAGAGGTCCAGGGGCCGCGCACAGAAAGCATCACGACATCGGACGTCCAGAGAGGAGGTAGGAACACGAGGAGGAGGGAGCCCATACCTCCTGGCGACGCAACACCAAATACAACAAAAGCTTCCCCGCGACTTTCCCCAGAGACTAACTACAGAAACTCCTTTCGTATTCTGGCCAGAAGCATCCAGAAACGATGTACATTAGCCCTGGCGGGGGGAATGATGGCGATGGTGATGTTCATGATGACGACGGTGACGATCCTAGCTAGAACCACGCGCGCGCTTCGCGCTCCAAGGCTGCGCACGAGTGGCCCAGGACGGCCCCAAGACGGCCCACGAGAGCCCCAAGACGAGTTCGAGAGGGGTCCCAGACGGAGAAAGCCAACCTCGAATTCCGAGCTTCCGGCCCAAGGGGCTCCAGGAGGCGCCAAAATGCCGCCAAGAGGCGCCAAAAGGCTCCCAAAAACACCCCAAGACGTTCCGAGAGGCACCCCAAGAGAGGTCCAAGAAACAAACATCGTGCCATTCCTATTTTCTCTTAGGGCGTTCGGCTCCGAAGCTGGAAAACACGACCCAGAGCAGGAGCGTTGAGAACAGTACTACCAGCACTGGTGTTTCACTCTTTTGCTTCCTCTTGCTCCTCGAGCCGACAGTCGGCGCCGCGTATTGACGGTGCACGCCTCCCAGGAGTTGCCTTTGAACCGGTGGAAGTTGAATATATTGAAGTAAGGTTCTCAAGAGGGCATTGTACGGCCCCGTCGCCGTTGGCAGATCGGAGCCATGTCGCCTACTATTTACTGCGTGTCTGGCGGTAGGCCTGCCTCTTGAAGCATTGGCAATCGCCCATGAGGATTTCAAGTCGAGGTGTGACTGGCGTCGACGTGTTCTACAAAAAAAATATGTGCCATTCCTATGGGAAAACGTATATTTTTCGCATGTTCGCATCTTGGGCTTTCACCGCGTCCAAGACGACCCAAGAGGCCTCCAAGACGGCCTAGGAGGCCTCCGGGAGCGCTCCAAGGCTGCGCACGAGTGGCTCAGGACGGCCCCAAGACGGCCCAAGAGAACCCCAAGACGACTTCGAGAGGGGTCCCAGAAGGAGAAAGCCACTCTCGAATTCCGAGCTTCCGGCCCAACACATCCCAGGAGGCGCCAAAACGCCGCCCAGAGGCGCCAAAAGGCTTCCAAAATCAGCCCAAGACGTTCCGAGAGGCACCCCAAGAGAGGTCCAAGAAGCAAGCATGGTCCCATTCCTATATCTATATATATATATATAAACACACATATATACACATATATATATATATATATATATATATATATATATATGTATGTATATATACATATATATATATATACACATATAACGGCGCACCGGGTCCGGCGGCCCGGGGCCGCGACCACGACCACAAATGTGTGCGCCCAGGCTCTCGGGGCGCCCCTGAGGCCTTCAAAACGCCCCGGGAACGCGCCAAGAGAACCCGAAGACGCCCCAAGACGGACCCAAGACACCCAAAGGCCGCTCCAAGATGCCCAAGATGGCCCCCAAGACACCTCCAAAGGCCTCGCAGACGCTTTAGGAAGCTCCCGAAAGGCCCCCCAGGACGTCCCCAAGAGGCAAAATGGCCCCATTCCCTTCGCAAAACGTGCAGTTTTAGCATATGTATTGTTTTCGCTGTCGTACCGTTCTTGACGACATCAGAGGCCCCCAAGACCGCCCCAAGACGGCCCAAGA
>CAUYUJ010001195.1:90000-103940 GCA_963575745.1 Prorocentrum cordatum
AACACATGCGGGCGGTAGCGCTGAGGCCGTCGGTGGAGCTCCCTTTGGGGCCACGACGCGCTGTACTGGGTGGGTGAAAATGCCAAACTGGGTGTGTGGGACGCATGCGGACGGTCCCACTGGGGGCTTCGGTGGAGCTCTGTATGCGGCCACGAGACGCTGTACTGAGTGGGTGAAGATGCAGCATTGGGCTTCCGGGACGCATGCGAACGGTCCCACTGGGGGCTTCGGTGGAGCGCCCTATGGGGGCCACGAAGCGCTGTATTGGGGGGTGAAAATGCCAAATTGGGTTTCCGGGAGTCATGCGGGCGGTCCACTGGGGGCTTCGGTGGAGCTCCCTAGGGGCCACGAAACGTTTTACAGGGTGGGTGAAAATGCCAAAGTGGGTGTGCGGGACGCATGCGGGCGGTCCCACTGGGGGCTTCGGTGGAGATTCCTATGGGGCCACGCAGCGCTGTACTGGGTGGGTGAAAATGCCAAAGTGTGTGTGTGTGTGTGTGTGTGTGTGTGGGACGCATGTGGGCAGTCTTACTGGGGGTTTCGGTGGAGCTCCTTATGGGGCCACGAAACGCTGTACTGGGTGGGTGAAAATGTCAAATTGCGTGTGCGGGACGCATGCGGGCGGTCCCACTGGAGGCTTCGGTGGAGCTCTTGATCGGGCCACGAAACGTTGTACTGGGTGTGTGAAAATGTCAAATTGCGTGTGCGGGACGCATGCGGGCGGTCCCACAGGCCACGAAACGCTGTACTGGGTGTGGCGGACGCATGTGGGCACCCCCACTGGGGCCTTACGTGGAGCTCCCGATGGCGCCACGAAGCGCTGTACTGGGTGTGGCGGATGCATCTGGTACCCCCACTGGGGCCTTACGTGGAGCTCCCTATGGAGCCACGAAGTGCTGTACTGGGTGTGACGGACGCATGTGGTACCCCCACTGGGGCCTTACGTGGGGCTCTCTATGGGGCCACGAAGCGTTGTACTGGGTGTGGCGGACGCATGTGGTACCCCCACTGGGGCCTTACGTGGAGCTCCCTATGGGGCCACGAAGCGCTGTTCTGGGTGTGGCGGACGCATGTGGTACCCCCACTGGGGGGGGCCACGGGATGGGGAGACGCGGGGACCGTTTCTTCAAAACAAGGACCCAACACCACAGGATGGTTGGGAAGCATCCGCGCGAAATTCACTTCGATTTTCGCTCGCCGTTTCGGGCAAACATCCACGCAGAACTCCACGCAGAAATCCGCTGCAGCACGTCTGCAAAGCCAGTGCAATGAGGGGTCTCTTCTAGTGTCGAGTTGACGCTTTCGACCTCCAAGGGCAGAGTCCAGAGTCCAGCGAGTCGGCGCCCGGGAGGATCTCCTCCTCCTCCTCCCTTCCATCCTTTAGCCTTGTAGAAAATTCCTTTCTGTCACCCCCCCAGACGTGCCGGTAGGGCGGGCTGGTCGTTTCGCCTGAGGCTTCCTTTCTGACCCTGAAGCTTGAAATTTTAGACCCTTCACGTAACCTCACCAGCCCATCCGGAAACGACGCCCAGGCGAGTTGCCCTGATCAGGCATGTGGGGGAGCACGCAGTGGAATAGAGGCTTGGAAGCCGTCATGCCCCAAGAGGGGGAGGATAGAGGAGGAACCCGAGGAGGAGGAGGAGGAGAAGGAGGAGGAGGAGGAGGAGGAGAAGGAGGAGGAGGAGGAGGGGAGGGGGGGATGAGGGAGGAGGAGAGGGGAGGAGGAGGACTAGGTGGATGAGGAAAAGGAGGAGGAGGATGAGGATGAGGAGAGAGGAGGAGAAGGAGGAGGAGGAGGAGAAGGAGGAGGAGGATGAGGAGGAGGAGGAGGAGGAGGAGGACCCGACGGGGGTGCATCAGAGTCGGGCCCTGGCCCTGACGGGGACGGAGACGGAGACGATCCTGATCTCGCCAGATGGAGGCCATTGGTGGGCCGCTCGGCCTGGAAGGGCTGGCGGCGCGACGGCCAGCGCGGCGCCGGGGCGCGAGCAGGCGCAAATTCAACAAAGTGTAAATCATTCAGGAAGAAATCAAGAAAGGCGAATGACATTCTAAGACGTCCATGCCAAGCTGTTACGAGAGCATGTGCGTTTCATTCGCTGTGCGCCTGTCGGAGGCAAAAGACATTTGGAAACGCAGGATTTCGTGATGATAACGTGCTCAAATCATCTGTTTGCACGTGTTTTTGGATTTCAATGAGCGCGGAACCAATAAACACACCTTATGTTGTCGCAGCTTTTTCAAATGGTTTGCTCAGGCTGTTTTTAGCCTTCCCCCCCTCCCCCCCGCATTTGTCGCTTTTAGTGTGCATCTTCTCCCACTCGCCCCCGCCGGCGTGAGGGCCCTTTCGCGGCCTTCATCTTGTTCGCTGGCCCGATGTTGCGCGTCGATTTTGAAATCAATTGAGCGAGAGAAAGAGGGAGAGAGAGGGATAGTGATAGTGTGAGCAGATGCAGAAAATACCCGAGCATCGTCAAATAAGGGCGGTTGTACTGTTACAAACGATACGCTCTACAGGTCTACCCACTTCCGCTGTGGTTGAAGTACAGCAGATAATCAGACAGTGACCTCATACACACAGCAGCGATTTATACCTGGATCAGCGCCCCGTGGCACTGACAGAGGAAGCAAATTCGGACGTGTGGTTTCTGCTACCAGACGCATCCAGACTAGCTCTGACAAGATCAGAATTGCCTCGCGGAGACGCAGTTTTGAATGCAAATATCTGATTTGTCCAATGCAGTCATGGAAAAGCTCGTGGAAGCCAAGCTGGTCACAACCTTGGAGTTTGGCAGACGGGTATCTGATCGGGGCCCCCATCCCCATTAGCACCCCCGCGCTCGGCCGTTCAGTTTACACTGTTGCATCCACTTTTTTGTTTTGGCCAGACGGGTCGCTCTTGGGGGGGCCTTCTGGAGCTCCCCCCAAACACCCGCGCGGCTTTGCCATGAATTGACAAGTAATGAGAGGCATACCTTCGGTAGGGTCGCGTCGTGATGTCCTGCGGCCACCCCGCCGCCAGCGTTTAGATTGCACGCCGCTGGCGACCCAGAATCGGTCGATGTTGAACGATCAGTCATTCCAGAAAACGGCTGACCGTGCTAGGTTGAAAGATTCCCGCGATGTCAGGAACCAACGCCGAAATCGCCACGACACGAACCTGCCGTATCTCATATTTGGTGAGGCTTCTCTCTCGAGTTGCCGCCGAGGCATAAATCATGGAAACCCTACGTTATCCCCTCCTCCCATATTAGCCTACGTTCCTCCTCCCTCTCCTCGTTTCCTACATTCCCAGAGCCACCAGCTGATTACCACAGGAACGTGTCATCCAGCCAGTTTTTGCGTTGTTGAGCCTAGGGGCCGTGCTTCCTGTGGTGGGCAGTGGGGATTTCGAGTGATGACAGGGTGGGGTACTTCGCTTCAGCTTTTGCAGGAGGCTCAGATTGTGAGCCCCTAGCCAGGGTGGATGGTCGGGGCCGCGGTGCATTTTGCCGCCGGGCAGGGCGGGACATGAATATTGCCCATAGATTAGCATTCGAGTGTAAAGCTCCACGCTCGTGGCCCAAATGGACGCCAGACGGCGCTGCGGAGCACGACGCTCCATGACGATCCCCCTTCGATTCCTCTTGCATCCTCGATCGAGGGGAGCTTGGAGTCCCCGCGGGCGACCCCTCCCCGATCCCCCCCCCCTCGATCCCTTTTTGAATCCCCCCCCAGATCCTCGAGCCCCCTTCCCCGGTTTCGGAGCGCCACCGCGGCCAGGCTCCGATTCAGGATCCGGCTGGGGGTGGGTGTGGCCTGCGCTGTCCTCATTTGCGGTCGAAGTCTATGATAAGGACAGGTCGTCTGCTCAAGGCCTTGCGTCCTAGCCTTTTCGCTCCATCCTTGACCATCTTCAATGGCGAGCCCCGCTCGACAAGCTCTGCCATGGACGCCCAAGGGACTCGCATCCTCATCGCGCATCCTCACCATCAGTTTTGACTGCAAGTCATTGCATCAGCCAGAGTACGGCGGATCCGGAGTCGGGGCGGAGGGCGGCCCCCCGTCGGACGGGGCTAGGACGAGGATACATTCGTTCCAGAGCGTTCCGGAACGCTCTTGGAGCGTTTTGGAGCGCTCTGAGAAGGCCGCGGCGCCCGAGACGTCCTCCAGACCCGCCGCATTTCAGAGATTCTCGATTTCTCCCTGCCCGATATGCTGGACGCACGACGGGCAAAGCTGCCTCCACGCCCACCCCAACCTCTACATCTTTCTCAAATGCTTCTTCAAATGCTCGTTCATCACTTTCTTCTTGCCCAGGAGTTGTTACAGGGAACGCCCCGTGGCGACACCGTTTCACATGGCACATCCTCTTCTCCGAATATCCAGACATGTTGGGGCAAGCCCCGACGTTCTTGCAAACCTTTGGCTGCTCAGCGGATCGGCGCTTGGAACGTGGAGGGTCTCAGGGGCAATTCAGCCATCAACTTTGTGGATTTGTCTCAAGCCATGGAATCCAGATGCATAGACATATTTTGTATCCAGGAGACGCAACTACATGGAACAGAGTTCGACAACAATGGGGGATTCTTGATTTGTCTATTTGGGGAGCCGCAGGCAACCAAACATTCAGTAGCTGGGTTGGCTTTGTCGTGGCCCCGTGGGCCCCGTGGGCCCGTGGGCCGTGTTGCCTTCAGAGCACACAGTTCTAGATTGGCGACATTCCGTATCAAAATCATGGGAGGTATGCTTGCTCTCGTGACCGCCTACGCCCCCCATAGCGGGTACGACTTGAACGAATGGCAGGAGTTTTACGAAGAGCTCCAGAAATCGATCAAGCCCACCACGCCTCACAGCACTACAGTTGGAATGGAAGATTACAGCGCTAAATTATTGCACCGAGGGGCCGGAGAAGAACGCTAAATTTGACATCGCGTCTTTCCAGCAAAGCCTGGGAAGCATTCCATCAATAAAGTAACGAGTCGGCAGCTCTTATCGGAGTGTTGTGTCGCACATGGCTTGGTAATTGCGAATACATATTTCGACGTTCCCGTCGAGCAGCGCATTACATACGTGCAGAGGATTGGGCACAACGCCAATGGATGCTGTATCTCCAGAGTCTTTCTCGCAAATTGACCACGTACTATGCCATTACTCAGTTCTTCCATTGGTTGATGGATGCAAGACGATCCGGCAGGCTGCGCTGAACAGCCACCCTTTTCAGACGATTGCAGACATATTTTTATACTCTCCTCGGGGAGGAGGTGGAGGAAAGCACATTGCAAGGTTTGACGTGTCCGCCTCATCACAGCCTTCCACAAAAGGAATCTTGTGCAAGTGGGTTCAAGGCGTCTTGTACTACTTCGCAGGGCTCGTTTCGATTCCTCCGATTCGATTCGATTCGACTTCGATGGCTTCCGATTCCGATTCGATTGGACTTCGGATTCCGATTTGGGCTCCGATGCCTTACTGGAGGCATATTCGCCTGCCGATGTCCGCCGATTCGACTTTTCCCGACTCGGCCGCCGATTTCCGCCGATCCGACTCATTTCGATCGCCGATCCGACTTATCGATTCGATTCTGGGCTCTCCTGCTTCGGGGTCTCCCGCGGACTCGCTCGACGGCGCTGCCCGCAGATTGGAGACGGCACTCGAAGAAGCTTCGGCGCATCCACCTGCGCGCCCTCGCCGGGCCCGCCGTCGGTGGATATCTTCGGGCACGCTGGAACTCATCGAACAAGAAACGGCTTTCGCCGAAACGGGGGCCACAGCGCAGAGAATAACTACATCAAGCTGGTGCGACGATCTGCTCAGAAGGACCGCGTCAAGTGGCGAAATTCTTCCTTGGACGGTGGGGGGTGGCAGGCAGTTCGTCTGCTATGGGAGACAGCGCCTCGTAAGCACGCTGGCGTGAAAGATTTGGACGGGAATCTCACGGACACAGCGGCCAGGCCTGATATTCTCACTGAGTATTGCAGTGGCCTTCGGCCAGTGCCGCCGATCCGGGTTGCTCGGATACACATATTACGCGGACACCTCACGCACGCGCACGACCAAATGCACATACGGCAGACACACATACAAGGACACACTAGGCGCACGCCAGACACTAGCACGCGCAGACATTCGCAGACACGCACCACACACAGACACTCGCACAGGAACCTGTCGGGGCGTCGTGGGGGCTTCCTGGAGGCTTTTTGGGGCCCTCTTGGGGGCTCTTGGGGCCTCCTGGGGCCTCCTGGGGGCCTCGTGGGCTGGAAGGCTCGATTGTTTCTGCTTTTCGTCCCTCTTTTGGGTCCTCTTGGGGCCGTCTTGGGGGCCTCTTGGGCCGTCTTGGGCGGCTCTTGGGCCGCCTTGGGGCCCTTTTGGGCCGTCTTGGGACTGTTTGGGGGCCTCCTGGGCCGTCTTCGAGCGGTCTTGGGGGCCTCTTGGGCCGTCTTGGAGCGTCGGAAAGCAGAAAAAACGACAACCCCCAAAACATGGAAAAAACAATGGACATGAACGATTTTTGCCTCTGGGGGCCCTCGTGGGAGGCCTCTTGGAGGCCTCTTCAGACGTCTTGGAAGGCTCTTGCGCCGTCTTGGGGCCATATTGTGCGTGTTCGGGCGATCTTTCGGGGTCTCGGGACTTTCTTAGACCGTCCTCAGAGACTTTTGCGGCCGCGGCCACCCTTTCAGCGCATCCTTGAGACTAGAGCCTTCTGTAAAAACAGCCCTCCGCGACTGCCGGAAAAATCGCACCCCCCACCCCCATCCCCTTCCCCGGCAGAGCCACCCCGGCACCCCCCCCAGAGGCTGAGGCTCAGCCTCGAGGCTGTAGCTGAGACACCTTGAAACTCACGCGCCAGATCGGCGGATTTTGGAAAACTACAATGGCGAGTACAGTCTCCTGAACTGGCACCAACAAACACGAAGTAATCTCCCAATTAGAACGGATGCATTTTCGCTGGAAGACATCAGGGTTGCAATCGAGAAGATGAAGGGCAAGAGGGCTGCCGGGCCAGACGACGTGCCACCAGAGTTCTGGAAGATTCTCGCCGAAGTTTCGAAAGCATGTGTATTACTGTGAAGCGTGTGCCAAACATGTCGGGCGACCAAAGAGATTCCCGCAACGTGGAAACGAACCAATGTAAGCTTTCTCTTTAAGGAAGGTGACGCCTCTTTGCCAAGCAACTACTGGCCGATATCCCTACTAACCGTTGGGTACAAGACGCTCGCGGCAATGATCCACCAAAGACTTATCGAAGGTGGGTGCGACGGAAAAGTGCGGGAGTCCCAAATTGGCTTCCGGCCGAGGCGTGGCACGGCCGATGCTTTGATGTTAGTCCGGCGGATGGTGGACGCAGCCCACGTGAACAATGGTGGGGGATTTACGTCATTTTTGTGGATTGGGCCAAAGCGCTTGATCGTCTCAAGCCAGACTGTATGCGCGCTGCTCTTACAATACCCGGCTTGCCAGAACAAATCGTAAGCGTGGTGCGGGGTTTCTACGCAGAGCGCTGCTTTACGATACTTGATCATTGCGGAAAATCAGCCGAGAGGAAACATTATGCAGGGATTGTCCAAGACTGCCCACTGAACCCATACCTGTTCATTGCTGTTCAGACTGTCGTGCTTCACGACGCCTTGGCCGGATTGGCTTTACACGCTGAGCCCGACTACGTCGTCACCCGGGGTGTCTTTTACGCCGACGACACATTCTTGGTGCTTCAGCATCCGCACAACCTGGACAACATGTTGGACGCGATCGCCACCGAAGGGCAAGAGTGCGGCTTGGAGCTGAATTGGGACAAGACCCTGCAGATCAATGTTTCCTCTAACGCAGAGACCAGGGGCTCCGCAGGCTAACCCATCAAAAAGGTTCGGGAGGCGGTTTGCCTGGGAGGCCTGTTATCCTGCGACGAGGTTGGGTGAAAGTTTGAACAGTTTCAACTCGTTGCGAAAGTTTTGGTTTCATACTTCAATTGGGAAGCGCCGGAAATGGCATATTTCTTTTAGCTTCGTGGTTAGCAAGTTTTAATACTCTTTGGACTCGCTGTGGCTTTTTAAAAGCGTGCCAAAGCATATTATATGCTTTCTCTGCAAGTACATTCGGACAATTCTTGGTATACCACGTCCGTACATATCCAGAGTGAGTAACCAGGAGGTTTTGGAAATAACGCACGAAACACATTCATATGCCGTCCTACGTGCGTAACAAGTAAACTTGCATGTGAGAATTCTAACAAGCGGGAACCATTCGCTGGTTGGGGAATCTTATGTCAAGACGACGGTGCACCGAATAATTGTGCGGTCAACCGTCGTCTCGGTCGGCCCCGGCAGGAATGGGCATCGGACGTGTACAAGGCGACGCAGTCCTTCTGAACAACGTTTTGGTCTGAGTCGTCTACCTCCTCCCTTCCTTCCCCCTCCCTCCGCTTCCTCCGTCTCTTCTTGTCTTCTGCCTCGCAGTCGTGATGCGCTCCGCTTTTCTGCTTCGCAGTCGAGTCTCTGAACGCACGCGTTCGCTCTGCGGGGTGTGCCGTGTATTTTTGCGAAGAGTTGCCAATCGTGCATTCTTCTGCTTACGCGTCCTTCCGGATGCTAGACTCAGTGGTGGATGTTATCCTCGTCCTGGCTTCGTCTTACCTGGGAGGGCGCTGGGCTGCGATATTTTTTTTTTGGGGGGGGGGCGACGCAAGAGGGGACAGCGAGGCCCGTAGAAAAAGGGCACCAAAGAGCATAAAAGGGGCCCTTTTCGGGTCCCAGAGGAGGCCGTCCAGGGCCCGAAAGTGCGCCTTTCTTCGCCCCCCCTCATCTACAGTCAACCCGCATAGTAAGGATGGGCAACCTTCCCAAGGGTAGCCTGCATCCTTGAATCCTCGGTCCATCCTTGGCCGCTCTCGTCGGCCGCGCCCCGCTTGCAAAGTGTCGGCCTTGCCCTCCCAGGCCCTTGCACCCTTAGCGAACTTCCTTGTGATACTTGGCGGCGAGCGAGGGGGGAAGTGAAAAGGGGCTGGCCTTTTTCAGAAGGCTGGGACCCCCCCTGGCCTTCCGAGAAGCTTTCGAAGCCTTGCCCGAAGACAGAAACATTTTCTCAGAAGGCGCGAGGGCTACTGAGAAGTCCCGCCGCCTTCTGAGAAGGCCTTGTCCTTCTCGCTTCCCCCCCTCGCTCGCCGCCAAGGTACGGGTCGACCCTATCGCCCGCCCAGTAGGCGACGCCCAGAGGGGCGCCCCCCTGGGGCGCGCCGCCCCGCCCAGGAGGAGACGGAGCCCGCGCCCGCGCCCTCGCAGGAGCCCCCTCCTCCTCCCTCCTCCTCCCTCCTCCCTCCTCCTCCTGCCTCCTGAGTCCCTCCCTCCTCCTCCTCCTCCTCCTCCTCCTCCTCCTCCCTCCTGGCTCCCTCCTCTCCCTCCTCCTCCTCCTCTCCTCCTCCTCCTCCTCCTCCTCCTCCTCCGCCTCCTCCCTCCTCCTCCTCCTCCTCCTCTCCCTCCTCCTCCTCCTCCTCCTCGCCCCCCGCCCCCCGCCAGGGGTGCAACACGGGGGGGGGGGGGGGCAGGGCGGCGCGCACGGGCGGGCCGTCGCCCTGGCCGCCGCCGCCGCCCTCCGAGGCTTCTCTTCTCGCGGCCCCCCGCCCGCCCCCCTGCCTCCTCCCTGCCCTCCCTCCTGCCAGCGCCTCCGCCCCTCCCCTCCCTCCCCGTGCTCTCTCGCCCCCTCCTCCCTCCCCCTTCTCCTCCCTGCCCTCTCCTTCCCGTCCCTCCCCTCCCTCCCTCCCTCCTGCCTCCCTCCTGGGCTGTGGTGCTGGTAGGCGCTGCCCCCCCCCCGCCAACGGCCCCTGGACGGGCCCTCCCGCGGACAGCCGACCCGATCCGATCCCTCCCTCCTTCCTTCCCTCCCTCCCTCCTTCCCTTCTTCTGCGGCAGCCCTCCCTCCCTCCCTCCCTCCCTCCCTCCCTCCCTCCCTCCCTTCTTCGCTCCCTCCTTCCCTCCCTCCCTCCGCGGCAGCCCGGGCAGGGTGCCCGCCAAGCGCCGTCGGTGGACAGAAGCCTCGAGCCCCGATCCTCGAGGAGCTTCGTGGCTCGAGCGCCGAGGTTCTCGGGCGCCTCTGGATGGCTCGTTTCGACCCCTCCGATGCGATTCGATCTCGATGGGTTCCGATTCCGATTCGATCCGATTTCGGATTCCGATTTGGGTTCCGATTTCTCCATGGAGGCCTGCCGGTCTGCCGACTTCTGCCGATTCGACTCATCCCGACTTGGCCGGTGTCCGCCGATCCGATTAGTTTCGATCGCCGATACGACTTGTCGATTCGATTCTGGGCTCCCCTGCCTCTGGAGTCTCCCGCCGCCGCGGGCGGCTGGGTGCGGGTCCGGAGACTTGTCGGGATGGATCCTAGGAGCGGAACGCCGACCGATTCCACGACCATCAAACTTTCGATGTTCGACTCCTTCGCCAAGAACACCTGGACCACCACGTGCGCCAGGCATGGCGGGCATGGATTTGGACACACTACCACCGACGGACGCTCCGCAAGGAGGCCGCCGGCCGCGTACCAGCGCCTTGCCACACGACCCTCTGCGAGTGGCTGAACGAGCACACCGGGGCCGACCACGACCGGTTCGCTTTGGCACAGAGGTGCGTGATGGCAGCCGAGCCCAACGCAGTGCGCCTTTCGCATTTGCACTCGCGCACCTGCCTCACCTGCTAGGTGGACAACAACACCCACCACATGATGCACGAATGTCCGACCACGGAGCCGCTTCGTCGAGCGCACGGGCTCGATTTACCTCTACCACTCCCGGCCGACCTCTCTCAGGCCGAACGGAACGCTTTCAGGCTGCATGGTTGGCACGACCACCACCGCCCTCAACTCTGCACTTTGGCGTACCGGGTGCTCAACTACAAACTGGCGGTCTTCCGGCCGTGGCACGCCGCGTGGCTTGCAGCCGCCGATTCCGGCCGCCAGCAGCAACAATAATTTGATGGCGTTTTGTGCATCAGCGACCACAAGTGATTGCATGTTCTGCATCCTCTCAACAAGTATGCGCTTGTCGGCGCCTTCTTTCAACTATAGTTGTTTTTCTTCTTTCCTGCTTCGAGGACATCATACATCCTGTTGCAGTCAGAGCCAGCACCGACCGATTCCGAGTGGATTTTGCTCACTCACTTCCCTCCTCCGTCCCCTGCTGCCCCCCCCTGACTCGAGAGGCTTGTGTGCAGATCCGCTCATCGAAACCTCGGAGGTGTGGCATGCGCTTCGTGCGGACGAGTCATCGGGTTCTCGCCTTGCCGTGCTGCTGCATCTACTGGTGCGGAACGCTGCCAGCATGGAGTTTGGACCGTGCCCGACAATCTTGGAGAAAGTGAATTCATGCCGCATCAACACTCGCAGGCATTGTGTTGCGATGCATGGGATCTGGACATGGAAATTAACATTACCCATGTGAGCACGGTGGCAGATGCAGTGCATGGTTTGACGTGCCGCGTCGCAAGATAGGATCATTTTTTCATGGGTGTTTCCTCAACATCGAGCACGTATACATCCGCAGGCCGAATTTTTTCCTCTTGCATGGGAACGCACGGATCCATTTGGATCCAATAGCGTGTGTACGAGAGTCACGTGGATCCAATTTCCGTGCATTGTGGATTTTTTTTGGGGCGTGGAAGCTTTGTGGATCCTATTCTTTGCTGGAATATGGTTAGGATAATTATTTATAAATAGACCCAAGGGGACATGGATCCACGGAGCCTTGGACCTGCAGCCCAAGCTATGATTCTACGGAGGAGGGGTTTCCCTTACGAGGAGGGAGGCGGACGAGGAGGGAGGACGGTAGAGGCGGATGACGGAGGAGGGAGGAGGAGGAGGGAAGACGACCGCGGTGCCCAAGTCGGGAGCTCGAGCGCCACAGCGGGCTTGGCCACCTCTCCGAACCCCTCCCATAACATGTCGTTGCTCGAGCGCCACAGCTGCCCCGTCCAACTCCCGCAGTCTCCATAACATGTGGGTGCTCGAGCGCCACAGCGGGCCTGGCCATCTCCCGCAGCCTCCCATAACATATGCCGCACCCCACTTCGACGCGAGCGCGATCTGATCGCTGCGCCCGCATCCGCTACAGGCAACGACATTTCCCATATGTCATGTGGGCCTCAAGAGGAAAATCCTTCCGCCTGCTCAAGTATTGTCATTTAGTCGCAAACGCCCCATGGGCGAAAGTTCGGGACACCGTGTCAGGAACATCGGCATAACATATTTTATATAAGATACCATGCGAACGTGTTGGAGGGTTTTCACGACAATGATCCGCAGCTGGTGAGTGTGTTTTGTATTTACGTGGGCTTACGCCACACCCCACACCGCCGACCCCTCAGGGAATTGGCGGTTGTCACGTGTTAATCCTGAGGGCCTCTTGTGCGCCTTTTTGGCTTTTTTGGAGCTAATTTGGTGCTTCATGGGGGCCTTTTCGGGGCCTCTTCTCTTGGGCTGACGTTCTCAGTATTCGCCGTGCATGCATGGGGAATGAGGTGAGAACCCGCATATACAAACGGAGGGCATCCGTCAAAACATCAGACGAATGATTCTGGAATGGCATTCGGCGCATCCCGCCACCGTGCTTGGGTTGTGGGCCTGAGGTCACTCGGATGGCTGATGGGGTCTCATGAGAGCGTTTCGGAGGCGCCTTGGAGGCAGTTGTTCCTACCCCCCCCGCGTTGGATATTCGTCGCTTTGAGTAGAACACGGCCCGCGCGTCTTCCCCCTCTCCCGCCCCCCTCCTCTCCTGTTCTCTCCTGCCTTTCACATAACTGCTTCCTGCGTGCCAGCTTGCCTCCTACCTGGCCATCTTTGGGGGGCTGCGATCTGCGAAACTGCAGCCACTTTCGAGAGCTGCTGGTGGGGTCCAGCGGAGTGACGTCTTACCCAGACCACCAGGAAACCTCGCCATCCCTCTGGGGTTGCGACCGGCGAAACTGTCTCCACTTTCGAGGGCTGCTGGGGGGTCCAGCGGAGTGACCTAGACCACCAGGAAACCTCGCCATCCTTGTGGGCTTGCGACCTGCAGAATTGGTGCCACTTTCGAGGGCTGCTGGGGGGTCCAGCGGAGTGACGTCTTACCCAGCCATCCATGTGGGACTGCGATTTGCGAAACCGTTGCCACTTCCGAGGGCTGGTGGGGGGTCCAGCGGGGTGACGTCTTACCAAGGCCACCAGGAAACCTCGCCATCCTTGTAGGGCTGCTAATTGCGAAGCCGTCGCCACTTTCGAGGGCTGCTGGGGGGTTCAGCGGAGAGACGTCTTACCCAGACCACCAAGAGACTTCGCCATCCGTGTGGGGCTGCGACCTGCGAAATTATCGCCAATTTCGAGGGGTGCTGGGGGGTCCAGTGTCTTACGCTTGCGATCTGCGAAACTGTCGCCAATTTCGAGGGCTGCTGTCGGGTCCAGCGGAGTGACGTCTTACCCAGACCATCAGGAGACCTCGCCTTCCCTGTGGGGCTGCGATCTGCCGAACCTGTCGCCACATTCGAGGGCTGCTGGGGGGTCCAGCGTCTTACCCAGGCCACCAGGAGACCTCGCCATCCCTCTGGGGCTGCGACCTGCGAAACTGTCGGCACTTTCGCGGGCTGCTGGTGGGTCCAGCGGAGTGACGTCTTACCCTGACCACCAGAAGACCTCGCCATCCCTGTGGGGTTGCGACCTGCGAAGCTGGTGCCATTTTCGAGAGCTGCTGGGCGGCCCTGCGGCGTAACTATTCGGAGTCGTATGTGACATAGCGATTTTGAGGGGTCCAGAGGTGGCGGAGGAGGAAAGGCGGAGGCGGAGGCGGAGGCGGATGATGATGATGATGATGATGATGATGATGATGATGATGATGATGATGATGATGATGATGATGATGATGATGATGATGATGATGATGATGATGATGATGATGATGATGATGATGATGATGATGATGATGACGACGATGATGATGATGATGATGA
>CAUYUJ010001196.1:5000-22500 GCA_963575745.1 Prorocentrum cordatum
TGCGTTGGAATTTCTTGCAATTTACTCCAGCGCCGCGCTCCCGACACCCAGGCACCCAGGAGTCGCGCTCACGCTTAGGACTCCTTCACAGATTACCGAGGAATCGGGATCTCGCTGCCCTTCGTGGCCCCGTTGCAGCCCTTCGTGGCCCCCTCGCTTTGTTTCGTGGCCCCGTTGCAGCCCTTCGTGGCCCCCTCGCTTTGTTTCGTGGCCCCGTTGCAGCCCCTCGTGGCCTCCTCGTTGCCCTTCTTGGCCCCGTTGCAGCCCCTCGTGGCCCCGTTGCAGCCCTTCGTGGCCCCGTTGCAGCCCTTCGTGGCCCCCTCGCTGCCCTTCGTGGCCCCGTTGCAGCCCTTCGTGGCCCCTTCGCTTTGTTTCGTGGCCCCATATATGTATGCCCTTCGTGGCCCCCGCTCGTTCGCGCCAGTGGTGGCCCCATATGCATGCCCTTCGTGGCCCCGCTGTCGCCCTTCATGGCCCCCTCGCTGCCCTTCGTGTCCCCGTTGCTGCCTTCAGCGGCCCCGTCCGTACTCTCCGCGGCCCAACATACGTATGCCCTTCGTGGCCCCCGCTCGTTCGCGCCCGTGGTGGCCCCATATGCATGCCCTTCGTGGCCCCGCTGTCGCCGTGTGTGGCCCCCTCATTGTCCTACGTGGCCCAGGTGCTACCCTCAGTGGCCCCATCGTTGCCTTCTGTGGCCCCGCATTATCTGCCCTTCGTGGCCCACGCTCGTTCGCGCTCTTCGTGGCCCCATACGCATTCCCTTCGTGTCCCCGCTGTCGCCCTTCGTGGCCTACTTCGTGTCCTTCGTGGCTCTGCTGTCGTTCTCTCTCGCTCTCGCTTTCGCTCGTCGTCGTCGTCGCCGTCGCCGTCGTTGCCGTCGTCGTCGACGTCGTCGTCGTCGTGGTCGGTCCCCTGTCCGTCCCTCTTGGGGGTCGGGTCGACGGTCCGCGGCCGCCCCGCCGATCAGCGCTGCCGCTGGCCAGGCCGACGGTCCGCGGCCGCCCCGCCGCTTGCCGGGGCCCGGCCTGCAGGGAAGAAAGGTATACCCCCCAAAAGGGGTTCGATCGAAGACGAAAAGGGCGGTTATCGAGGGTTTGGGAAATTCGCGTTATTCGACACTCGAGCAGATAAGGGCGAACAGTCTTAAAACGATTGTTTGTTGTTGTTGTTGTTGTTGTTGTTGTTGTTGTTGTTGTTGTTGTTGTTGTTGTTGTTGTTGTTGTTGTTGTTGTTTTCTTAGCCACCGGGGGCCGTTTTCGGGCCCCAGGACCGTCTCAAACGGGCCCCCGGGCGAAAAACTGCACCAGATGGACCCCGAGCGGGGTCCGGGGACAGATTTTGAGCGGATTTGATCTCCCGTTCTTGGCCGATTTCACGAGGTCCATCCAGTCAGACCCTCCGGCCGCCTCACATACCCATCGGTTGTCGAAGGTCGATAATTTTGGATCCCTAGATTCTAATATACTTGAGGCGCCTTCCTACTTCAATGGTCGAGTGGTTTCCCTTTTTTTTCCTCTCTAGGGGGCGGGCGGGAATCCAATCTACTTTCAACGCCTTCCCATTCGCGTTCCTACAGAGGAGACCCATGCCAAGAAACCCCCTGCTTGCCTCCAGGGGCGCCCTGGGTTTCTTGGGTTTCGGTGGTCTTTCGATGGAAAGTGTGACGTTCCTACGCCAGAAACCAATTGGTGTCCTGGGGTCTCAGGGTTGGGTTTCCTGTGGAAGGTCTCCTTCAAGGGAGGAACATGATGGACCCACGAACCCGGAAAGGGATATAGACATGCGCAGCATGGTCACGTTTTCACGATACCCAACTGGGCGACACCTCACAAAACATCCCACGAGACACCCCGCGAAACATCCCACGAGACACCTCGCGAAACATTCCACGAGACACCTCGCGAAACGTTCCACGAGACACCCCGCGAAACATTCCACGAGACACCCCACGAAACATTCCACGAGACACCCCACGAAACATTCCACGAGACACCCCACGAAACATTCCACGGGGGTGCGACTGGGTGTGGTCGTGCTGGGGTGTGGTCGTGCTGGGGTGTGGTCGTGCTGGGGGGGTGGTCGTGCTGGGGGGTGGTCGTGTTGGGGCGTGGTCGTGCTGGGGCGTGGTCGTGCTGGGGCGTGGTCGTGCTGGGGTGTGGTCGTGCTGTGGTGAGGTCGTGCTGGGGTGGTCCGCGCCCTGTGATTTAGCACCGCGAGCAACGACAGGCAACCACTCAACCAGGACAACCACGAGGAGACGCGTAACGCACGCAACGGTACGGGCGCCACTCATCAAACACACAGGGAGTCCGTGGCTGCATCGGTTGAGTGGTTGCCTGTCGCCGCCCCCTGGGCGGATCCCCCTCGTAGTCGTCGTCGTCGTCGTCGTCGTCGTCGTCGTCGTCGTCGTCGTCGTCGTCGTCGTCGTCGTCGTGGTCGTGCTGGGAGGTGGTCGTGCTGGGGAGTGGTCGTGCTGGGGCGTGGTCGTGCTGGGGCGTGATCGTGCTGGGGTGTGGTCGTGCTGTGGTGAGGTCGTGCTGGGGTGTGGTCGTGCTGGGGTGTGGTCTTGCTGGGGTGGGGCCCACGTATTTTCACGCTTGTTCCGCTCAGGGGCGAAAGGGACCCACGTGTTTTCACGCTTGTTCCACTCTGGGGCGAAATGGGCCCACGTGTTTTCATTACGTAAAAACACACGGATTCGTCCCCCTGGAGAGGGCGAATCTATAGGCACATGCGTAACAAAACAAGCGTTTCGCTCGAGACATCCTCGGCAAACTCTGCGGAGCAAGCGTTTCGCTCGAGACATCCTCAACGCACGAAAAAGTGGCCCGCACCCTGTGATTTATCGATCGGGATTTCAAAAACAAGCGTTTCGCCTGAGACATCCTCAAATTTTAATCCGCCGGCCTCCTTCGACCTTGATATTTATCAGGGAAAGAATCCGCCGGCCTCCTTCAAGTTGGGCACGGGGGGATATGTTCACATACTAAAAGAGAACCCTGGGCCTTTGCCCTTTCCGGGAAAAATCACCTGGACCCGATCATTGGCGTTGACTAAGCGGCCCTGGGCGTTTACTAACCAAGCCCTGCCCTACTGGATTCCTTCCGTGGGTGCATCTGCCAAGCGGCCTCGCGTGTCGGGGTGATTATCATTTTTGGGGGGTGGACTTTCTGCCTTCATTTCTTGTGGACTGGCCTCCACTGTACCCGCTTCCTCCTACCGATGGGTGCGTGGGGGGGAGGAGGAGGGGGAGGGGGAGGGGGAGGGGGAGGGGGAGGGGGAGGAGGAGGAGGAGGAGGAGGAGGAGGAGGAGGAGGAGGAGGAGGAGGAGAGGAGGGGAGGAGAAGGAGGAGGAGGAGGAGGAGGAGGAGGAGGAGGAGGGAGGAGGAGGAGGAGGAGGAGGAGGAGGTGCCCCCCTCTCTTGGGCACCTCGGGGGTCCCCTGGGCGCCCACCCCCAGGCCCAGCTGGGGAACGCAGAATGTACGTCTCTTCGCCCGCCCGGAAAAACAGGGCTCGCTTCGATTCCTCCGATCCGATTCGATTCGATTTCGATGGCTTCCGATTCCGAATCGATTCGACTTCGGATTCCGATTTGGCCTCCGATTCTTCAATGGAGGCATACTAGCCTGTCGATCTCCTCCGATTCGACTTCCCTCGACTCGGTTGCCGATGTCCGCCGATCCGGTTCATTTCGATCGGCGATCCGATTCGATTCTGGGCTCTCCTTCCGTGAATCTCAGAGGGTGATTTGCTCACCTTGCTCTCGCTTCTGGGCAAAGCCAGGCCACGCCATGCGCCTCCTCGTCACGCAACCCGACCGTTCCGTGCCATCCGACGGGTAGCTTGGCATTTGAGGGCATATCGTCTACCTGTTTTTGGATGACCACTCTCTGGGGCCTATGCTACATACGCCTGTATACACACTGGGTGTCGCTGTATATACATATATGTATTTGTGTTTATATATATATATATATATGCACATGTGTATGTATGTTTGTGTGCATATATATATATATATATATATATATATATGTCTAGAAACGCTCGGGGTGTATTCGTCTACTGACAACGCGGCCGCTGCGTTCGGCACAGCACGAGTTCGGAGATTGGGTAGTTCCGTCTACGGTATGTTCCTCTTTTGGAGCGGCACTCCAAGCTCGGTGCTATTTGGTTCCTGTTTGGAAGAGGGGGTGGCCCAACCCGAGGCACAGTGGGGACTCATGCCAAGAAACACCCTGCTTTCCTCAGGGTGCCCTGGTTTTCTTGGGCTTCGATGATTTCGCCATGGAATGCGTGACGCTCCCACACCAAAAATCGATGGACTTCCTGGGGTCTCAGGGTTGGCTTTCTCGTGAAAGGGTCCTTGTGGACTGGCCTCCACTGCAGGCTCATTTGACTCCTGTGATCGCCCTCCCACGACAGCGCCCAGGCTCCGGGCTGCGGGGGCTGCTGCGGGCCTGCAACGGCCTGCCGGTGCCTCGGCGGCGAAGAGAACTCCGGGCCCACCCTTCACGGGGATCGCCGCGGGAGCTGCTAGGGCTTGGCATCGCTCGGACGTGTGCATTTTTCCTCGGCGAGAACCAACGAGGATCATCCTGGACCATCGAGCAACAACATGATGGACCCACGAACCCGGAAAGGGATATAGACATGTGGAGCATGGACACGTTTTCACGATACCCAACTGGGCAACACCTCACGAAACATCCCACGAGACACTTCACGAAACATCCCACGAGACACCTCACGAAACATTCCACGAGACACCTCACGAAACATTCCACGAGACACCCCGCGAAACATTCCACGAGACACCCCACGAAACATTCCACGACGACAGGCAACCACTCAACCAAGGCGGTGTGGTCGTGCTGGGGTGTGGTCGTGCTGGGGTGTGGTCGTGCTGGGGGGTGGTCGTGCTGGGGAGTGGTCGTGCTGGGGTGTGGTCGTGCTGGGGGGTGGTCGTGCTGGGGGTGGTCGTGCTGGGGGGGTGGTCGTGCTGGGGGGTGGTCGTGCTGGGGCGTGGTCGTGCTGGGGCGTGGTCGTGCTGGGGCGTGGTCGTGCTGGGGTGTGGTCGTGCTGTGGTAAGGTCGTGCTGGGGTGTGGTCGTGTTGGGGTGTGGTCTTGCTGGGGTGGGGTCGTGCTGGGGTGTGCGTCGTGTGGGCGTGGTCGTGCTGGGGGGGTCGTGCTGGGGTGTGGTCGTTCTGGGGTGTGTCGTGCTGGGGTGTGGTCGTGCTAGGGTGGGGTCGTGCTGGGGTGGGGTCGTGCTGGGGTGGGTCGTGCTGGGGTGTGGTCGTGCTGGGTGTGGTTGCTGTGGTCGTGCTGGGGTGGGGTCGTGCTGGGGTGGGGTGTGTGTGCTGGGGTGTGGTCGTGCTGGGGTGTGGTCGTGCTGGGGTGTGGTCGTGCTGGGGTGTGGTCGTGCTGGGGTGTGTGTGCTGGGGCGTGGTCGTGCTGGGCGTGGTCGTGCTGGGGTGTGGTCATGCTCGGGGTGTGGTCGTGTGAGGTGTCCCGACCCTGTGATTATCGATCGGGATTTCAAAAACAAGCGTTTCGCCTGAGACATCCTCAAATTGTAATCCGCCGGCCTCCTTCGACCTCGATATTTATCAGGGAAAGAATCCGCCGGCCTCCTTCAAGTTGGGCACCGGGGACATGTTTACATAGGAAAAGAGAACCCTGGGCCTATGCCCTTTCCGGGAAAAAACACGCACGAAACCGAAACATGCACGGGAAATGGACGTCCGAGCGACGGCAAGCGGCGGAGAGGGGGGTCCCAAGCGGGTGCCAGAAAGGGGTTGCAGTGGAGACCCATGCCAGGAAACACCCGGCTCGCCTCCAGGGTTTCGACGGTTTCGCGATGGAAGGCGTGACGTGGCCACATGAAGAATCGATGGACGTCCTGGGGTCTCAGGTTCGGGATTCTTGTGGAAGTGTTCTTGTGAACTGGCCTCCACTGCATCTCTGGCCCAACCTGGCCCATACGCTAGGTTCGCGTCGTGTCGACCAGCGGCGGCCCCGCCGCTGTTTCGGAAACGGCCGATCTTTCAAGGTTGAATGGTCCCCGCGGTGTCAGAAACCAACGCCAGGGTCGACACGACGCGAGCCTGCCGTAAGCGGGATGCGTAACATCCTGCAAATGCGGGTAAGAGTGAGGGGGCGGGCGCGGGGTGGGTCGCGGTCGGGTCGCGGGTGGGTCGCGGTTGGGTCGCGGGTTGGTCGCGGGTGGGTCGCGGGGTGGGTCGCAGGGTGAGTCGCGGGGTGGGTCGCAGGGGTCGCGGGGGCGTCGCGGGTGGCGCGACGCGACGACGACGACGACGGCGACAACGACGACGTCATTGACAACAGCGACAGCAACAAACATAATAACAGCACATATGCTTTAAACATACATTGAGCCAATGACAGCCAAGGACAATCATTACACATCAACACACATACTGACAACATCACATCACAACAATGTTAACAGCAACACAGTAATACCAAGAACAACAGCAAACATAATTGGGGCCACAGGCTTCCACTTCTCCCACGTACCTAGGGATGGTGTAAGACCGTTCAGCCCCCTCACTGAACAAATGGGTTGCGAGTGCCCTAAGTGGTTCAGGGGGGTTGCATGACTCCGCCAAGCAAGCGGAACCCACCTGGCCAGGATATCTGCATCCCGTTCGCCACACAGGGCACCTGTAACTCATTCACAAGCGAGGCTCGGCCAGCAATAACCCACCTGGGTACCCGCTCATAACCTTCTTCTCCTCTTAAGCCCCCCCCCCCGTGGCGATTCCAGTGCTCCCCGTCGCCCATGGATCTGGACCGGAAGGGGTTGCCACTGCTGGGGGGTTCGCCCGCGCCTGCGCCCGCTCGCGGCTCCCAGGCGCTCGCTGGCGTCCTGGGGACCGCCACGGTCTGGATCCTGGGGGGTGGTTGGTTTCACGCGATGCCGCCCAGGACCTCCTGTTCCAGGGGTCCATAATCTCACGTATAGGTTTAGCTTTTGGTGTTTCACTCTGGGGACCGATGGACAGAAATCCATCTTGTACGTGTCCGTGCCACATGTGGCTCAAGGGAAAACATTCTGTCCCCTCTCCTGCTGCCACAGTTGGTAGCGGAGCGGGGTCCGGCCCGGAGGCCATGGGCGCGAGAGGCTGGCTGTGACGGCCAGGCCGCTCTGCGTTTGCGCGCCCCGGAGCCAGGCTTCGCTCTGACCACTGAGCAGCGTGGGATCCACGGCAGAGAGATGCCCGCAGATGGTGAGCGGCAGCCGCCGCCAATCGCCCCAGGAGGCGATGGACGAGAGGAGACCTTCGCCGTCCTGGCAGCCCGAGGAGCTGAGGGGTCGACGGCGGGAGCAGCAGCATCAGGCTCTACGGTCGTGGCGGCGACGACAATCGATCAGGAGACGCTCACTCGGGCAATACAGTCCGCGGTCCAGGAGACCGTGCGGGCGCTCGGCCATTTTGGCCAACAGCAGCAGCGGCCACCGCCAGAGACAGCACCGACGGTGGCCGACCCATGGGACGGCACGGGGGCCGACCCGTGGAGCAGCAGCAGAACCAGACAAGCCGCCGAGGTGGGCAGCGGAGAAGCAGCAGGATATTCAGGACAGCGGCGCCCACCCGGCGACAAGGACGACGTGAAGGAGGATCAGAAGTGGGACGAGCACCAGGACTGGAGCTCGAGCTGGAACAGCAACTGGTGGCCAGGCCAATGGACTGGGGGCCGAGGTGATTTTTCGGACCCTCCAGCGTGGCCCGGCTGGGCCCACTACAGACAATGGCGCCGAGCCATTCGGCGCTGGAACGACAACACCGACGTAGCGGTCTGGAGGAGGTCGGAGAAGTTCATGCGGCTCTTCGACTGGACGATGCAGGCCAAGTTCGAGGACATCCCGGACAAGGAGCTCACCGCATCGTCATGGTTGCAGACGCTCCTCAGTCGCATGGACTTGATGATCGGGGAGCGCGAAGGAGACGAGCTACGACGGGCAGGACGAAAAGCATTATACGAGGCCGTCCGCGACTCCAAGGAGACGCTCACCCAGTACGTGAGTCGTCGTGAAGCAGAGTTCATCGACGCGGAGGGCCACGACTTGTGGATGTCCGACAAGCTCAAGGGTCTCTTCCTAGAGGAAGGGGCCAATCTCACTCAGCAGGGCGTGCAGAACTTGCGCGCGCTCACTCGCGGGGACCTGACCTACAGCAGCGTGAAGTGGGCACTGCGCCAGCTTGATTCATCAGCCGGCACCGAGCGCCTGCTTCCCGGCAAAGCCGGGACTGGCAGCATGCTAGCGGCAGCGTCTGAAGACCTAGGGCCGAGCGCTCGCTCGGACGCTGGTGCTTTTCAGTCTTCCTCCTCCCCTCCTAGCCTCGGTCGGTGTGAAGGTAGGTCGGAGGATGCCAACTACCAGGTGGTCGAGGACGAAGAGGATGACTCCGACGAGGGAGCCGACGAGTCGGACGAGCTCGAGGAAGAGGACGTGGCGGCCCTCCTCGCGGTGATCGATGACATGGACATCGAGGAGGACGGCGCCGAGCTGGTGTTGGCCGAGCTGACGAACAACAGGTCCTGGAAGCAGAACAAGGACCTCAAGCGCGCAGCTAGGCGCGATCGAGAATATTTTGGCTCCCGAGGTCGAGGCAGTGGCAGGACCTCTCATCCTTCTCGGTCAGCCGGGCGAGGAGGAGGTCGCCAGCGACGAGAACGTGACGAGCGTGGAGGCGGTGCTGGAGGGGCAGGACACCGGCCTCCTCAGGGCAGGCGACGCTTCCTCACTCAGGAGCAGCTGATGAAGGTCACCAAGTGCAAGCTGTGCCACGAGAAGGGCCATTGGGGGCGTGAGTGTCCCAACGTCAGCAGCACCAAGAAGGGCGCTGTCAAGCGGGAGGTCTCCGTCAAGAAGACTCCCATCAGGAAGGCCTCGTCCTACATGTTCGACGGGGTGGCGTTTGGCAGTAACGACATGTGGGCAGCGCCGGCGTGGCGCGGGGTCGAGGAGGAGATCGCGTCAGGGTCGATCTTCCTGGCGGCCTCGTCGACCCAGGGCCTGGTCGACCCCGGGGCGGGGACCGATCTGGTAGGCGTGGAGGCTCTCAACAGGGAGTCCGAGGCGCTCGCGACCCACGTCCTCAGGTACGTCGAGATTCCAGCTGACAATCGGACGCACCTTCGTGGGGCCCACGGAGTCGGGGGCCAGGCCAAGGTTGTGGGCGCTATACTTTTTCCGTTGTGTTTAGGTGGCGTCTTTGGCATCATAGACACCACTGTGCTCTGAGAGGCTGTCCCTCACATTTTGAGCGTCAATCTTCTGGACTTTCTAGAGAGCGTGATTGATTTACCGAGGAGCAGGCTTCGCTCCGGCACCCTGCGCACGACCGTGGCCATGACGCGCCTGGGTTCCGGGCACAGGATGGTAGAGATCGTGCGTTCCCTGGAGGAGCCGCCGACAGTCCCAGCGTCGGCCCTCCAGCGCTATCCTTTTCTGACGGAGGGGTCATTCACCCTTGGCAACGAGAAGCCTCCGAAGATGCTGGCAGACGGAACTGTGGCGCAGTACATCCCTCACCTCATCATCTCCATCCTTCGGTTTAGAGCTAAGTCGAGGCGAGCAGGGTCCGGCTCAAGTCGCGCGGGGTCTAGACCAAGGGGGTTTTCGAGCAGAACGCCAAGCAGGGATCCGAGGGGACCGCCGTGCCTGGGCTACTCGGTCGTCTCAATCGTCGCAGTCGTGGTCTGCCTATTCATCGTGTGTTGGGCTCAGCGGGCCCGCCTCGAACAGGTCACGGGCTCAGGATCTTTGGGGCGCATTAAGGTCTTGGACAACAGCAGCGAAGGACGGGGCAGGGCTCTCGAGCCCATCGGCAAGGGAGCTCTCGACCTCATCGGCAGCAGGGGCCCAAGGGCTCTCCTGTACGTGCTGTCCGTGGCCTCTTTTGGCTCGAGTCTTTGCTCGTGGGTTTCCTGGCATCGACAGTCGAGCCGACGATCACGGCATCCTGCCGGCATCGTCCGGCGCAATGATGAAGTTCATAACGATTTCCATGTTTATCCTGAGGGGGATCCTCTCAGTGCAGGGAGCTCCCCAGTTCCGCGGGTCCACCACTCAGCCGCCCGGAGGCGGCAACAGCAGAGGCGACGGCAGCGACGGTCGAGGAGACGCTGCCAGGGCGGTGCTGAGCCAGGCGGTCGAGACGCCGGTGGAGGCGCTGGCGGAGGCCACTACGACGCCGAGCGGACCGCCTTCCCATCCTGGAGTGCCCAACCAGCTGCCCGCCCAGCTGATGACTTGGGCCCAGGCGATGGCGGCCGCCGGACCCGATGGAGTGCCCGACCGAGGAGTGGCCGGCTACCTGATGGACGGGGCGCCCATCCTGACGATGGAGTGCCAGCGGTACCTGCTTCAGGCGCCTCCTCCGCCGTCGGACCCTCCGCCGGGGCCGAATCCAGCAGCAGCCTCCAGTGTTCAGCCAGCAGCATCGCCGATGCCATGGATGGCCGGAGTCCAGGGGCAGTTTCCAGGTCCACCGAAGGCGAGGTCGGCACGACTGCTGGGCCACGGAGGGGCGCCGAGTGCAGGCGCCTCGGGAGCAGCGCCGGGGATCCACCACGGCCGCGACGAGGACCAGGCATCGATGCAGCTGGTCACGAACCAGAGCGACGACGGAGAAATGACAACTGCAGCAGCAGCTGCAGCTCCGATTTCGGCGGCAGCAGCAGCAGCAGCCATCCCAGCCCGGCGGGTGGCGGCACCGCTGAAGCCGAGATCGATCCCAGTCAAGCCGCCCCCGCCCAAGCTAGTGAACAACTGCCACCACTCGCAGGCCACATCGTGCGGCAATCAGTACGGCTCGGGCACGAAGTGCAAGTTCTGCGGCTACAAGCTCACATGGGTGCCACGCGGCAGCGGTGGCGAGCAGGACGGCGGGCCGGCAGCGAGGCCGGAGTCCGCAGCAGAGGCGGCCAGACGAGCGGCAGCTGCTGCCGAGCGGACGGTCCAGATCATGCAGGAGAATCCCGTGTTTCAGACAGGGGCGGCAGCACTGCAGACGGCCAACGACCTGAACGGCTATCTCAACGCACTGCAGTGGCAGCTGCACCAGATCCCCGAGGGGATTCGATCCCTCGGAAAGGTGCAAGAGGTGGTCGAGCAGATTGCACAATATGCCAGTCAAGCACAGTTTCAGACCAGCAGTCAGCTGGAGGAGGGCCTGCAGCATATCCATTAAGCGCTCATTCGGCTCCGTCGTACCCTGGAGGCACTGGAGCCGATGGGGGAGTCCCTCGACTACCTGACGGAGCAGATGAGCACCCTGTCGCTGTCGGTCGGCAACATCGAGCAGTCAATGGGTCAGATGGCGCAGATGATCGTGGAGATTGGGACGGCGGTGATGGGGCTCGTGCAGGTGGCCAACGCCGTCGGAGCGAACCAAGAGCTTCCGTTGCAGGAACCGGACAGCTCACAGGCGGGTGCTTCCTCGCTGGAGCCCGAGGGCACACCGCAGGTCTCGACCGCGGCAGTGACAACGCCTTGGGAGATTCTCTACGAGAGCGACAAGGACGACGAGATGTAGCGTCGTCTTTGGACACCACTCCTCGTTCTTCAGTCGCCGGCCCGAGCCGAGGGGCTTCGGGCCAGCAGCAGCAGAGTTCAAGGTGCAGTCGTTTGGACTGCGCCTGCGCTGCCGTCTCCGACAGGGGCTCACCAGAGAGCCCATCGACAGCCCATTCTCCTACCTACCCTCCCTCTGTGCAGAGACTCCTGGTCGGGCCCGAGTGGCTCGACGGAGATTGGATGAACGACGACCATGAGGTCGCTTGCGGATCTCAAGTGAGAAAGGCTCTCGGCGAGGCAGCAGCCAGGGCAACTGGAGCCCTCCCAGGGACCTTTCCTGTCGACGCGTCGGTCACTCCGGGACGATCCAAGGTGGCTTTCATGGAAGTGTTCCCCCCTCCTAGGATTGCTCCTGCCGTTGAGAAAATTGGGGCCCCCGTGGGAGAGGAGGCCTCGTGGGACCTCAAGGTCGGTTGGGACGCCGCTCAAAGCACGGAAGTCGATCGCCTCTGGGAGACGATCAGGACCGATCGACCCGAAATGATCTGGCTGTGTTCCGAGTGTCGGGCCTTTTCCGCGATCAATAGGTTGAATCGGGATCGGATGGGCCCTGAGGACTGGAGGTCGCTAGTGCGGGTCGGCCTCCGAGACCTTTTCCTTTGCATGAGGATAGCCGACTATCAGGTCCGACACGGACGGTTCTTTGCGTTCGAACACCCTCTTTACGCTTCCTCCTGGGGAACGCATGTTGTCAAGTGTGTGTGGGACCTCCCGGGAGTTCGACGAATCCGGCTCGACATGTGCCAGTTTGGAATGAGGGTGGACGACAGGGGGCCCAACAAGAAACCCACGGGAATTTTGTCCAACCACCCCGAGGTGTTGCGGCTCTTAGACGGTCACCTCTGCACGGGGGAACACAAGCACGCTGTTCTGGAGGGAGGCTCGGTTACTACCAAAGCGGCATGTTACCCCCCTTTGTTCGTGCGCACTGTCGCCAGGGCTGTCGCCGAACATTGGTCCGGAGCTTCCAGGGCCAGGCAGTCTTCCTGGGCGGAGTTGGCGGAAGGAGTCTCCGGCGAGGCTGCGGAGGCCGGGGAAGCAATTGGCGGCGAAGGCGAGCCCGAAGGTTCGGACGAAAGCGACGACGAGCCCGAGACCCGACCACCCACTCAGAACAGAACGAGGGGAGATGTGTCCGGGAAGCCCGATCCTCAGCCCACTGAGGACGAGAAACGGTTAATATACAAGTTGCACTGCAACATGGGCCATCCCGACAACCGAAAATTTCTTCGGGTTCTTCGAGCTGGCGGCACCAAACAGCACTTGGTGAGATGGGTGCGTCAGCATTTTGTTTGTTCGGAATGTGCGGAACGATCGCAGTCGGGGGCCCATCGTCGGGTTGCTCTGCCCAGGACCTTTCGTTTTAATCACATCGTGGGGGTTGATCTCTTCTACCTCGACTTTCAAGGTACGACGCATCCCTATCTCAACATCGTCGACCACGGGTCGAACCTGCAGGTCGTCACCCGGGTCGAGGCCGCGACGTCGGCCGCTGTCTGGTCCGAGTTTCTGAGGTCCTGGGTCCGACCGTTGGGTGCGCCTCATCTGATCATCTCGGATGGGGGCTCGGAGTTTGGAGCTCGGTTCGCCCGAGGCTTGGAACAGTGGGGAGTTTGTCATCATGTCTGCGACGCGGACAGTCCCTGGCAGAACGGACGAGTGGAGAGACACGGTGGCTGGGTCAAGGACCGAGTCCGTATTGAGCTAGAGTCCGGGACGTCCCTTCCCTCATCACTCCAGGAGCTGGACGATCTGGTGTTTGAGTTGGTGGCGCATAAGAACCGATTTTGGCATCGAGGTGGCTTTTCACCTCTCCAGTTGGTTTTTGGAGAAACCCGCGTCTTCCGCATGAGCTCTTGTCCGACGATCGACGGGCTTTGCCTGGGTGGCAGGATGTCGTGAGCCCCTCCTCAGAGCAGGACGAGGCGGGAGCCGAGTTTGCCAGGGCCCACGCTATCCGAGCGGCGGCCCGTAGGCTTGCCATGGAAGCCACGGCCCGAGACAAGCTGTCCCGAGCAGCCCGGGCGAGGACCCCTGGGACCAAGAGATTTACCCCCGGCCAGTGGGTCTTCGTCTGGAGGCATTTCACCAGAATATCGTCCAGGGCCGACGCCCTGGGGCGCCGTCGTGCCGGCTGGACGGGTCCCGGGGTCGTGGTGCTTGCCGAGGGCGGCACGGTGTGGGTTGCGGTCCGGGCCCGTCTCTGGAAATGTTCAGCCGAGCAAGTCAGGCTTGCTAGCCCTGAGGAAGAGTACGGCCTTCAATTGGCCGAAGACCCTAGATGGCAGGAGCTGCTCCGTTCGGCTCAGGCGAGGCGGGTGACCGCTGTGGACGTTCAGCGCGAGGGCCCCCCTCCCGAGAGTGCCTGGGACGAGGCGGCACAGGCCGAGCTCGACTCAGAACCAAGGGTTCCCGGAGCTGGGCCAGTGCCAGCCGAGGAACGAGGACCGGAGAATCGACCCTCTCCCCCGTCAGTGGGCGGGACTCTTGGGCTTCCTCGGAGGCCCCCCAGGGGGTCTCTCTCTCGTGCCGGATCGGTTGTAGCTCAACCAGGCTCGGACAGGACCGGGCTACCCTCTATTTCCGAGCTGGCTCCTTCAGACAGAGGAGAGTCGGCGACGCCGTCTCTCAGTCGGCAGTTGTCTCGAGGAGTTAGCTCAGGATCCGCCGAGGTCGAGCCAGGGGATCAAGAGAGTCCAGAACTCCTCCCTCCTCCGTCCTCTCCTCGTCCTGTTTCCTTACATGCTCCTGCTCCTACTCCTTTGCCTGCGTCTCCCAGTTCTCTTTCCCCTGTCACCCCGTCTTCACCAGAGGGGGCGAGACCTAAGACGAGGGGGCGCCTCACCCAGCCTGAGGACGTCCCAGCTTGCATTCGAGCTGCGAGGGCCGGGAGCGCCCCTCCTGAGATAAAGAGAGCCAGGACCGAGCCCTCCTCGGCCCCCTACCCTCCTTACCCCGTCGGTGGAATTGCCTCCTCCTCCTCCGGTGTTGGGGGCCCTGGACCTGGACCGGAGACTCGGGGGCCTGTCAGGACCGGCGACGAGCCGAAGCAGTCTGTCCAGGAGCGTGTTCAGGCCATCGAAGCCCGAGCCAGGTCACGGTCGCCAAATCGCAACAGAGGAGCCGAGGGAACAGTCGAGGCAGAGGCCACCAGCGAGTTTTTCGTGGTCCCGGGGCCGATTGACGGGCTCTCCGTCGTCCCTGGGAACGTCGAAGGGTTTGTCGGGGCCGTGGGCGCAAGCTTTCAGGACGGGGGCACCTTTGCGGCTAGCCGCGGGGGAGAAGTGACCCTCAAGAGACTCACCCCTCAGGAGCGTCAGAAGTTTCAGGCTTCAGACGACAAAGAATGGAAGGCCATGCTGCAATCCGGGGGTGTCCGAGTCATCCCTCCGAATCAGGCGGCGAAGATCCGGCAACGTTGTCCGGACAGGATCATATCCAGCCGAATGGTGCGCCGATGGAAGCCAGTTGAGGGGACTTTCGTGGAACCCGAAGCGAAGTCCAGGTGGTGCGTGCACGGTCATAAGGATCCCGACTCTGGCTCCCTCGCCGTATATGCGCCCACTCCCCAGACCTCGTCTATTATGATGTTCATTCAGGTACTGGTCAATTTCAGGATGCTCGGGGACATCGCGGATGTCAAGAACGCTTTCACCCAGTCAGATCCGATGACGCGGTCCCAGGGCCAAATATATGTTGAACCTTGCGAGGGTATCGACGTTGGGCCTGGATCCCTTATCCTATTGCTGGTGAACGTTTACGGGCTGGACGATGCTCCAGTAGCGTGGCGTCGCACCGTGGTTGGCCATCTGGAAAAGCATGGGTTCGAAAGAAGTTTGCTGGAGCCCTGCTGGTGGCTGAAGTATCGAGCAGATGGGGCCATCCAGAACATGATGTTGCTGGAAGTCGACGATTTCTTCATCGGGAATGCGGATGCGGATGCCCGAGCGTGGATTCGCGGTATCCTAGAGGACCGCTTCCGTTTCGGGAAGTATCGAGACTGTCATGCCGGCTCAGTGGATTTTGCGGGTAGGCGTGTTTCCTTCTTTCCCGGCAAGGCCGTTGTCGACCAGGAAAAGTACATCCTGGAAGAAATCCGTCCTCTGACCCTGGCCCGGGGCCGCTTGTCTGTCAAGAATTCCCCTCTCGAGCCGTCCGAGTTTAAAGCTTTGCGTTCTCTGGTCTACAAGTTTAATTGGGTCGGCCGAGAGTCACGGCCAGAAGCGGCCAGAGTAGCAAGTATTTTGGCCAGTCGTTTGCGAGCTCCGACAGTGTCGGACGTGTCTTGTGCCAACAAGTTGGTGAAGCACCTGGGGGCGACAGCCTCTCGAGGATTGACGATCTGGCAGCTAGACCCTGAGCGTATGTCTTTCATATCGTTTTCCGATGCCGGCGGTGTTGGTTCGGTAGAGTCTCTCCAGGATGACAATGGCCTCCCAGCCGACCCCACCCAGGGAGCCTGGATGGTGTTGGCCGCCGACAAGTCTGTTCTCGATAATCAGGTGGTAAGAGCGTCCGTGCTCGGTTGGCGTAGCATTAAGCTACGGCGTAAGGTGCCTTCGACGCTAGCCGGGGAGACTCAAGCTCTCTCGGCCGCTGTGGCGGAAGTCGAGTTTCTTCAAGTGTTGTACCGTGATGTTGTGTTCAAGGATGTTGATCTGCCTGATTGTGTGCGGGCCTCAGGGCCCTTCACTACGGTCTTAAGACGCGATTGTAGCTTGGGTTCCCGGGAACAACAGGTCCACGTGGTGGACGCCAAGTCAATCTATGATACCTTCCAGAAGGAAGGCAACGCTTCGGCCCGTGATAGGCGTACTGCTCTAGACCTCGCCATCATTTGCGAGTCCTTGGAGCGAGCCAGAGGTAAGATACGGTGGATACCCCATGGCCGTATGCCTGTGGACGCTTTGACCAAGGACGACGTGACTAAGTGTAATGCCGCGCTGTTTGATTTGATGACCAACGGCAAGCTCAGTCTGGTGGGCGAGGCCCAAGAGGTCGGCCGCCGGAAGGACATGCCCGAGCGCAAAAACCGCTCTCAGGCAGCCTCCAGAAGAATGCTGTCAGAGCCCGCCTGGATAACATGGCTCGACTACCTGGACCAGAGGGCTCCTCCTGGCCTGGTTGGTGGTGGTGGTGTCCTCCCGTCCTCCTCCTCTCTCCCTCCGCCTTTATCATCCTCCGAATCTGTTTTCCAATAATCTGCTCTCTAGTTCTGCCTCTCTCTCTCTCTCTCTCTCTCTCTCTCTCTATCTTTCTGCTGCTGCGCAAGTTCGACATTTGCAGGTCGTTTTGACACTGCCAGGCAGTGGCCACGGACCGGCGAATTGAGTTTTGGGACAGCTAAACCTAGAGAAAGTTGGACCCATGTTCCAGGGGTCCATAATCTCACGTATAGGTTTAGCTTTTGGTGTTTCACTCTGGGGACCGATGGACAGAGATCCATCTTGTACGCGTCCGTGCCACATGTGGCTCAAGGGAAAACATTCTGTCCCCTCTCCTGCTGCCACACTCCGGAGGAGTGCCTCCCGCCTTCCCTTGGTCCCTGCCTGTGCCTCGCTCCGCTTCGCTTCGGCCGCAGCTCGGATCCGAGACGCCGCAGATCAAAGAGTGCGCCGCCCAGGACAGGGCTCGCTTCGGTTGCTCCCATTCGATCCGTTTCGACTCCGATGGCTTCCGAGTCCGATTCGATTCCCCTTGAGATTCCGATCTGGGCTCCGATGTCTCACTGGAGGCATACTAGCCTGCCGATGTCCGCCGATTCGACTCCTCCCGACTCAGCTGCCGATCTCCGCCGATCCGATTCCTTTCGATCGCCGATCCGACTCTTCAATGCGATTCTGGGCCCTCCTGCCCAGGACCTGGAGGAGTACGTCGTGCCGGCGGGG
>CAUYUJ010001196.1:25000-28513 GCA_963575745.1 Prorocentrum cordatum
CGCTCCCGCTTGAGACTTCCTCGCGATTGAATCAAGACTCCTCGCAATTTGTTCAAGACCCCCGCTCCCGCCAGAGAACCCTTCACACTTTATTCAGGAATTGCGCTCTCGCCTGTGACTTCCATGCAATTTATTCAGACATCGCTCTTTCGACGCTCAGGAAACACGCTGCGCCAAGGACGCCGTTACAATTTACTTAGTAATCGCGCTCTCGCAATACTCAGGCATCCCGCTTGAATGTCCCACCCGCCCGACCCGCCCGTCAGGGGATCGCCCGCCCGGCGTGGGCTCCCGCCCGAGACTTCCTCAGGAACGGCGCTCTCGCCGAGGATTTCCTCGAACGTTCACGCTCTTACCTTCCTGCTGCTCTCCCTCTCCCTCCTCCCTCCTCCCTCCTCTCCTCCCTTCTCTCTCCCTCCTCTCTTCCCTCATCCTTATGCCTCTCTGCCCTATCCCCTCTCCCTCCTCTCCCTCCTCCTTTCTCCCTCCCCTCTCCTGCCTCCTCCCTCCCTTTTTCTTTCTTTCTCTTTTCCCTCTCTCTCACTCTCTCCTTCTCTACCTTTTTTTTTTTTTTTCTCTCTTGTTCTCTGCCCCTCATCAACCGCCCCCCTCTTCGCTCCTTCTCTCCTGACGTTTTCCCTCTTCCTTCGTCCCCCCCCTTCCTCCCACTCTCTCTCTCTTCCCCCCCTCGTTTCGCAGGGCCCACACCAAATCCAACCTCGGGCACATGTACGCCCACGAAGGATTGTCCGCCCCTTCAGGTTTGCCCGCCTGTCTAAGCCCGCCGCCCCCCGCAAAGAGAAAGAATCCCCCCAAAGGGGGTGCGATCGAAGACAAAAGGCCGTGTATCGAGGGTGTGGGGATTTCGTTTTGAATGACACGTGGGCAAGTAAGAGCGAACAGTCTTAGAATGCTTGTTGTCGTTGTTGTTGTTGTTGTTGTCGTTGTTGTTGTTGTTGTTGTTGTTGTTGTTGTTGTTGTTTTTGTCGTTGTCGTTGTCGTTGTCGTTGTCGTTGTCGTTGTCGTTGTCGTTGTCGTTGTTGTTGTTGTTGTTGTTGTTGCTGTTGTTGTTGTTGTTGTTGTTGCTGTTGCTGTTGCTGTTGTTGTTGTTGTTTGGCGTCGTCTTCCCCGCGACCCGGCCCGCGATCCACCCGCGACCCGCCCCGCGACCCGCCCTGCGACCCGCCCGCGACCCACCCGCGACCCATTCCGCGACCCACCCCGCGACCCGCCCGCGACCCACCCGCTCGCTACCCACCCCGCGGCCCGCCCGCGACCCACCCGCGACCACCTGCGACCAACCCTCGACCCATCCGCCACCCACCCGCGACTCGCCCGCGACCTGGGCCGCGACCCCGCGACCCACCCGCGATTCACCCGCGACCCACGCGCGACCCACTTGCGACCCACCCTGCGACTCACCCACATTTCTTTAACGAAAAATCGGCGCCAGCGGCGGGCTCCTGGTATAATTTGTGACAATTTGGCGTTTGCGGCGGCTTTCGTCGGATCCTCGCAGACTGCAGTCGTCTCCGCTGCCCCCGCACTCTTATCCGCGTCTGCGGGGTGCTAGGTTTCTATTATCAATAGTAATCTAACAGTTTGTGTTCGTATAAGCATCATGCATTCTTATTCAATATATATATATATATATATGTTATTATAACTCGCATCTTTACAACTAGTGGCTACTAGTATTTACAACATTACTGGCACTACTACTACTACTACTACTACGGCTACGACTACTACTACTACCACTACCACTACTACCACTACTACTACTACTACTACTACTACTACTACTACTACTACTACCACTACTACCACTACTACTACTACTACTACTACTACTACTACTACTACTACTACTACTACTACTACTACTGCTACTACTGCTACTACTACTACTACTATTTCGATTATTACGACTACTACGACTAGTACGACTACTACGACTACTACGACTACTACGACGACTACTACTACTACTACTGCTACTACTACTACTACTATTACTACTACTACTCCTACTACTCCTACTACTCCTACTTTTACGACTTTACATATAGATATATTGTCATCACCCCCCCATCATCATCCGCATCATCATCATTATCACAACCACCATCACCATTACCATCACCATCGCCATCATCACCATCACCGTCACCATCACCATCACCATCACACTCACGATCACCATGATCACCAGTAGCATCATTATCAGCATCATCATCAACATTACCATCAACATCATCATCATCATCACCAGCATCAGTATCAGCATCACCTTCTTCATCACTACCGTCACACGGTCCTTGGATGCGGTGCGATAGCAGCGGCTTGCGCGCTCAGTTTGGCCCCCCCCCTCCTGTGCCCCCCGGCAGCCGCGCACCAGAGGTCACTTTTGCCCTGGGCCACTCCTGCGTGAAGCCGAGCAGAGAACGGGCCACCTCCTGCACGCAGAGGAGTGGGCGCTACTGGCCGACCATGAGGCCGTCGTGCCCGTGCTGGACCATGTGTTCGGGGAGGGAAACTACGTGTGCGCTGGGGCCGGCGGCGACTTTGTGATCGAGGGCGTGGAGGGCTACCAGGACTTGCACAGGGACCTCAACGCACCTGGCAGCCACGACAGACCTGAGCCTCCCGTGGTCACCGTGAACTTCACCGTCGGCCCCCTGACATGGGAGAACGGGCCCATGCGCATCATCCCTGGCACGCACCGCCTCCCGCCGGGGAGGTTCTCGCCGCCGCCCGACCGCGAGGAGAACGAAGACTGGAAGCTCCTCACTCTCTCCCCCCTGCCGGCCGGCTGCGCCATCGTGCGGGACAACCGCACCTGGCACGCCGGCACGCCGAACCTGTCCGCCCGGCCGCGCTTCCTGCCCAACCTCGAAGATCGGCGGCTCGAAGATGGGGCCCTGCGGGAGGGGGCCGAGGAGGAGGAGGAGGAGGAGGAGGAGAAGGAGGAGGAGGAGGAGGACAGGAATGGCTCCTGTGTTGAGTTTGCAGTGTTTGCCCCTCATCCCTCAGGCCCTATCCTTCAGGGCCCCGCCCTTTGAACCGCCGAGAGTACGCCGCGCGCTGGTGGTGCCGCGGGGCGACCTCGGAGCACTGGCGCTGCGAGTGGCTCCTGGCGCCGAGGTCCAGGCACGACAAAGCACCACAACCACAACGAAATTGATTTGTCTGGAGGGCCCCTCGGGGGGTATTCCCGCAGACCTCGACGTGAGCCCTCTGGCTGTGGTTTTGTGGTCGATCTTGGCCGCCTGGGACGCCGACGTCGACCACAACCAGCACCGAGACAGTGCTGGTGTTTCGACGACTGTTGGCACACGACATTCCCCAGGGTTCGGCGTCACCCCAACATTCTAATACTATGTGTGCGTCGCCCCCCAGGGGCGACGCTCGCACCGAGAACTCTTCTAGTATATGCCTCGTGGTTGGCGCTTTCTGGTCACACCGCCCGGGAGACGGTGCACTACAAGATGGGTACCCTGCATGTTCGGG
>CAUYUJ010001196.1:28613-36113 GCA_963575745.1 Prorocentrum cordatum
ATGACGACCTCGTCTTCGAGCAGGGAAATGATCTGTTTTGCAGGCGAGGGGAGAGAGGGATAAGGAGGGAGGGAGGGAACGAGAGACAGAGAGAGAGAGAGGACAACCTAACGATAGACGTTGTATATAGGTATGCGTGTATGTATATATATATATGTATGTGGAGGTATATGTGTATGACCACTCGTAGGTACAAATATGTTAGCCAGTGTGGAGCCCAATCAGTGTGTGTTCCAGCAATTCGTGCGTGTATTCCCATACAATCTATATATATATATATGTACACACTTTTTTGGGGAACTCTCATTCTCCTCCCCGCCCGCTTCGTCCTCAATCTTCTCCTCCCCGTCCCTCCCCTTCCCTTTTGTGCCTGCAGCGAAGCGCACCGCTCATTAATTCAGAGAAGCGTGTTGCGATGTAAAGCAACACAAAGCAATGCGAACCAGTGCCGAGCAATGCGAAGCCATGCGACACACTGTAAAGCAATGCGGTGGGATGCAACGCCACGCAACGCAACGCAACACAATGACTACAATACAGAGCGAGTCGCAGCAACGCAAAGCAGGGTGGAGGAGGAGGGAGGGGCTGCAAGGCAAAACGCTGCATAGCACTGCGTGGCACTGCGACGCAACGCAAACCAAGGCCAAACGACGCACAACAATGCAAAGCAACGAAAAATAACGCAAGCCAATGTAATGGCAAGGCAGGCCAATGCTAAGCACGGCGTAGCAATGCGAAGCAAGGCAACATGTTGCAACGTGTTGCGATGCAGAACAGTGCAGCGCACAGCAATTTAAGGCAAGCCCCGGCAATGCACTGCAATCCAATGCTTTGCGTTGCCTCGCAGTGCAACGCGCTGCAGGGCAGCGAAGCGCAACGCAGCAGCGTGCAGCGCAAAAAGCAAGGCGACGCGACGGCGACGGCGAAGCCACGGCGACGGGCGGCGACGGGGCGGCGATCGGGCGGCGACGGTCCGCACGGAACCGCCAGACCGACACAGAAAACCCAGGCGACGAGGCGGCGACGGGGCGGCGACGGGGCTGCGACGGCTGGCGCGGAACCGCCAGACCGACACACAGGCCCAGTTCTTCAGGCCAGGCAGGTCGTGGTATGTATGTGTATATATATATGTATACATAGATGAAGAGTGAGAGCGAGAGAGAGAGAGAGAGAGAGAGAGCGCGAGAGAAAGAGGGAGAGAGAGAGATATATATATATATATATATATAAAGAGAGAGAGAGAGAGAGAGAGAGAGAGAGAGAGAGAGAGAATGACGTATTACATTTGTAGATATACATAGATATCTGTATGCAGAGAGCGAGAGAGAGAGAGAGAGAAAGCGACATAGAGAGAGAGAGAGAGAGAGAGAAGGAGAGAGACACAGAGAGAGAGAGAGAGATATATGTATAACCTATACATCTATATATGTATATATATAGACAGAGAGAGAGAGAGAAGAGGAGAGAAAGTAAGAAGCGAGAGAGAGAGAGAGAGAGAGAAAAGGAGAGGGAGAGCGAGACAGACAGAAAGAGAGAGAGAGAGAGAGAGAGAGAGAGAAGAGAGACAACAATATACATAGAGAGAGAGAGGGAGAGAGAGAGAGAGACAGAGAGAGAGAGAGAGAGAGAGAGAACGAGAGAGAGAGAGGAACATAGAGAAAGAGGGATAGAGAGAGAGAGAGAGCGAGAGAGGGAGAGAGAGACCGACTTAACGCGAGAGCGGGATAGAGAGAGAACGACATATAGATAGAGAGAACAATCAAGAGAGATAGAGGGGTATCGATAGAGAGAGAGAGAGAGAGAGAGAGAGAGAAAGAGAGAGAGGGGGAGAGAGAGAGAGAGAGAGAGAGACACACCACAAAGAAAGAGAGACATAGAGAGATCCACAGTGAGAAAGAACGAGAGGGAGAGAGAAAGAGAGAGAGAGAGAGAGACGGAGAGCGAGAGAGAGAAAGAGAGAGAGATCGAGAGAACGCGAGCCAGGCTGCGACAAGAACGGCGACAATTGCGGCCTCGGCGGCAGCGGAGGGCCTAAAGAGGCACGCCGCACCCGCGAAAGGGGAAAGTTCTTCTGCAGCTGCTGATGAAGATATTGCTGACGATGCTCATGCTGCTGCTCATGATGCTACTGATGATGAGTACGACGAAACGGTTGACGCCGATGGTTATGATGCTGCTGCTGATGGCGATGGTCACAAAGGCCCTGGGGATGACGAGGAGAAAAGGGGAAAAAGGAGGAGGGGGGCGACACGGAAAAGGAGGAGGAGGAGGAGGAGGAGGAGGAGGAGGAGGAGGACGTGGACGAGGAGGAGTGGAGAAGGAAGGGGCAAGCGTCCGAGGACAATGGGGACAAGACCGATGGGGGTGACGCAAGATGAGCAGCACGAGTTTTCCTGACCAGCCTGTGTGTAAAGGGCTACATAGATGTATATCTATATCTATGTATATATACATATATTTATGTATGTATAGTTACCTCTATTCCAATGCTGGGTGTGAGCTCCTCCCGATCCGAAATCGATGGCCTGTTGCCCGTGGTCTCCCGCAGGGCCTCCCGCCTCGGTTTCCCGCAGGCGCTGCCACATCTGGTCTCTCTGCGGGGCCTCCCGTGTGGTCCTCCGCAGGGTCTCCCGTAGGGGTCTCCCGTGCGGCCTCACTTTTTTTTTTTTTTTTTTTTTTTTTTTTTTTGTTGTTTTTTTCTTCCCCCCTCCTCCGTGCAGTCTTCCGTGTGGACTCCCGTTCGGGCGCCCGCAGGGCCTCTCGCAGGGTCTCCCCGCGCGGTCCCCCGCCCGCGCGGTCATCCCTCCGGCGGGGTTCTGGGGCCCCGCGGGAGGGGGGGCATCCCGAGGGGTGACGGCCAGTCATCTCACACGTCTTCCCCCCTTCCCCCCCCTGGCAGACGGGGATCGGTGGTTTCTGTATGCGCGAGCCTGGATCCGCAGGCCCTTTCGCGGCTGCAGTCACATCCTCATAGTTTTTTGGTTTGCAGGTTTACCTCTAGAGTGTACGTGCTCCCCACTGCCGGCGTCCGTGCCATCACACGTGCAATCAGCATCGTGCAACCCGCACTTCGCCTACACTCTTGCGCCAGCTTGCGCTTCTACTTCTTCACGTGTACCTGCACTCACGCTCAATTTTGGGGCTCTGCGTGGCACGCGCGAGTTTGCTTAAAGGGCTGGCCATTCCGGGTGACGCGAACGGGAACGGAAGGCGCTCGCAAGAGGCGCCACCTCATTGATGGCAGCGGGGCCTATCTTCGGCGGCCGATCTCTGCAATTCTCTTAGGAGGGAAATGAGCACACAGACACAATTGATCGTCGACCCCCCAGGAACATATGGGAAATTATTGGAAATGGGGGGAAAGAGGAATGCCCAACACACATGGGAACATATGGGGAATCCTTGGATTAGTGTGTGTATATGTTTGTGTCCCAGGGCTCCTTTAACTTTGTTTGCAAAACGACGGGTGCGATTCCGCCTCCTCCTCCTGCCTCCTGCCTCCTCCTCCTCCTCCTCCTCCGCCTCCGCCTCCTCCTCCTCCTCCGCCCTCCTCCCTCCGCCCTCCTCCCTCCGCCCTCCCCCCCCCTCCTCCTCTCCCCCTTCCTTCCTCTTGTCTCCTTCTCCTTCTCCTTCTCCTTCCTTCTCCTTCTCCTTCTCTCCTCTCTCCTCCTCCCTCCTCCTCCGCCTCCCTCCTCACCCGCCTCCTCCTCCTCCCCTCCTCCTCCTCCTCCTCCTCCTCCTCCTCCTCCCGCGGGCACGCAAAACGTGCCGCCCGCATCGCGCGCGCAGGCGCCTCGTCGCAGGCAGCCGCCTGCGCCGCGCCCGCCGCGCCTCTGCCGTCCGCGCCGCGCCCGCCGCGCAGGAGGCACGCCTCGGCGGGCGGTGCCGTGCCGAGGCGAGCGGCAGTCTGCGCAGTGGAAACTCTTCGCGCCAGGGAAAGCCACAATCGGGGTTCCCCCTCCCCCTCCTCCGCCTCCGCCTCCTCCGCCTCCTCCTCCGCCTCCGCCCTCCTCCGCCTCCTCCCCTCCTCCTCCGCCCTCCTCCTCCGCCCTCCCTCCTCCGCCTCCTCCTCCCCCTCCTCCTCCTCCGCCTCCGCCTCCTCGGTCTCCTCCGCCGCCTTCTCCTCCTCCACCTCCGCCTCCGCCCGCGCTTCCGCCGCCTCCTCCGCCTCCTCCGCCTCCTCCAGGGAAGTCCTGCCAGGTGTCCTGGCCTGCCCGCCCCGGCCCGCACGCCGGCCGCAGCCTGCCGCCCGCCAGTGCAGGCGCTCGCCCTCGCGGCGCGCCTTGGGGCGGCCTCGCGCCGTGTCACGCAGGAAACGATAGGGGCGAATAGCCCAGGGGAGAGCATGATATGTTTCGGATGCAGCTCCTGGGAGGTCAAATTCTGTTTTCGCCCTGGTCCGAAGTCCGGCTTAATCGGGCTCAAAACCGGCTTGATACAGCTTAATCCCGCTTAATCCCGCTTGATCCTGCTTCGTCCGAGGCCCTTCCCGGCGTAACAGCTCCCAAATGTGTCTTTATCCTCCGTAATCTTTCCGACGAAAACCTCCCAGTAGTTGCCTTCTAAACATGTATTCAGGCGCGCCGATGATCTATGTCTTCGAACAGGCTCCTGGGCGAACGCGTGTAATGCCCGCCCTGGGGCTATTCGCCCCTGTCGTCTCCGCCGAGTGCCAGGAGCGGGTGATTCGGTGGCTATGTCTTCGAAAAGGCTCCCGGGCGAACGCGTGTCATACCCGCCCCTGGGCTATTCGCCCCTGTCGTCTCCGCCGAGTGCCAGGAGCGGGTGATTCGGTGGGCGCTTCGCGCTGGTCGGGCAGGATGCTTTTGCCTGCGCGTGCAGTTTTCGCCAGGGCCCCCTCAGCGCCAAAGCGCCGATGGTGGAAATGTTTGGCTCTCTCGCTCTGTATTCTGTCGTCCTTGCTTTCTGCTTCCTGCCCTCTCTTTCTCTGTCTTCTGCCTGCCTGGCTGTCTGTCTGTTTGCCTGTTTTTTCTAAACTCGCACAGTCTCTCTCTCTCTCTCTCCTCTCTGTCTCTACCTCTGCCTGCCTGCCTACCTGCCTGCCTGTCTGTCCGTTTCTCTTTCTCTCCCTGTTCTCTCGTTTCTGCCTCTCTCTCTCTCTCGCTCACTGTCTGCTCCCTGACTGTACATGCACGCTCTCGCTCTACTCTCTCTCTATTTCTAATATCTCTCTCTCTCTCTCTTCCTCTCTCCATGTTTATTGTTTGGGTCCATCTCTTTTTTTTGTTTCTCTCTTTCTCTCTCTCTCTCTTTCGTCCTCGCTCTCTTTTCTCTCACTCTCTGTGCCCCTTTGTGTAATCCCTTCACTTTCTCTACCGTCTCTACCCTCTCTACTCGCTCTCTTCTTTACTCACTCTGAAATCTCTCTCTCTCTCTCTCTCTTCCTCTCTCCCTCCTTCTCTCTGTTGCTACCACTTCTACTCTCTATTCTCGGGTTTTCACTTCTGTTCTAAAGAATTGGGCAGTGTCTTCGGTCTGGCGGCTATGTGGCCGCCGTTGCCGCCCCGTCGCCGTCGTGTCGCCGACCGTCGTTTTGGCCGTGTCTTCGGTCTGGCGGCTATGCGCCCGCCGTCGCCGCCCCGTCGCCGCCCCGTCGCCGCCTCGTTGCCGCCCGTCGCCGCCGAAGGATTGCACCACATAGATGGCACCACAAGACGTTCGTTTCTGCGGCGCGTTTCTTGATCGCTCGCAACATACATAGGCTGCACCACATATAATGCACAGCATATCGTGCACATCATAGGCTGCACTGTACAACATAGAGTTCATGACGTAGATCGTTCCGCATCGTTTGCACAACATCTTTATATAGAACCACGTATATTGTACCACGTATATTGCATAACGTATATGGCACATCATATATTGCACGGCATATGTTGCACAACATGGTTTGCATGCCATATATTGCACCACATATCTTGCTCCACATAGTTTGTATCACATACATCGAACCACACACTTGACCAACAACATTGTTTGGGGTCCACGCTGGCTAACATGCAATGCCTAGTGTCTACTCTGTACTTTTTTTCGGCCTGTGCTCTCGATGACCCCGGGTATGCTGCCGCAGCAGAAAGCGCGAAACCCGGGATCCTGACGCCCCCAAAAAACCAAGACCCCGGAACGCGGCCACCCACCAGAATCGGCCCTGCATTTTCGCCATCCCCTCTTCGATCTCAGGAGGTCAGGAACCTGAGAGCCCGACCACGTTTAAAAGACCTGAGAACCTGAGAACCTGACTGTTTTAAAGCACGTTGGCGTGCTTTAAAACTGTCCCCGGGGACTGTTTTAGCTAAGTTTCTAAGTCTCGTTATTTCCGTTTTAGGATTGCCGAAGTCTGAGGAGCCCAGGAGACTCTTTAGGTTGTTAACCTATTTTGACAGGATGTGCTCGTCTGTTCTTTCAATCTCCACTGGGATGCCTTCAGTGCACGCGCACAGCGGGAAACCGTCATCGATGGGGATCCGCTCATCTCGAGCTCTGTGCCGCACCGCAGCAACAAAATACATCATCACATTCACGTCAACTCTGTAACTATACAGTAGTGACCAAGCCGAATAATTCAAGGGAGTGGGTGGCATACCGTGCCCCACTCCCGTTCTCTTCTCTTCGTCTCGCCCCCTCCCGCTTCCGTTCCATGTCCTGCACGTCCCTTTCCCTCCACCTTTCCCCTCCCCTCCCACTCCCTTCTCTCTTCTCCCCTTCACGTCCCTCCCCTCCCTTCCCTCCCTCCCCCTTCTCCTCTCCTCCTCCTCCTCCTCCTCCTCCTCCTCCTCCTCCTCCTCCTCCTCCTCCTCCTCCTCCTTCTCTCTCTCACCCCGCCCGTGCCCTCCCGTCTGCCACCCCCCCTTGCCTCCTCATTCCCCCGCGCGTTTTCGGCTGCGCACGCGGCCCCGCCGGTGCAGGCCTGCGTGAAGACGTCGGCGTCAGGACGGACTGGGCTGGTGCCGGCGAGGAGGAGGAGGAGGAGGAGGGGGAACGAAACGGATGATAAGGATGACGAGGAGGGGTAGAACGAGCGCGAAACGAAGGGTGAGGGAGGGAGGGAGGGCCTCGGGATCCTTTGGTTGCTTGCTTCAGCCCGAGTGTCTCCATCATTCCATGCGCATGCTTGTTTTATTAAGGCACGGGGAGGATGCGACGGAGGATGATGATGATGAGGAGGAGGTGGCAAGGAGGGAGGTGTATATAGGACGAGGCAGACGAGAAAAGAGGAACGTGAGGCTGACTTCTGCGCGGTCGGAGCATGTATTCCAGGAGACGTGGACTACAGCCACTGCGCACCACCGATTGACACCAAGTTCGAGGCTTCCCGTGGGATCTCTTCTCGTTGGATGATTGTGCGCGTTGGACTTTCATCGGCTTGTCCGGCTGGCTGCCATTGACGATGGATCTTCGATTGTGCGTGCGGAGATTACCGGCTCTTTCCTCGTGGAAGCACGCATGGCCGTTGCAGCCTTACCATCGAGCGGCTGG
>CAUYUJ010001196.1:41113-63613 GCA_963575745.1 Prorocentrum cordatum
CTGTGGCTGAGGCTGAGGCAAGCTGCGGCTGAGGGCTGAGGCTGTGGCTGATGCAGGCTGAGGCTGAGGCAGGCTGAGGCTGAGGCTGAGGCAGGCTGGGCTGAGGAGGCAGGCTTAGGCTGAGGCCGAGGCTGGGCTGAGGCTGAGCTGAGGCTGATGCTGAGGCCTGAGGCAGGTGAGGCTGAGACAGGCTGGGCTGAGGCTGAGGCAGGCTGAGGCTGAGGCAAGGCCCGAGGCAGGCTCAGGCCGAGACAGGCTGAGGCTGAGACTGAGGCTGAGGCTGAGGATGAGGCCGAGGCAGGCCGAAGCTGAGACAAGGTGAGGCTGAATGGGGGGGGGGAAGGGGGGGGGGAGGGGAGGCTGAGGCAGGCTGAGGCCGAGGCAGGCTGAGGCCGAGGCAGCTGAGGCTGAGGCTGAGGCTGAGGCAAGGCTGAGGCTGAGGCTGAGGCAGGCTGAGGCTGAGGCTGAGGCAGGCTGAGGAGGCAGGCTGAGGCTGAGGCTGAGGCAGGCTGAGGCTGAGGCCGAGGCAGGCTGAGGCTGAGGCTGAGGCAAGCCGAGGCAGGCTGAGGCTGAGGCTGAAACTGAGGCAGGCTGAGGCATCCGTAGGAGTCCATAGGAATCCCTAGGAATCCTCAGGAATCCGTAGGCATCCTTAGGAATCCGTAGGCAGAGTTAAGCATCCTCAGGAGTCCTTAGGAATCCTTAGGAATCCTCAGGAATCCTTAGGAATCCCTAGGAATCCCTCAGGAATCAGGATTCCTAAGGATTCCTAAGGTTTCCTGAGGATTCCTATGGATGCCTAAGGATGCCTTAGGAATCCCAAGGAATCCTTCGGATTCCATTGGATCCTAAGGCCGTTGCCACTGCGACTGTCATTGCGAATGCGACTGCGACTGCGAGAACAGCATAATTCTACAACTGGATTATCACCTGACTCTTAAGGGGAATGCTTCCAGAGATGCTTATACACATCGCTGTTAGGTTGCTTTGCCGAGATAATCAAAACATAGGTCTCGCCTTATCGGCGGAAAGGGGAAGAGAGAAAGAGAGAGAGAGACAGACATAGAAGCAGAGAAAGGGAGAAAGAGAGAGAGAGAGAGAGGGATAGCGACACATAGAAAGAGAGAGAGAGAGAGAGAGACAGAGAGCGAGAGAGTGAGAGAGAGAGAGAGAAAGACCAACATTTATCACATGACAGCAAACAAGAGGTGAGAAAAGGAGACGTGGCGAGGGGAGGGATAGTAGAGATGGGGTGAAATGGCAAGTTGGGTGTGTTCGCGCCATACCTGACATCCTACCCCTCCATCCCATCCCTTCCGATTGCGCTGAGTTTTCTCCATCCGAGGACGCGTGTCGTAGCTGACCTGGAACCCCCCAAAGACCCCAGCGTGTTCTTTGCAGTCGAAGAAGGGGAGCTGCTTACAGAGGAGTGGGTGGCGGATGAGCAGGAGGATGAGAAGGACGAAAAGGAGAAGGCTGAGGAAGAAGGAGGACGATGACGAACAACAGCAGCGATAACTGGAGTGGAACGAGCGGGAAAAGCAGGAGGACCAGAGGAACGCGGATGAGGGGAAATGAGCGGGGCGACGACGGTGAGAAAAGACTTCGGATCCGTAACAGTGGACCGCGCTGGGGCGAACACGCCAGTCTGAACGACTGGAGCAGAGCCGCGAACCTACAACGAGGCCCGCGCTGAAGCGGGAACACAACAGTGGGCTGGAGGAGGAGGAGGAGGAGGAGGAGCGGGAGGAGGAGGAGGAGGAGGAGGAAGGAACATTGGAGGGACCGAACACGTTCGGGCCGCAACGCACATCCTGGCTGTAGCGGCCTCGCGCGCACCGGCGCGGCGAAGACGGTGCAGCAGTCCGAACAGCGCGCGCGGCGGCTGGGCCCTTCAGCAGCGCTTAGGATGCACAGGTTGGGGAACACAACACAGCACAGCACAGCACAGCACAACACAACACAACACACGACAAGATAACACAACACGGCACAACACAACACAACACAACCCACAACACATCACAACCCACAACACAGCACAACACAGCACAACACAACACAACGCAACACAAGACAAGACAAGACCACAAGGCAACACAACACAACACAACACAACACAACACAACACAACACAACACAACACAACACAGCACGGCACAGCACAGCACAACACAACACAACACGCACACACACAACACACACAAGACACCATCGGGTGCGCAAAAACAGTACGCAGAGCGGGGGCGGACGTCTCCCCGTCCTTCTTCGGGCAAGAAGACAGGGTAGGATTCACATGGAGTAGTGGTGTATGGGGTCAGTGCACGGTGCAGTAAGAGTCGATGCGAGGGGCCGGAGGGGCGAGGAGGGAGGAGAGGGGGACGGCCGATTCCCACCATCTTGGGCTCCGATTTGGAACAGCATTTGGCTGTGCGGATCCATGTATCCCGCTACTTCGGGGTCGTCACGACACCATCCAGCTCTAAGCAGGACCTAGCAAGCCAGGGCCGCTTTCCGAAGGGGGGTACGCGCTGCGCACGCTTGTCAACATTTCGTTCGGCAGGAACTGTGGAGGATGAGGAGGAAGATGCGTAGGCGAGGGATGATGATGATGATGATGATGATGAGGAGGAGGAGGAGGAGGAGGAGGAGGCTGACGAGGACGAGGACGGGGCTCGAGGAAGGGCTGGGGAAGGAGGAGGAGGAGGAAGAGGAGGAGGAGGAGGAGGAGAGGCTGGGGGATTGTGGCGGACCTCCCTGATCCGAGTGTAACAGGGTTTTCGTGATTAGTTGGTTCTCTTTATCGTGATCTTCTTCTTTTTTTCTTCTCTCTCTCTCTCTCTTTCTCTCTCTCTCTCACTGTTCGCCAGCCTCTTTACAAAAAATAACCCCCCGAACATGGTTCTCGGAACTACAGCCCTGTGCCAAACGGCATGGGGCTGGAATTTCGCCAGAGGAGTTTGTTTACGAGCTTTCAGCCTTGTCTTCATCATCCTTATGTTTCCTCTCTCGCTTTCTCCCAGTGTTTTTCCTTCATATACACATTATCTGCATCTCCTTCCTTAAGCATCACAGGCGGATCCCTCTGGCAAGCGAAGCAAAGATATTCTATGTCCTCGCAACAGGAATCCGCAGGGAGTCAGTACCAAAGGATTCCAGTGGAACACCTCATAATCGGAGCCGTTTGGAAAGCAGTGCTGAGGGCTTCTATTGGGACGCGTCACAGGAGGAATCCTTTGGACGACACAAGATATTCGATTGGACAGCCTCGGGCTTGGAACACTGTGCGACATGCTATACAGGAATCCCATTGTATGGCCTCACAACAGGGATCATTTGGAAAGCGCTGCCTAGCAACGCGCATTTTGTTAGAAACAGTCATAGTTGGAATCCTTTGAAAAGCGCCCCAGAAGGATTCTACGGTAACAAACAGCTGGAACCCTCCTGCAAGGAATCTACCAGGTCTTATCGGACGTTCTCGCAATAGAGATCTTTTGAACAGCGCAACAAGATGGATTCTATCGGAGCGCCTGGCAACAGGAATCCTTTGGAAATCGCCACAGAGTTTGTATGGGAAAGCCTCGCAAGAGAAATCCTTTGGACAGCTGCACGAAGGACCCCTACTGGAAAACGCCACAAGAGGAACCCTCTGGAGAGCTCCACATAGGGACTCGATTGAATTGGAAAACGCCACTAAGGGGTTTGCAACGAGGATCCTTGGAAAGTGCCACAAAGGGATTCTACGGGAAATCCTCGCAGTTGGAATCCTGTGGGGCGCGCCGCAGATGGGTTTCTGTGGGAAAACATTACACCAGGAATCCTTTGGTAAGCGCCACTAGGCGATTTTAATCGGATGCAGCACACACATTAATGCTTCGGAAAGTACCATAAAGAGATTCTATAGGACAGTCTCACAACTGGAGTCGATTGGGAAGCACGGCGCAGAGATTCGGTTGGAAAGCCTCGCAACAGGAATCCCCCGGAACGCGCCACAACTGCATTCTATTGGAAACCGTCACAGTGGGAATCGTTCGGAAAGCACCGCATGGCGATATCATGGGAAGACCCTACACCAGAAACCTTTTTGAAACCACCACTGCAGGCTCTTATTTGAACGCCGCACGCGAGATAATGCATCGGAAGGCATCACAAAGGAATTCAACTGTGAAGCCTCACAGCAGGACTCTTTTGGATACAGTGATTATCGGAGGTATGGGAACGCTTCACGACACAGTGATTATCGGAGGTATGGGGGTGAGATCGAAGTGGAACGCAGAGCCCCCCTACCGGGAAATCGATTTCGGTTTCGTGCTCGTGCGTGCCGTGCGGGCGAGGCGAAGCTGCGTGGGCGGGCGAGAGAAAGTCTCCCGTGGCTGAGGCGCGGCGGGAGCAAAAGAACCTTGACCGGGCGGCCGGTGTCCCGCTGGTGTCCCGCTGGTGTCCCGCTGGTGTCCCGCTGGTGTCCCGTGTGGCTGAGGCGCGGCCGGGGCAAAAGAACCTTGACCGGGCGGCCGGTGCCGCGCGGTGTCCCGCCGGTGTCCCGCTGGTGTCCCTTCGGTGTCCCGTCGGTGTCCCGATGATGACGTGGATGATTATGATGATGATGATGATGATGATGATGATGATGATGATGATGATGATGATGATGATGATGATGGTAATGATGATGATGATGATGATGATGATGATGATGATGATGATGATGATGATGATGATGATGATGATGATGATGATGTTGATGATGGCGATGATGATGATGATGTTGATGTCGTTGATGATGATGATGATGATGATGATGATGATGATGATGATGATTATGATGATGATGATGACGTCGATTGTGAAATCGATTGTGATATCAATAGTGAGACCGAATGTGAGATCGATTGTGCGATGCTGATGGTGATGATGGCCATGATGGCGATGCTGATGGTGATGATGGTGACCACTGTTGCCCATTGCTGGCCCCCCCCCCCCCCAAACCTCCTTATCACCTGCAGGGTGGTCGTATAGGTATGGGAACGTCTCGCAACAAGGATCCTTTGGAAGGGGCCACAGCGGGATTCTACGGGAAATCCTGAACGTGGGAATGATTTGGGACGCGTCGCAAAAGGGGTTCTATTGTAAAACGTCACATCATGACTCCATTGGGCAGCACCACAGGGAGAACCCACAGGTGAGTATCACAAATGGAAACCGTTGGAAAACAATGCAAGGATATTCGATTGGAGCGCAACGCAATCGGAATCCATTGGGGAGCACCACGACGAGGTTTTATGGGAACACATCACGCCAGGAATCAGTTGGAAAGCGCACCAGCAGAATTCCGTTAGGGACCGTCACGGTGGGAATTCTTTGGAAACACCACAAAGGGGAGTCGGTCAGAAACCTTCACACCACGAATCTTTTAGAAAGTGCCGCAGAGGGAATTTTGTCGGAACGCCTCACAACAGGAATCCATGGGAAAACACCCTACAGGGATTATATGGGAAATCCGCACAAAGGGACTTCATTGGAACGCACCACCAAGGATTTTTCACCACCGCCAACAATACAAACCTGTCACATCATGTTTTTTGGGGGGCGGTGGGGGGTGGGTGGGAAGGGGAGAGGAGCATGATGGAAAGGTAGGATGAGGGAGCAAGCACCTCTGGTTTAGGTACGAGGGGTATGGAGGAGGCGACGGAGCAGTGGCACTTTCGCGCTGGAGTCTGGAAGCCCTCCCTACCTCAGCTGCCTGCGCCCTACTCCTTTTCGCCTCTCTCGCTGAAGCTCGCGAGGTCGATGGTTGGACGCTGCCCTTCAAGCTCCAGGCATCGAGCGCCCGACTGCGCCGCGCGAGCTCACCAGATGAAGACGTTTCTTACCGAGTACGCATTCTCTTAGTGCAATGCCTGTTCCTCGTTGGCAAGATGTGCTGTCAATGTCAGCACACGTGCATCTTCACACGTACTACTTACACCTACATGTACATGCGTGTGTGTATATATATGAATTTGTATATGTAAGTACGTAAGTCTGTATGCAGGCATGTATGTATGTATACATATATATATATATATCTTTATAGGCATGCAGGTGCATATATATATATATACATATATGTATACATACATACTCATGTAGATATATGTATATATACATATGTACATATATATATACATATATATATATATATATATAGATGCAGCCGAATATTTGCGCAACGCTTGGATCAGACACACTTTGCGTACCGTAACATATGTCTGTTAAGACAAGGAGCCCTCATCGCATCCCACGGGTCGGTATCCGTGCGGCGGGGGAGGCGCGCAAGCCTCTCGGCCGGGTGGCACAGATTGGTCGTCAGGGACACAGGCGGGCTGATGGATGATGGAGGCGCTCGAGCGCCCCTGATCAAATCAGGCTCCTTCCTCCGTCTCCTCCTCCTCCTCCTCCTCCTGCTGATCCTCCTCCTCCTCCTCCTCCTCCTGCTCCTCTTCCTCCTCCTCATCCTCCTCCTGGTCCTTCTCCTCCTCCTCCTCCTCCTCCTCCTTCTCCTGCTCCTCCTCTTCCTCCTCCTCATCATCATCCCTTTCCTCCTCCTCCTCCTGGTCCTCCTCCTCCTCCTCCTCCTGGTCCTCCACCTCCTCCTGCTCCTTCCTCCCCTCTCGTTTGGTCGGGGGTTCGATCGGGTTCCTCTCTTTCCTGGCCGGTTTGGCTATAGTGTCCACGCGCATCCAGGGTAGGTTCGGATTGGCCTGCCATGAGGACCCCACACACGCACTGAGTTTCCACACTTCCGACGCTGTGATTATTTCGATCCGTGGGTCGTAACTCGACCCTTGCACATAATCAGTTTTTGGTTCTGGGGAGTTCTTTGCTAATGGGGGGATGGATACAGATGGCAGAAAGGAGGGGAAGTGGAGGGACGGAGGCAAGGCAGGGGGGGCGATGGGGGTGGAGGAGGATCCTTCAGCTTCTCTTCTCTTTCTGCTTCCCCTTCCTCCCGCCGTCTCCTTCCCCCTTCCCCTCTCCTCCTCCCTCCTCACTCGACTTTTCAGACTTCCTGACCGTCTCTCTATCTCTCCCCACTTCTGATTTTTTTCACTCCTCCTGACCCTCTCTCCCTCTTCCTGACACCTCCTGCTCCCCCCCACTCGACTTTTCACACTTCCTGACCCTTTCTCCATCTCTCCCTCCCCCCACTCCTGCCATCCTGACACCACCCTCTCCGTCGCCGCTGCCGCCGCCGCTGCCGTGGTGGTGGTGGTGGTGATGGTGGTGGTGGCGTCGTCGTCGTCGTCGTCTTCGTCGTCGTCTTCGTCGTCGTCGTCGTCGTCGTCGTCGTCGTGATACTGCTACCCTTCCCTCGTCGCCACGGTTGGATTCGCCTCGAGATTCTGGTCAGAACGCACCCCTCGGGAGGTCTTGGGATCGTCGCCAGCATTAGGGGTTGTGGTACTTGCCGCCGCCATCGACTACTGTTCATGCCCTCCGGCCGGCACGTGCTGCTGCAGCAGCACATGCATGCGCCAGAGACCACGAACAGTACAGGGGGGGCCCCATGCCGAGAAACACCCTGCTTGCGCCCTTGGTTCTTGGGTCTCGATGGCTTCGCTGTCGAAGGCGTGACGTTCCCACACCAAGGAATCGGTGGACGCCCTGGGGTCTCAGGGTTGGGCTTCCTGTGGAAGGTTTCTTGTGGACTGGCCTCCACTGTAGTTGACGGCAGCGGCGGCGACGACGACGACGACGACGGGCGGCAGGAAGCTCGTGGGCAGGCAACCCACGGGCTGCCTGCCGCCCAGAGCCGCCAGGCCTCGAGCAGAGCCGGGGCACCTCGGCGGTGAAGAGCTCCCGCCCTGCGGTTGTCACACGGTGCGCGAGGGCCTTCTCCTTCTCGCTTCCCCCCCGGGTGCGCCGCCGAATCTGGCTGTTGGGTCATATATCTCGGCTCCCGGGCGAGGAGGAGGAGGAGGAGGAGGAGGAGGAGGAGGAGGAGGCGGAGGAGGAGGAGGAGGAGGAGGAGGGAGGAGGAGGAGGAGGAGGAGGAGGAGGAGGAGGAGGAGGAGGAGGAGGAGGAGGAGGAGGAGGAGGAGGAGGAGGAGGAGGAGGAGGAGGCCGTGGAGCGCGCCAGAGGCGGCAGCGCAGGCGCCGCCAGGAGGGCTGGGCGCCGATCCGGGAGATCCGCCGAGTCCTCGAAGCCTCCCTGCCTGGCCTCTCCCTCGATCTACCGCCTTTCGGTGAAGGGGGCGACTGGGCTCTGGTCGGGCACGTCCCTCTACAGGAGGAACATTCAAAAGTAGTAAACAAACTGATCTGGGGACGATTCCCACTTTTTTTTATTTGTGTCAAGATTTTTTTGTTGTGTGTTTGTGTGTGTGTGACTGTTTTCAATTTTTTCTTTCGTTCGAAATCGGCCTGTAGGAGGACATGCCCGACCTGAGACGGCATTTTCATTCTCGACGCGCGTCGGTGTGGGCAACCCTCGTGGAGGAGGCTCGCGATTCCAAACCAGGGTCTCCCATTCCTCGTTTGTCTGGTCATGGCTCTCTCTACAGTGGAGACCCATGCCAAGAAACACGCTGCTCGCCTCGGGTTTCTTGGCATGGGTGCCCTGGGTTTCTTGGGTTTCGATGGTTTTTCTACGGACAGCGTGACGTTCCAAGACCGAAAACCAAAGGACGTCCTGGGGTCTCAGGCTTGGGCTTCTTGTGGAAGGTTTCTTGCGGACCGGCCTCCACCCTATGCAGGTCAGAGGCCGCCAGGGACCGCTGGAGACCGCCGAAGGTCGCGAGAGACCGCCGAAGGCCGCCGAGTGCCGAAGGGCAGCGAGGGGCGGACAACGAATGGTTGGGAAAGCCCAGGCCTCCCCGCAGGCCGGACCCCCCCCCCGCCCGCCCAAGATCGACGGCGGGGAGTGCAAGGCCACCTCGGACGGGGTGGACACCAAGGTACGCGACCACCGCTGTGGGAGGAGGAGGAGGAGGAGGAGGAAGAGGAGGAGGAGGGCGAGGAGGAGGAGGAGGAGGAAGAGGAGGAGGAGGAGGAGGAAGAGGAGGAGGAAGAGCAGGCAGAGGGAGGATGAGGAGAAGATGGAGGTGGAGGAGGAGGAGGAGGAGGAGGAGGATGAGGAGTAGGAGAAGGAGAAGGAAGAGGAGAAGGACCAGAGGAATTCCAAGATGCATCAACGATACTGAAATACGCCCTCCCGTCCAACTCATTATACAGAGTGCCAGGGCACTCTCAGAGCCTTCCGGAGCACACTCGAGCACACTGCCCTCCTGCCCCTTCCTCCTTTTCCTCTGGCTGCCATTTGCGGGCCTGAGTCGATGACTTTGAAATGCAGTCTAATGCTTGATATGACGCAGCTCGCCACTGTGGGATGCATTCTGTCACAGAGTGTCCAACCGAGTTGGCCGCGGTTTCCCCCTCTTCTCCTTCCTCTTTCTCCTCCCGCTCCTCTCTCCTCGCTGGCGTGGTGATGGATTCGCCGGGTTGGCCGCTAGGGCCATTCTGCTCAGGCCATGCCAATATTTCTTCGGAGTTGCCGCACTTCTCCTACAGACTGCAAGTGGCGAATGAGGGTGCAGCGTCGCGTTCGTCCCCTCAGCTTTCCTCCTTCTCCTCCATAATTGCGCGGTGAAAAAAATCCCTGGAGTGGTCGTGGTGCCCGATGCATCTTGCAGCCGCCTTGGCTCTCAGAGGTTCCTCATTCATGCAATTACAGATTGTTCTTCTATTACTCGTCATCATTACCACAACAGCCATCATCATCATCGTCATCATCATCGTCATCACCATCATCATCGACATCGTCATTGTCGTCGTCGTCGTCCACCATCATCATCGTCACCATCATCATCATCATCATCATCATCATCATCATCATCATCATCATCATCATCATCATCCTGTTCCTTATCTCTCTTTTTCTCCTCCCCCTCCTTTTCCCCATCGTCATCATTCTGATCATCATCAGCACCATCGGCATCATCGCCATCATCATCAGCATCATCATCATCAACAGCGCCATCATCATCACCATCATCATCATCATCATCGTCATCATCATCATAATCGTCATCGTCATCGTTATCGTCATCATCATCATCGTCATCATCATCTTCACCATCAGCATCATCATCATCGGCATCACCATCATCGTCATAAGCATCATCGTCATCGTCATCGCAAGCGTCATCATCATTACAACCATCATCATCGTCACTATCATCATCATTATCATCATCATCGTCATCATTATCATCATCTTCCTCCTGCTCCTGCTTTTCTTCTTCCTCATCCCCATATTCCTCATCGTCACCATCCTTATCAGCATCATCACCACTGGCATCAGCGTCGTCATCATCATCATCACCATCGTTAGCATCATCATCATCAACACCATCGCCATCGGCACCACCATCACCATCACCATGACCATCATCATCATCATCAGCACCATCATCACCATCATCATCACCATCATCGTCATCGTCACCACCACTACCATCGTCATCGTTACCAACAGCATCGTCAGTATCATCGGCATCATCTGCATCGTAATCATCGTCACAATCATCATACTCATCAGCATCATCGTCATCGTCATCGTCATCATCAGCACCATTCGTCATTACCACCACCACCCTCATCATCATCCTCATGCTCATCATCATCATTATCATCGGCATCATCAGCATCCTCATCTCTATCATTATCACCATCATCATCGTCGTCATCATCATCATCATCATCGCCACCATCATCATCGACATCACCATCATCACCATCAACATCATTGTCGTCGTCATCATCACCACTATCACCATCATCACCCTCATCTTCACTACCACCATCATCATAACCATCATCATAACCACCGCTACCACCATAATCCTCGGCACCAACATTATTATCATCGTGATTATCATCACCATCATCACCGTCATCATCATCACCACCACTATCATCATCGTCATCATCATCACTTCCACCACCATCATCATCGTCATCATCATCGGGATTACCATCATCATCATCATCATCATCATCATCATCATCACAACCATCAGCATCACCATCATCGTCACTGTAGTCATTATTATTATCGTCATCATCGACACCGCCATCACCATCATCATCATCACCATTGTCATCATCATCACCTTATTCACCATTGTCACCATCATCATCATGATCACCACCAGTATCGTCATCATCACCACCATCGCCGTCATCATCAGCATCGTCATCATCATGGCTATCATCGTCGTCGTCGTCATCATCGGTTTCACTGTCATCACCACCACCAGCAATCACCATCATCACCATCACTGTATTCATCATCATCATTACCACCATCGTCATCATCATCATCATGACCCTCATCCTCATCAGCATCACGCCATCGTCACTGTCATCGTCAGCATACTGTGCAGCAGCACCACCACCATCACCATCATCATCACCATCACTATCATCAGCATCACCATTATCGCCATCACCATCACCATCATCATCATCACCATCATCAGCATCATCACCATCAGCATCGTCGTGATCATCAACACCATTCGTCATCCTCATCTGCATCACCATCATCATCATCAGCATCATCACCATCATCATCATCATCATCATCATCATCATCATCGTGCTCACCAACACCATTCGTCATCATCATCTGCATCACCATCATCATCAGCATCATCGTCATCATCAGCATCATCAGCATCATCATCATCATCATCACCATCATCATCATCATCATCATCATCATCATCATCATCGTAACCGTCATCATCAGCACCACCAGCAGCAGCACCACCACCACCATCGCCGTCATGACCATCAGCACCATCATCAGCATCCGCATCGTCATCATCATCAGCATCACCAGCATCAGCATCAGCATCAGCATCAGCATCATCATCAGCATCAGCATCGTCGTCGTCGTCGTCATCGTCGTCGTCTTCGTCACCAGTCAGTTTCTGTCTAATCTCTGCGCGAATACGCCACAGGCCGCGCAGGCCGCTCGCACTCTGCGGGGACGGAAGGGGCGACATCTCATGCAGACGGAGGACGGACCGACACGCCACCCCTTCTTATCTAGGACGCCCGCATGAGCGCGACCCCGCTGCGTGAGGAGGAGGAGGAGGAGGAGGAGGAGGAGGAGGAGGAGGAGGAGGAGGAGGAGGATGATGAGGAAGAGGAGGAGGAGAGAGGAGAGGAGGAGGAGGAGGAGGAGAGAAGGAGGCGGAGGAGGAGGGTGAGGAGGAGGGAGGAGGGGGGGAGGAGGAGGAGGAGGAGGGAGGAGAGGAGGAGGAGGAGGAGGAGGAGGAGGAGGAGGAAGGAGGAGGGGAGGAGGGGGGGAGGAGGAGGAGGATAAGGGGGATGGGGGAGTGGGAGGGGGATGGGGAGGAGGGGGAGGAGGAGGAGGAGGAGGAGGAGGAGGATGAGGAGGAGGAGGAAGAGGACGAGGACGAGGACGAGGACGAGGAGGAGGAGGAGGAGGAGGAGGAGGAGGAGTTGGAGAAGGATGAGGAGAAGGAGGAGGAGGAGGAGGAGGAGGGAGGGAGGGAGGGAGGGATGGGTATGGACAGCGCCTTGAAAGGTCGAGAGGTGACAGCACCAAAAGCATGTGGGGGGGATCGACCCGAGTTAAACCGCCCCAGAGGCCCTTGCCTCTTCTTTAGCTTTACTCCTGGCAGCAAGAGCCGCCATACGCTGCTCGTACGAGGGGGCCGAGGGAGAGTCCGAAAACGCTCGCGGGACTGAGGTAACACACAGCTCGGGCTTATCGTCCGTATCACGAGCAACAACGAAGTGTGCTACAGGCAACGCCTTGTCCAGCACTTCTCGAATCTTTGGGTTAGGGCCAAGCCCCCGCCTAAAACGGCTGAGGACATCCAGTCCCTTACGCGTAGGCTTACCACAGACCTCAGCGAGCTTCACGGCTCTCCCTTGAGACCACCCCCCGCATTTTAAACACATAATCTGCTGCTCTCTACAGGGCCCCAGGACAGCCTCCGACCGCGGAACCTCAAGAGCCGAGCCCGACACAGCGACGAGCTGATGCCCCAGGGGATCTCGCAGCAGCTTCTGGAGAGCAGGAGGCTGACCCCTGCAACCGAACATGGGCCTGTCGGGTCGATCACACACCGTCCAACAATACCTGCAATGCATCCCAAGTTCGGTTCTCCTCCAGAGATGCCAGGTCTTCTGCTGGCGGCTTTTCCCCTGGGTGGTGAAAGCGGCCCTCTTCCAACGCACTTCGTTTTTTAAAGAGGGGTACACTTGCAGCAGCAAGCTGTGTGAACGCATCAGCTCGCTTCTGATGCACATCAACACGGTCCAAAAACGTGGGCAGGGGCCGCGGGTGGCCCTCAAGGGCCTTCTTTGCGTGCTGGTCCACAGCACGATTCGCGAAACCAAACCTGCGATCTTCGCCTTCCAACTCCTCGAGAGCAGACAACTCACGATGGGCCTTTACATGGAAGGTCGACAGGAACCCCGTGCCTGCTAGCTCATGGGCAAACCGCCTCGCACCAGCATATTTATTGGAGCCGGCAAATTGCTTCCAAAGAGGCCTCTGGGTCTGACAAATCACAGCTTTACAACCAGGGCCAGGGAAGTGGGACGATCTGCTACCTGCCCGACTAGGGCCGCCCCCGCATGTTCCGCCATCGCAGGGGTTTGGGGGAGACCACCAGGCACAATACCCCTGAGGACGGCCAAGAGAGACTCACTGCCTGGCTCCATGAGCGCGATCGCCCACGAAGCTCGGTGGAGACAGCGAAGGGCCTGCTTCGTGCAGCTCCCGTCCGACGCCATCTCCAGTTGCACAACGTCTCCTGCGAGCGCCGCAAGATCCTCAGGCTGCATATTCAAATCGGCTCCTGCACCGTCAAGGATGTCACAATGGGAGTGCGAGGCAGGAGGGGGCACATCATCATCAGAGAACGTGAAAAGCCCACGAGTGAACACAGGATCATCGCTGTGTGCCCCCTCCTCTAAAATTTCCGACGGGATCTCAAGCTCTTGTCGGGCCTCCACAACCTCTGGGCGCTCACAGGTGTACAGCCTATGGTGCAACGTGTCACGCTGGCCGCACACACATGCCATCTGTTAAGTAACCAGCATCACACGCACGAGCTTCGGTCCAAATCGCATCCGTGGCGCAGGACAAAAGGAGGAATTGTTGCTGTCGAGTGTGATGCTTACTGCGCGTACACATGCAATTGCGCACAAGGTCGAACGTAGCACGCGTGCCCTGCACCTGTCCAAGCCTGCGTACAAAACGAAACTCAGCCTCTCGTTGCAAACCCTCTCTCAAAAGGTCGAGAAGGAGGCGAGGCAGGGTCTTGCTTAAATCTACGACGCACCCCCAATGGTCGATCCACTGCGTTCCTGACACCACTTTCCAGCCAGCACGACGAGCCGATACCGTGGCGCGAGACAAGGGGCCACGGCTGGATTTCCAATCGCCAGCATCGCTGGCCTTGGCCTGCTCCCAAAGTTGAAGCAGCTCCTGGAAGGGAATCAGGGAACGAGTGGGATTGACCTGGGAATTCCAAAGCATTCGACACCACTGAAGGGCAGGACCAACTGCTGCTCGAGTGTCCCACTCTCCATACAGCACAAGCTTCGCAGTCGCACTTGTCCCTCTGTGAGACGGGGGCAACCTTCGAGCTTGCGTCCTTCGCACAGTGTTAAGCTCAGCTTCCGAGAACCCTGAGACCTCAGACCCGTACGACGACGCATGAGCAACACCCGTGCGAAGGACCTGCGACAAACCTTTCTTGGCCTCCTTGTTAGGAGCTCGAGACTTACACCTGCCAATCTTTTTTACTCTCAGCTTTATTCCCCAGAGGCGGGACCGCTGTTTTACACGCGCACGGGCAGACGAACGCTTTGCACCAGCACTTTCATCAACTCCGAGATAAGTGACTGAGTGCTTCACGACCTTGGGCTCAAGCCCTAGGCCTCGCACGACATCCCGTGCAAGTGAAACCTCGCTGGCGACACCAGCGACCTTATCATTGATCACCGCATTGATCTGATTACTCGCGTGATAAAAAGCACGGCCTGCAGAGATGGCAAGTTGCACTGCGCTCTCTCTCTGGTAGCTGGATATCTGTATGCCCGAGTCGTCTATATAAGACGTGAAACGAACGAGAGGAGGCTGACTTGCAACAAACTCATCAAACGCTTTAACTGCATGCACCTTGATGCTGATATCATTGAAGCAGTCCCCAGCGGGTAAACCGAAATCAGCGTGGGCGACCCCGTCAGAGTGATGCTGCCTGAGGCGCAACACCCGAGGAGCCCTCCACACATTGAAAACGAGTTTCAAAAATGCCGTGGGTACCTTGAATTCGAGAAACTTGTCCCGAAGCTCGAGAAGGGGAATCGTCTCATAGTATTTACTATAATCTGCAATTCGGAGTACACTGAAGCGGTTGGAGGTCACATCGGCCTCCGCTCTCGCCGCTTGTGCCCACGCACAGTCCACCGAACTCCTCCCCCGACTCGCCCCCCCAGTACCCACGCTCCACCTCCTCCAAGAGAGCACCTAGCATGGGCCTCCTCAGCCTCTGCCAGATGCGGTACATACCGCTATAGAGCACGATTAACCTGTGTCCTGTCGATGGTTTCGGCAACATTGGCATTAGCACCCACAACAGCTGTTTGGGTAAGAGGCCGATCGCCTCACAGCACTGCCACAAACCTGCTAACAGATCTAAGCCCTCATCATCGAGTAGCAGGAAATGCCGTGGATGAAACTGATCCAAGGACCTGGCCGTCATCTCGGAAAAGCTCTGAATAACTCCGCGCACTTCCCCAGGATCGGCCCGAGGAAAGCTGGACCGATCTGGGATCCGGGCAATTGGTGGGGTGGCGGTCGCTCGCCAGAGCTTGCGATAAATCTGCAGCTCGTGCTGCACTACACTATGGGGGTCAGCGCTGGGGCCTGTAGGATCATGGACAACCGTAGTGGAAACAACGCTCCGAACCTTCGTGACCCTGTGAAGGCCCCGCGCACCTCCCATGCTGGCAGTCTTGCACCAATCACTCCAGCTGGTCTGGATTTCTTTTGATGAACCTTTTACAGCTACTGACACGTCCTCAGAGATATCTTCGAGAAACTGCTCAACATCTTCCCGAACAAACTCCTGACACAACATGATTCGCGCCTGCCTTACCGAGTTATCTAACCGAGCGCTCAGACCGAGCCCTGGGTAGTCGGAATCCCGAACAACAGTTAACTCGGCTAGCATAGCATTCTGATTGGCATCATTCATATCATCTAATTCCGCTAGCTGACCTAGGTGCTGGACTCCGTTACGAAGCCACTGCCACCCGTCCGCTACTAAACACTTCTCGCTGTCATCAGGCACAGGGTATTCAACATTGACCTAGCGCGGTGCAACTTGGCGCCCAAACGTACCGAAGCTATCTTGCGCGCCCCCAGTGCAAGAACTGATGTGCCGTGCTGTGATCTGGGCAAACTTGCCCCAACTCGTACTTAAAGATGATGCACCACCCCTGGATCGGCCTTCTCGTCCCCCGCCATTTCCACACAGCGCTCAACCAACCCCCTCACAGGACCCCAGTCGGGTGGCTTGGGTCGAGGGCCGATCGGGGGGGAGATTGAAAGAGAAGGCGCAACGGTATACACTAGATGCTGCACCCTGAAACCCTGACTTGCAATGGCTAGTTGCACGGGTCTATGGGGTCTGATCGACCAACTCGTGTCAAGCTTAACATGTTTATATGCGCGCATGCACGGGTCGTTTAAACCAAAATAATCGATGATCGAACTACCTGTTCCACCTCGGCACGTGTACAACTTAGTGGATACTAGCGTGAGACCCGCAAAGCTACAGAAACCTGAATCCTCAACTTCATCTGGAGACATGTTCCAGTCGCCGCCCACTATACGGAGGGAGGGAGGGAGGGAGGGAGGGAGGAGGAGATGGAGGAGGAGGAGGAGGAGGAGGAGGAGGAGGAGGAGAAGGAGGAAGAGGAGGATGAGGAGGAGGAGGAGGAAGAGGAGCAGGAAGAGGAGGAGGAGGCGCAGGAGGACGAGGAGGAGGAAGAGGAGGAGAAGGAGGAGGACGAGGAGGGATGAGTTGGAGGAGGAGGAGGAGGAGGAGGATCAGAGTAAACCCAAGACGCACCAACAACGTAGGAATCTACCCTCCCTCCACGCTCCCTCTTCATAGGCCCCTACAGGGATTCAATTCCAGTGAGGACAGTGCCCCATTGGGGAAAGTGCCCCATTAGTGGACAACCGTTTGAAGATCCAGAAGCTCGCCAACATATTATCCTAGGGACCGCTATATACACCACGAATCAACCTCACTGTGTCGTCTTGACGATCCTGAATCGTGCCAGGACACTACTCCTGGGACTTCAGCACCGCAAATCAACGTAAGTGTTGTGCCCTGGCAGTCGTGAATTTTTCCAGATCACAACTTCTAGTACGTTGACCATTGGAATCTGTGAAACTCTTGCAAATGTGTAAGACGAGTGTGCACGGCGCTAAGTCGAGAGCCTACTTTTGAAACGACCTACCTTTAACCCTTGAAGCTCTCACCGTTTTTGAAGACGAATGTGCGCGTCGCTAAGGCGAGAGCCACATTTTTAAAACGACCGGCCTGGTTGAAAGACGACTGTATGTGGCGCTAAGACGAGAGCCACATGACAAAACCGCCCGCCTTCCATGTGTGAAACTGTTGCTACTTTCAAAACTTTAGGATCACAGATGGTCAGGAAGTCTCAGGGGAAACGCCCGGCCCGCCCTTCCGACTGGCCTCGGGGTGCGACGGGGAGGAGTTATTCACAAGGAGAAGGAATGGAGGATGAGGGGGGGAGGGGAAGGGAGGAGGAGGAGGAGGAGGAGGAGGAGGAGGAGGAGGAGGAGGAGGAGGAGGAGGAGGAGGAGGAGGAGAGGAGGAGTAGGAGGAGGAGGAGGAGGAGGAGGAGGAGGAGGATGAGGGGGAGGAGCGGGAGAAGGAGGATGCGGCGGCGATTGTGATGACTGCCTGGCGCTGGCTGGCGCATCGTTGCGACCGCGCTACCGAGCGCGGGCTCGCGCGCAGAGCGGCCGGCTAGTCTGGCACGACCGCCGCGGCCGCTCTGACGCTGACTGCTGGTCGCTTCCCAGCGCGTCCCGCTGGCCGCGCTGAAGCGCTGACACTTCAGTCCGAGTCGGTGGCTCGGGCGGGCGCGGTATCATGGCGACGTCGCCGATGGCAGACGCGATGGTGATCGTATCGGTGCTGGTGGCGACGATGGACAGTGACGACGGAAAGGCCAATGACGGCGCCGATGCTGTTCGCGCCGATGACGATGATGGCTTCGCGCGTCGGCGATGAATTTCGCGGAATGATTTCGGCGCGCGCTCGCGGCCGACGGGCGCGAGTGGCCCGCATGATATAATTCAGAGAAGGATCGTGCCCCCCCCAGCGTGTGCGAGTAAGTGCGTTCGAACGATTTCGACATGCGCGAGGGGCCCGTTCGGCGGAATTTGGGGAATCTGTTTGGGAAACGACGGGCTTCTCAAGAATTCACAAGAACGCGGGAGCAGACATTTTGCATAGCTCCCCTTGCGTTTTTTTTGGTTTTTGCAAAACAGTGCTTTCGGGGAGCTCGATTCCCAAATCCTTGCGACGCCGAAGGCTTTTGGAATTCCGCATGCGCCCGCGACGGCGCGCGCGTGTATGCACTTCGTCGTTTGTTGTTTGTTTTCTTTGTTCAGCAGGGGTTCTTGAACGTGCAGTAGTTTTGATAAGCGGGTGTTCGTACATTTTTTCTGTACATGATTGTGGTGATGAGGGGGGAACTTTGTGGAGCTGGCGTTGTATGAAGTCGTTGTTAACACGAACGATGTCGCACATCATATGTGCAATGCCCTTCCCCGGGGTGGTGGTGGTGGCGGGTGATCTTGCATTCGGAGAGGAGGGTGGGAGGGGCGTGGCGCGCGCGCGTGGTGGGGCGGGAAGAGGAGGAAAAGGAGGAGGAGGTGGCGGAGGAGGAGGAGGAGGAGGAGGAGGAGCAGGAGAATGAGGAGGAGGGGGGGAGGAGGACGAGGAGGATGAGGAGGAGGATGAGGAGGAGGAGGGGGAGGAGGAGGAGGAGGAGGAGGAGGAGGAGGAGGAGGAGGAGGAAAAGGGAAAGGAGGAGGAGTAGGAGGAGGAGAATGACCGTCACCGGTGAGACCTTGCGTCCTCACGATGTGAGGAGCTCTCATGGAACTCGGTTGGGCCGTCTCGAGGCTGTCTTGGCCTCCCGTGAGGCAGTCTTTTGGGTCCCTTGGGGCCCTCTTGGGCTGTCATAGGGCGCTCTTATGCTGTCTTGGGGTCATTCTGGGCCGTCTTGGGGCCATCTTGGCCGCATGGCGGTGGACGTCTTGTGCCCAGAGGCCGTCTTGGGGCCGTCGAAGGGCCTCTCTAAGGCCGTCGAGGGGCCTCTTGAGGCTGTCTGGGGTCGCCCCCTGCTCTGGGGGGGTGTGCAGAAGGGCGCCCCGTGCGCTGGGTGGGCGCGCCGAGGCTGCGCCACGTTGCCACCCGTGCTGCCCCGTGGGGTCTCCTCCTCCTCCTCCTCCTCCTCCTCCTCCTCCTCCTTCTCCTCTACAATTACTCAATATGAATACTCCTCTCCCTCTTCCCCTGATGGCGGCCTGGGAATATTCGCCCCCCCCCGCGTACTGTTTTTTTACACAGGATTCCCGGGAGTTGGGTTTTCGCCTGCATTTTTTTTCAAAATGCTGCTCTCGCTGAGGCGCCGGCCTATTTTTGCTCCCGAATCGTTCCGAATCGTGCTCCCGCTGCAGCGTGGGCTCATTTTCGGATCGGTGTTTTGCCTCCGTCGTTCAGGATGGCGTTCTCGCCCCAGCGCGGGCCTCTTTCTCGCGCGCCCATCCGCCCGCCACCACCGCGCCGCACCACGCCCCGCCCCGCCGCACGCACACCCACCGCCACTTCCACCCACCAACGCACGCACGCACGCACGCGCACCACCACCGCGCACCGCCACCACCACCGCACTACCCCACCCACCACCACCACGCTACACCGCGTCACACCACATCACACGCGCGCACACACAGACACACACGCACGCACGCACGCACACACGCACGCACGCACACACACACACACACACACACACACACACACCACCACGCCACCACCACCGCCATCACGCACGTACGCACCTGGCCCACCACCAAACCACCAAGACGCCACACCACGTCACACCACAGCACACGCGCACACACGCACACACACACACATACACACCACCACCACAACAACCACAACCACGCACACACGCACGCACGCACGCGCACCACCACCCACTACGCACACGCGCGCGGAGCCACAGGTCCGCTACGACACGCGTCCGCGGATAGAGAAAATCAGCGCCATGGTAAGGGATGGGATGGAGGGGTAGGATGTCAGATGTTGACGCGAGCGCACCTAACTTGTCCTCCTCCCCCTCCTCCTCCTCCTCCTCCTCCTGCTCCTCCTCCTCCTCCTCGTCCTCCTCCCCCTCCTCCTCCTCCTCCCCCCCTTCCTCCTCCTCCTCCCCCCGTGCGCTGAGCTTGCACCGCGCAGCTTGCACGACGTAGCTTGCACCGCGTAGCCTGCACGGCACAGCTTGCACGACATGAACTCGGCCGCGTCCTAGCTCACCCCTAGCTCACCCATGCCTCACAGCCAGCACGGCACGTCGTGCACAGCACAGCTTGCACCACAGCACCACCCAGTTTGCACCGTGTAGCTGTCGCCTCCACAGTGCAGTGGCTCAATATTCGGGGCCCGCGCTCGCTAATAAATGATCATTTCGATGCATAGGTATCGCTGTACACGCATATTTCGAAGGCCTTACGGCTGGTGGACCCTGAAGGCGGGACCTCCCCTGGGCCCCCCCTCCCCAGGGACCTGCCGGATTCTCCGGGTGGGTGGGTGGTATTCTGACGCGGGACCCCCTCCATCCCCCCCACCACCCCCAGGATCTCCCCCCCCCCCCTCGGGCAGGGAGGGGATAAAGAGAAGGGAATCGAATTAACTACGACGTTCCTTTTACTGAATCCTCATTTTCCTTGGAACTGACGACGACGACAACGACGACGACGACGACAAGCGTCTCACACTCGCCGCCGATTGGTCGGCGGATTTTTAATTATATATCCATGTATATATTTATGTAAAATGACAGAGGGTGATGTCAGAACACATCGACATGGATCTATATATATATATATATATATATATGAACCGTGATATACACATATTGGGAATCGACAGGTTGGACCGATATATTGGGATACCCATCGATTGATATCGAGATTGCTTGGTAGATGTATCGCTCATCCGATTCTTCGCCAGTCGCAAACACCGAAAGCTGTATCCATTTCTCCCACCCAGCTCTCTTATCATCCGAATTGTGGTCCCACAGGTATCTCGTGGTATACTTTCGCGCAGGGCGTCCTCGCAACATGCCATCCGGGGGCAGCCGTGCCACGAGATTTCACGCGGACCTCTCAGGAAATGGCCAGACATGGTTTGCCCTTTCAAAACCTGGTCAGACATGGTCAGACGCAATACATGGACAGCATGGTCGAGAAGTCCCGCCAGGCCTCCTGGGAAGCCAGTATGATTCAAGTCGTGCGCCATTCATGCAAACACGTGGGATAGAGCAAGGCAGGGGACCAACCTCATGCCCGTTGCCGCTTAAGGATACATGCGTTTGCCGTCCTCCCAGGTGGAGAGCATCGACTGCTCCGAGCTTCTCTTCGAGGACTGCCCAAAGTCGGAGGACCTGAGGCCTCTGCGCCGCCCACCTTGGCCGCCGCTGTCGCCGCCGGCGGTGTCCAGACTCCCACCGTGCTCTCGGGATCGGTCGGGTCGCTCCGGGGCTGCGTGAATCCTCCTCCTCCCTCTGCCTCGGGTCGGTCGCAGCTCTGCCTCCTCGTCTCCTCCTCAGCCCTTCCCCCCCTCCTCCCTGGCCGGTCGCAGCGCGGCAGGGTCCCCTTCCCTCGGCCGAGCAGCCGGCATGCTGCGACTGCCCCCAGGGGCTGCGTGAGCCTCCTGGCATTCCAAGTCGCTCAGTGTGCGTGGGGTAGGGTCGCAGGTCTAGATATTGATTTCAGCACCAATATCGGCATCGTTCCTCCACCGAGGGAAGAGGATCCCGATCTCGGTGATGGTGGTAACATTCTGGCTGCCAAGGTGACCGAAAACATCACCACCAGCACCGAAATCTAGGATCATCCTCCCCCCTGTGGAGGCAACCCCCTTCGTTGGTGTTGGTGCCCATGTCCAGGCCTCCACGGGGGGGTGGGGGGCGGGGGCAGCCAAGACGCTGAAACCAGGAACACCTAGGGCTCGGAGGGGGCCCGATGCTCCTCAGGTCCTCCCACGGCTGCTCCTCTGACGCTCCTCGCCCACGCAGGCGCTCTTGGGCCACGCAGCGGGGGCTGCTGAAGGCGCCCCCTGGCCG
>CAUYUJ010001196.1:66113-71113 GCA_963575745.1 Prorocentrum cordatum
TGCGACTGGCTGAGCAATGCGATTTAGGACTTCCAGTGGTGCATGTTAATCGAGTGCCTCAATTGTTTGGCTTAAGTTTGCCTTCTCGTGAGAAAGCTCCCGCCAGATTTCCATGGTAGCGGAGTCCGTGGTTCGCCCCACGGGTTCCGGAGCAGAGATGGCAGCGGCGGCCGCTGCGGCGACCCCTGTGGACCCCGGCAACAACGACCCGAGTTACAACGTATCGTTACCTGAGGTACGCGAAACCTGGTACAACCTAGGCACGAACAGGTTTGCAGAACTATGCAATGCCTGGCACGAGAACGGGGACTTAAGGTACGTTGCCGCCGCCATCACAGCCAGCTGCAAAGGGATGACGCCGTCCTTCGAGCGCAGTGGCACACTTGGCACCAGGACGGTTTACGACTTATGAGGCATGCACGATGTTGCAGATGAGCTACAATATGAATATCCTTCTGATCTCGGTCATGAATCGCAGCATGTATTGCGAGGACTTGTTCGACAACTCAAGAGAACACGTTCGTACAGAACTCCAGCGTCAAATGAACGCCTAAGATCATGCTACCAATATCGCCGAAACCATGCATTCCGCCGGAAGCACGAGGCCCAAAATATGTGGAAACACCCTCTTGCTAATTTCTTTCGAGCCCCATCCTTTTCCCTCCCCCTTCCATCCGTCCTCTCTTCTCTTGTTTTAGTGGCTGCATTGAAAGCGCGTGGCAGGTAAGGAAGGTATGCTCCCAAGGGGGTGCGATCGAAGACGAAGAGGGCGGGTATCGAGGGTCTGGGACAGACGTGTTGAAATGCACGCGAACAGATAGGAACGAGCCGTCTCAACATTAATATTTATGGTTGTTCGTGCCGTTGTTTCTTCTCGTACGTCTTCCAATCGGAGCGTTTTTGGGTTTCCCAGGCTATGCTCTCGCTGCAGCACGGGCCTCATTTTCGGATCTGCGTTTTGTTCCCGTCGTTCATAGTGGTTCTCTCGCCACAGCGCGGGGCACGCTTCTCAATCCGACTCCTTCCTTCTCGTTGTCTTCCCGCTGTTTTCCCGTTCTCCGCCTTCTCATGGTCCTCCTCCTGTTCGGTCTCCTCCCATGATTCCCACTCCTGCTCCTTCGGCTGCTGTTCCTCCTCCTCGTGCCCCTGCTTCATCTCTCTCGTGTCTTCCTCCTGCTCATCCTCCAGCTCATCCGCCACCTCCTCGTCCAAAATACACAGCCCCCCTCGTGCTGTAGATGGCGCATGCCACGATGGTGTCCTTTTTTCGGGCGTTCTGGGCCCGCTGTGTCGCCCGTCGGCGGATAGAGGGAACCGACCATGTTCTTTGGGTGGAGGGCACAGGGTGAAATCCGAAATGCCGCTTCGATGGATTTTCGAGGCTTGAATCTGCAAAGGGTGAATCGCAAGACGGATTGACTTCCGGATTCCGAGGAGCGAAAGCCCATATGTATTCCACCCTGGGCTTTCCGCCCCAAGGAAAATGCGCAGAAAGGAACGTTCGTCGCCATTGGAAAGGAAGGGCTGTCAGATATGTCTCCGGCGCACCTGACTTGTCCTCCACCTCTTCGGGTGTTGCTAAATATACCCCTGGCCCAAGGTGCCCTTAGAACTCTCGGGGTGGCCCAGACGGCCTCCAGGGCACCCTTCACGAGGCCCGTGGGGCCCCAGGGGCTCCAAAGTGGAGCGAGAAGCTGGGGGCACCTTGGGCCAAGGGCACTTCTAGCAACACCCGACCTCTCGCCCCTCTCCTCCCGCCCCTCTTCCGCTGCCGGCCCGTTCTCGTGGCGCGCCCCGCCGCGACCCCCGTTCGGCGGTACCCTTCGCGCCTGGGCGGAGGCGGACCGGCAAGATGGCCGGGTGCTACTCGCCATGCATGCTGCTCCAGGACGCCTTCCTCCTTCCTCCCCCAAATCCTCGTCGCTCCCGCTCCCTTCCCCCGCGTTTCTCTCTCCCCCCTTTCTCCTCGCTTCTCCTCGCTCCTCCTTATCCTCGCTTTTTCCTCGCTTTCTCCTCCTCCTCCTCCTCTTCCCCTCCTGGTTCCGCCGCCTCCTCCTCCTCCTTCCTTGCTCCTGCGCCTCCTCGTGCCCCTCCTCCCTTCTTTGTCTTCGCTCTTCCTCGACCCCGCTGGGCTCAATCTTTTTCTTTGTGGTCTTCCTCCCCCGCTCGTCCTCCCCCATCCCTCCTCCCGCCCACCCCCTTCTCCCCCTTTCCCCCCTCCCTCCTCCACATCCTCTTCCTCCCTCCTCGCTCCCACTTCCCCTCCCCCTTCCTCCCGCCCCCCCCCCCGTTCGCTCCTTCTCCCGTCCTGCCTCCTCCTTGCATTCTCCTCCCCCCCTTCTTCTCTTCCGCCCGCGCTGCCTCTGGCGCCCTCCCGCCCCCAGCCTCCCGCGCCTGCTCCCCGTCCGTTCCCCCCCCCCCTTTCTTCGCCCCCCTCGCTTTCGGCGCCCTCCCTGCTCCACAAGGGGGCCGCCCTCGAACTGCGCGCGTCGGGCCAGGACGAGAAGTGGAACAACAGCCGTCCGCACGACTTCGTGAGGAGCGTCGGGGTACGGCGGGCAGACAGCCAGCGGCAATTGCGAAGGGAGGCGGCGGAGGAGGAGGAGGAGGAGGATGAGGAGAAGGATGATGATGAGGAGGAGGAGGATCGGCATGGTGATGATGGTGATGATGGTGATGATGGTGATGATGGTGATGATGATGATGATGATGATGATGATGCTGATGATGATGATGATGGTGATGATGGTGATGATGGTGATGATGATGATGATGATGATGATGATGATGATGATGATGATGATGATGATTTTGATCATGGGGAGGATGAGGATGAGGATTCGGATGATGATGAGGATGAGGATGAGGAGGATGAGGATTATGACGACGATGACTATGTCGATGTCGATGACGATGACGATGATGCTGATGATGCTGCTGATGATGCTGATGATGATGATGATGATGATGATGATGCTGATGATGATGACGATGCTGCTGCTGATGATGCTGATGGTGATAGTGATGGTGGTGATGATGATGATTCTGCTGATGGTGATGCTGATGCTGATGATGACCACGATGATGCTGCTGAGTATGTTGCGGCGGAGGAGGAGGAGGAGGAGGAGGAGGAGGAGGAGGAGGAGGAGGAGGAGGAGGAGGAGGAGGAGGAGGAGGAGAGGAGGAGGCCGCCGCCCTCGTCGTCGCACACACCGCCGTGCCCCGCCCCTGGCCGCGCCCAGCAGCGACGAGCACGTGGCCCCGTACTGCTGCCCCACCCCGCCGGAGACGCCCGAGGCCCGACGGGCCCGCCGCGCCCTCTGCCCCAGGCGTTCGGGAGGGGGATAAACACACAGACGCAATGAATCTCGCAGGCCTAGAGGTTGACACCAACACCAAGATCGGCGGCGTTCCTCCACCGAGGGAAGAAAATCCCGATCTCGGTGATGGTGGTAACATTCTGGCTTCCAAGGTGACCGAAATATTACCACCAACACCGAATTCTAGGATCGTCTTTACCCTGTGGAGGCAGCCCCGTGTCTTGGTGTTGGTGCCCATTTCCAGGCCTCCAAGAATCGTCGATCCCCAGGAAAAATGCGGGGAAGTGTGGAAGTGGGGAGGGGGAGGGCAGAAGCCCAGAACCTGTGGGAAAGTCGGGGGGAGTCCGGTAACAGTCGTGTGTATGTATTTGCGTGTCCCCGCTAAGTCTCGACCGGAAGAGGTGCGTTCTCGACCCGCGAATCAAAACGTGTATTTGTGTGTCCCGCAGGGCCCCATCAGACGTGCCCGCCGCGCGCCCTCGGCTTTGCGAGTCCGCGGGCGACAGGTGAGCGACGCAGGAAGACGGGGGTCGTCTTCGCCGACGTTGTCGCGTATCCATCGCTCGTTGAAGGTCGTTTTCATTGGACTCCCAGATTCCAATCTACTTTACATGCCTTCCTACTTCAATGATCGAGTGGCTTCACCTTTTCCGTCCTCCCAGCGAAACCCAGTCTAGTTTCAACGCCTTCCTACTTCATGTTTCTACCTACTTCTTCCGACCGATGGGTAACCTCCCCGCGTAAGGTCGCGCGTGAGCGCCCTCGTTGCCCATGCGGCGTGCCGCGCTGGCGGCCCGCGCAAGCTGCGGCACCAGGTCGCTGCGTCATCGCGCGCAGGCCCCATGTTTGATCGCCGCCCAGGTGGTGCAAGACTGTCAGGCGCCAGTCAAAGCAAGCGGCGGGGCGCACCGGAGGCGAAGGGAGGCACGAGGGCGACAGAGAGGAGAGAGCGCGAGGAAAGGCAGGAGGGGCCCGGTTAGACTTGCAGAAGGTCGGCGCGGGGGTGCCGCGGGAGAGCACGCGGGCCGCGTCCAACGCCGCAGGCACGGCGGGAGGCTTCTGGCCGTCGTCGGGTCTCCTGTCCGCGGCGGGCGAGGGGGGGTGGAGAAAGGAGACGGAGAAGGCCTTCTCTCAGGAGGAAAAGAAACACACAGACACAATTAATCCTCGATTCCCCAGAAAATACGGGAAAATATGGAAAGTGGGGGGGAAGACAGAAACCCAGAAAATACGGGAAAATATGGTGAATAGTTTTATTTGTGTGTATTTATTTGTGTGTCCTGGGGCTCCTTCATTCTCAGAAGGCGGCGGGACTTCTCAGAAGCCCCCCTCGCCTTCTGAGAAGTCTTTTGTGTGTGTCTTCGGGGAAGGCTCCGGAAGCTTCCCAGGAGGCCGGGGGACTTCCCAACCTGCTGAGAAGGCTTTTTTCCTTCAAACTTCCCCCCCTCGCTCGCCGTTGTCGGCTTCCTTGGCCCCCCGCCGGGCCGGGCGGACCTTCAAGAGAGGCTGCGGGACGAGCAGCCTGCCCTGGGACAGGGTCAGGGGCAACGTGAGGGGGATAGGCTTAAGGCGGGCATGTCCCTCTACGGGAGGAAGACTCAAACATAGTCAATTAAAGTGTGGACGATTTATCGTTTATGTTTGACTATTTTTGAGCATTTGTTGGAAATGAAATAAGTA
>CAUYUJ010001196.1:73613-103918 GCA_963575745.1 Prorocentrum cordatum
GAGTAGATCTTGGCTGTCTTCGGCGCCCGTTTCACGCAGGTGGAGCCTCCCCCAGAGGACGCATTGTTGCAGACAGTCGCACCCAGCAGAGGTCCGGCCAGCCAGACCCCGCGGCGTTCTTCCTCCAACCCTGGCTTGGGTACAGTCGGGGCGCTGAAGAAGGAACCCTTCTCGTTGGGGAGGGGCTCCGTGTTCCTTCATTGTGTTACAGCTTGCCTGAGATGTTCCTTAGGTTTTCGATGGGAACTCAAAGTTTGACTTATGGAAAAAAGGGGCCCTGTTCCTTATTCAGGGTTCCTTAGGTCAACACCCCGACTGTAACCCCCCACTGCCACCCGCCCGACCTCCTCCGTCTCCGCGGCCGCCCTCTTCTGCTCCGCCCGCCTCTCGTGTGCTCGGTGCCCAGCGCGGCCCGCCTGCTCTGCACAGGCGCGCCTCCGGCAAAAACCGTCGGGGCCGCCGCCGCCGCCGCCGCCGCTCTTCGGTGATCCTCAGGACGTGTGCTCGCCCAATGTGCTGACGCCTTTTACTTCTTGCATAACGCCTGGAGGCGTGGGGTGCGGACGGCACCTTCACTGATTTTTGAAGGCAGGCTGCGGATTCTCTGTCACAAGCATGGGGCGGTGCAGGCGGCGTGGAACCAAGGGCCTTGAAGGGAACAACAAAAAAAAATGTGCGTTTACCCCCATCAGCCAAGGACCGACCACAACGCTGTTTAGCTTTTGTTGAGGCCATTGCTGTGTTTTTCGTTTCGTTTTTCGTTGTCGTTTCGTTTTTTCGTTTCGTTATTCGTTGTTTTGAACGCCCCGTTTCGTCGTTTGTTTTCGTTTGGCACGGGCTTCGTTTAAACCTTTGTTTCGAACGTGGGGCCTCGCTTCGTTGTTCGTTGTAAACGACACTTCGTTTCAGACATCGTTGTGGTCGGTCGTTGCCTTCAGCCCAACCAGCAGATCACTACATCGCCCGCGTCGTATCGAAGGGCCTCGATGTCAAGCACACGTTGGACCCCCCTCCCTGGCGCGCGGATCGCGCCAAGGGCGGCGCCAGGGGCGGCGCCGGAGGCGCCGCCGGGGGGCCCCAGCGCCGATCCGAGAAATCTGCGCGGACCTCCGAGTTGTTATGTCTATGCCACTTTCTGTTCCCCTGTACGTCGCCCGCGTCGTATCGAAGGGCCTCGATGGTCAAGCACACGTTGGGGCCCACACGCGTTCTGACGATCGTCCAGCTCTCTGGGCGCGGCCGCCCTCTGAGGGGGGCCTGCCCGGCGCGCGCGCGGCCGGGCAGGCGTGCCGCGCGGGGCCGATCACGGGCACGCGCTTCATCCAGACCGTGCACAAGAAGTGCCCCGGCGTGTACGGCGCGGCCCCCAGCCGTTCAGGGGCATCGCGATTGGGAGGGGTAGGAGGAGGAGGAGGAGGAGGAGGAGGAGGAGGAGGAGGAGGAGGAGGAGGAGGAGGAGGAGGAGGAGGAGGAGGAGGAGGCGGAGGAGGAGGATGAGGAGGAGGAGGAGGAGAGGAGGAGGAGGAGGAGGAGGAGGGGGAGGGGACAGGCCCCAGGGGGGGGGGGACGGACGCATCGACCTAGACCCCCAACCGACCATTCCTCGCCGATGGGTGGGCCTGGTGGCCCGCCGCTCGCAGGACCGTGCGGATTCGCCAATCGTCGGGGAGCGGGGGCCCATCGCCCCCCGTTCCCCGATGGCGCGCGCGTTTTATCATGTTCCCACCTACTTTAGCCTTGATCGCCAGAAAGAGTTTCGAGCACCACGAAGGCACCGAAACTCGAGGTTTTTCACGTGTCGGGCGCTGGGACACTCGTTCGACACTCGTTCGACACTGTTTCGACGCTGTTTCGACACTGTTTCGATACTTTTTTTTCTGGGTGCTCGAAACAATTTCTGGGATGTGGTCATCAAGTACGATGGGAACAACAGAACGTTCGACACTCGTTCGACACTGTTTCGACGCTGTTTCGACACTGTTTCGATACTTTTTTTTCTGGGTGCTCGAAACAATTTCTGGGATGTGGTCATCAAGTACGATGGGAACAACAGAACGCACGTTGAACATTCCATTAGTGACTCTGAGTCCAAGCGTGTCTTGGCTGTGGTACATCCCTGGTGCTCCCAGGCCTCGTAACCGTCGTACCGTGGACCTAGATTTTTGTGCGTTCGCCACGCCGCGGCGGAAAAGTACTCGGCTGCTCTGTTGCCACCTCAACCTCGATACCCTGGTTCCCCATGAATGTTCTGGTCGTGGAGTTTGCGCTTTCAGCCGCCGCCCCCATCATATTCTCGAGGGCAAAGACTCGCCCGGGACTTTCTGGACTCACATTGCGGAATCATGCCCGAAGGGATTGTGCTGCGTAGAGGCTCAGCCTTTCCAGCAGGCCCTTCGAAATCACGCGTTTAGAAACCTGGACAGATTTGTTGTGGCCTAGACGGCCAGGCATCAAATTCGCTGCTGTTCGAGTTTTTGGTTTTGGAATGTGATTGTCTCTAAACTACTTGTCTTCCTTGGTCGTGTCGCCTCGACGGTGCAGTCCATGTTGGTTGACGCTCCGGGTCGAGCCATCACACAGAGTTGCGGATGCAAAACAGGTCTGGCCTTTGGTGCTTCCCCCGCTTGCGCAGAGTGCAAGAGATAGAACATTACCCATCAGGCTGTGATTGTGGCTGAATTTGTTCCCCGTAGTCGAGTCGCCTCGACGGTGCAGTGAATTTGTTGTTGAGCTCCAGGTCGAGCCATCGCACAAGTTTGCGGGCGCAGAGCAGGTTTGGCCCTCGGTGCTTCCCCCTTTCTGTCTGTCTATATATATACACACACATACACATCTCTCTCTCTATATATATATATCTATATATATATATATCTCTATATATACATGTACGTCTATCTATCTATCTATCTATCTATCTACCTAACTATATATTTTTCATATATACATACCTACCTACCAATCTATCTATCGTTTTATATACATAACAATTTTATATATAGCTATATATGTATATATCTATGTGTATATATACGTTTACATATCTATCTATCTCTAATTATACATATATCTATATATTTATCTATATATCTACCTATCTATCTAACTATCTATCTATATATCTATCTATCTATCTATCTATCTATCTATATATCAACCTACCTATATATCTATCTATATATCTATCAACCTATCTATCTATCAACCTATCTATCTATCTATCTATCTATCTATCTAGCTAGCTAGCTAGCTAGCTAGCTAGCTAGCTAGCTAGCTAGCTATCTATCTAACTACATATATATATATATATCCATCTATCTATCTATCTATCTATCTATCTATCTATCTATCTATCTATCTATATATCTATCTATACATATCTATCTATCTATCTATATATCTATCTATCTATCTATCTATCTATCTATCTATCTATCTATCTATCTATCTATCTATCTATCTATCTATATATCTACATGTCTATTCACTTATCTATTCATCCATCTATCTATATACACATGCACACATACTAGCTCTCGTCCTCTCTCGCGCTCTTCTGCTCGAGCCGCAGCCACCGCTGCCGAAGGGGCCCGGCGAGCCCCGCGGGGCCCCGCGAGGCCCTGGACCTCTGCTGGCCGCAGTCCGTCCCTGCGCCCAGCCTCGGCCGCTCCAGGCATCTGTAAGGAGAAGGAATGGGGGAGGAGGGGGAGGAGGAGGAGGAGGAGGAGGAGGAGGAGGAGGAGGAGGGGAGGAGGGGGGGGAGGGGGAGGAGGAGGAGGAGGAGGAGGAGGAGGAGGAGGAGGAGGAGGAGGAGGAGGAGGAGGAGGAGGAGGAGGAGGAGGAGGAGGAGGGGGATGAGGGGGAGGGGGAGGAGGAGGAGGAGGAGGAGGAGGAGGAGGAGGAGGAGGAGGAGGAGGAGGAGGCAGTGCAGCGGCGGCCACAACGGGCCGAGTCCTCCCCACGGGGGTGGACAGACCTCCTGCCCTGACACGTCGATTAAGGAATTGGCCGTTTTGAGGTTGATAGACCTCGGAGGTTGATAGACCTCCTAGGTTCAGGGGTCCGTCGAGTCGACACGTCGCATCGGAGGTTGATAGACCTCCTACCCTGACACGTCGATTAAGGAATTGGCCTTTCTCGGTTCGCGAGGGGGCCTCGGCCGTCATTGTTGCGGGTCCAGTTCCGTCGGTTTCTGTCCCAGGCCGTTTTTCTCTAAGGGGAGGTCTACCGAAGGGAGGCTTGTCCACCGCCGATCCCCCCGGCGCGGATCGGCGAGGTGGTCGGCGGTCTGGCCCTGGACGGGCCCCTTCGGATGGGCAGGGGAGATCCCGGCGCCTCCCCGACGCCGAGGCTCGAGCGCGGCCCTCTGCACAGTGTTCGCCCCTGTTGCCTCTTGGGGAGTCTTTGTCGCCACGGCCGGAGTGGCGTCGGAGTCCTGGTCGGGGCGCGCCCGAGGAGAGTGACAGGGAATAGCTGTGTGCCGCCAGGGACTCGGGGGTGGACAGAACCCCCAACAGTGACAAGTCGATTAGTGAATTGTCCGTTTTCGGTTCTCGAGAGGGCGCCGTGGCCGTTATTTTCCAGGCCTGCGCCCGCCAGGTTTGGGCCTCAGGTCGTTTTCACTAAACCACGTTTTACTAAAGGGGGGTCTGTCCATCCCCGAGAGACAGATTCCAGCGGCCGGTCTTGATTCTTGTGCGCACTTTTTAGTTACCCCTCGTTCTCGGCCGAAGGTCGGCCCCTTCCTCTTGCATTCCTTGCCGCTGCCACCGTCTCTGCATGCTGCAGGCTACGCCTACGACGACGGCATGGGCTTGATGCGCTGCGAGTCGTCATCGCAGTGCGCCCTTGCTGTATCACTCAAGATGTAAACATTTACGACGTTCAATGATATTCGTTTTCTTCATGCAGTTGGATTGGGGCGGGAAGATTCGAACGGGTGGCTCATGTGTTTCGCGACTTGCAGCACTGTTTGTTTTCGCAGTCGATTTCGTTCATTGACATATTGCGAAGACTTTGCCGCCGGTGCCGCCGACCCTGAAGGGGGACGACGATGACGACGACGACGGCGGCGGCGGCGGCGACGACGACGACGCTGACCTGGGTCGGAGCGCTCTCGGGGGCCCACTTGGGGCCCTCTTGGGGGCCTCTTGGACCCTGTTGGGGCCCTCTTGGGTCATTTCGGGGCCCTCTTGGAGGACTCTTGGGCCGTTATGGGTGATCTTGGGGGCCTCATTTTGGGCGTCGGGAAGCCGAAGAGGCGAGAACACCAACATCGGTCAAGTACCTGAGGAACACTTCATGAGGTTTGCTTCTTGGGGCTCTCTTGGGAGTGCCCTTGCAGGCCTCTTGGGGCGTCTGGGAGACTTTGGGCCGTCTGGAGGCTATCTTGGGCATCTTGGACCGATTGTTCGGCGATTCGGGGCTCTCTTGGAGCGTCTTGGGGGCCTCTTGGGGTATTCTTGGCCCGTCTTGGGGCCTTTTTGGGCTCGGGGGCCTCCCATGGGGATGGTATTCTGACTCGGGACCCCTCCCCCCTCCCCCCTTCCCCCCCCTCAACACTCCCTCGGTGGCCTCCCCTCCCCCCGTCGGGGAAGGGATCAAGGAGAAGGGGCTTCCCTCCGACGCAACTACGACGTTGCTCGATTTTGAATTGGCTGGCGCGTGCTAGGGAAAGGGACTGGCAGTGGCGAGGGCGACGGCGACGGCGACGGCGGCGACGGCGACGGCGACGACGACGACGACGAGTCAAGCGTAACAGCGTCTTGCTCACGCCAGCAGGGTCGGCGGAGTTGGTTTTCCTGCCAGGTCTAGCTTAGGTGATAGCGGTCACAATATATTTTGATTCAGCGCTGGCCCGAGCATTGCTTAGCCTAGCTTGTGCTCGGCATGTGGATTTCGGTGCAGTTCTAGCTCCATGTCAGCTTCGACATAGCCCTAGCCCTGACTGCAGCTTTGGCCTTTGTCTATTTTTTGCAGTAGCAGAGCTCTGCTGCAGCTTGGCTTGGGCTTTGCCTCAACTGGAGCTGTAGTTGGAGCTCTAGCCTTTGCTTTGGCCTTGTCTTCAGTCGTGCCCCACCTCGAGCTTTTGCATTTGTGTCAGCTGTGGTGTAGCTGAGTACTGGCTTGTCTTTGAGAGTGCGTGTTAGCTTCAACCTCTGCTGCTTCATCTTCATACATTTGCCTTTTGACTCGGCGTCGGCAGCATCGGGACACCACGACAGGGCATTCGGAGAGCTGTCGCGAGGGCGCGAAAAAGGAGGAGAAGGAGGAACACGAGAAGGTTGAGAAACAGACGGAGGAGCCGAAGGAGGAGCAACGTCAGCAGGGCATTTGGCCCGCAGACCTGTCAAGGCGGGTCCTCAGTTTTTTCCCACTTAGGTTTTGCCCAAGGGGTTCTTATTTGTGTTGAAAAGCCAGTTGGTGCTACGCCTGCGCCAGCCAGCATTCCTCGGGGTTTCATAGTCCTGTTTCCTTACAGTGGCGTTCCACGGGATGTCTTGGTCTTGTTTCCTTGCAGTGCCCTTCCCTGGCGTCGCCAACCGTTTCTCGGAGTTCCTTGGTCTTGGTTTCTTTGTTCCTTGGTCTTGGTTACTTGCTGCCTTCTTCGGGGTCCTTGGTCATGTTGGTGCCCTGGCCTTGGTAACCTGGTTCCTTGGTCTAGGCTCCCTGGTTCCTTGATGCCTTGGATCCTTGGTCGTGGTCCCTTGGTCCCTTGGTTCCCTGGTTTCGTGGTCTTGGTTCCCTTGTTCCTTGACTTCTTGGATTCTTAGTCTTGGCTCCGTAGTTCCTTGGTTCCTTGGTTCCTTGGTCTTGTTCCCTGGTTCATGATTCCTTTGATCCTTGGTCTTGGTTCCTTGCTTCCTCGCCGCGCACTGCTAAGCACTGCCACGCAACTTCAAGCAATGCTAAACAATGCCACGCAATGCCAAGCAATGCCAAGCAGTGCCAAGTAATGCCACGGAAAGCCGCGCAATGCCGCGCAATGCCGCGCAACGCAAGGACATGTTGGCAATGCCAGACACTGCCAAGCAATGCTAAGCAGTGCCAAGCAGTGTCAGCAATGCCAAGCAATCTGCCAGGATTTGCCGGGCAATGCCAAGCGTCTTGCCCATGCAATAGGGAGGTGCTCCCTAACTGGGGTCGCGCCATGTACACGCAAGTAAAGTGCGCTTTGGAGGGGCCTTTACGCAAGCAGAGTGCGCTTCACGGAAGTTCCGCGTATAACGCGCGCAGCACTGCACGCGCGTTACACGGGGCACGAAGCGTTGCAACGTTGGCGTCGCGAGACTGCTCCCCAGAGCTCTCCTGCAGGATCCAGGACGGGGGGGGGCGAGGCGGGGTTTGAGCAGAGAGGGGGAGACACAGGGACGAGCAGAGGAGGAAGGGGGGAGAGAGGTGGCGGTGGGAGCGTTGGCGTGGACATGAGGTGCCAACCGGGATTTGCAAGCAACGGATGAACACCCCCAGCTCGTATCAATTCAGTTGCTTGCGTGCGAGCCTGGGGAGAACACCGTGGCGGGAGGAGGGAGGATGGAGGAGGGAGGAGGAGGACCAGGCGGAGGAGGAGGAGGAGGAGGAGGAGGAGGAGGAGGAGGAGGAGGAGGAGGAGGAGGAGGAGGAGCAGGAGGAAGAGGAGGAGGAGGAGGAGGAGCAGAAAGGCCAGAGGCCTCCTGGATGCCTCTCGGAGTCTCTTCGGACGCCTCTTGAGAGCTTCCTGGAGTCCCCTTGGGGGCCTCCTGGCGCTCCCGGGAGCCTCTTGGAGACTCTTGGATGCTTCGGGGGCGCTTCTTGCGGCCTCTTGGGGGGCCTCTATCGGGGACCTCTTCAAGACCTCTTGGGGCCTCTTGGGATCCTCTTGAGGCCCTCGATGCACTCTTGGGAGCCCTGGGGGGCGTCCTGCGGCCACTTTGGAGGACGTCGATCAAAGAAGGGGGGCGACTTCAAAATCGTCTCTTGGGCCCTTTTTGGAGCGTTCTTGGGGCGCTCTTGGGGCCGTCTTGGGGCACTCTGGCTCTTGGGGCTCTCTTGGCCTTCTTGGGGCCACCTGGAGGCATCGGAGGACAGTCGAGTGCGAAACGGCGAGAAAGCACACAACATTGACGTTCAATTTTTTTGAAGGATTTTGGCATCTGGGTGGCTTCTTTGGGAGGTCGCGTGGCCACGTGGAGCCGTCTTGGGGGACTCTTGAGGCCTCTTGGGGCATGTGTGAAATCTTGAGTTATCTTGAGCCATCTTGGTCCATCTTGGAGGTGCTCTCTTGCTATCTGAGGCCCTCGTGGTGCCATTTTTTCGCATCTTACACGCTCCAACCGATCGCGGGCACCCCCGTCCAGGTCCAGGGTAGGGGGAGGGATCAAGACACCCTCTTAGCTAGCAAGCCGTCTAGCTCGCTCCCACCCGCCCTCCCAACACATAAGTAACACCCGAGCCTCAGCATGTTCAGCGGTCGTCTTTCGATGGGCAGCTACTGGGAACCAAAGCCGATCCCATGTACGCGACACTGGGGCGAGGTGCGCCACGCGTGCCAGGCGCGCCACGCGTGCCAGGAGCGCCACGCGCGCCAGGCACCCCTGGGGCCCGAGCGTGCCAGGCGCGCCTGGTGCGCCAGCTGCGCCACGTGCCTCCGCGTGTGCCAGGTGTGCCGCATACTCCAGCCGCGCCAGGTGCGCCACGTTCGGGGCATATGCAGAGTGTGTCAGGTGCGCCTGCGCACGTGACAGCACACATCGGGAAACATGTAGGCCCCCACCATCCGTGTCGAAAAAACAATGCCAATCATTGTGTTTGGTTGGCTTGCACACAGCAGACCATACGCCACCAGCCCCGCCGTCCCTGTCAACAGCCACTTGACAGTGATCGCTGGGTGGCCGCGCGTGATCCAGGTTTAGTCACGAGGTGCATATTGCGTTGTTTTTTTGTTGTCAGGGCTGGTGGCCGTGTGCACAGCAGGCAATCTAAAAACAATGCAAATGGCTCGCGGGCCTCCCGAACATGACTCAAGACTTTTCTGAAAAGTGTATTATGTATTGACAGGGATGGTGGGGGGGCCGCATCGGGTGGGGGGGTGGGGGAGTGGGTAATCATAAGGTCGGCATTGGTCCTGGTTTGCTGCCAGTCGCCTGGGGGAGGGGGTGTGTAGTAGTAGGGAGCAGTGATCAATGCACCTCCTGCCTATATCGCACAAGCCGTCTCGCTCACTCCGACCCGCCCTCCCAACACTTCAGTAGCACCCCAGTCGCGGGGCGCCCGCGTATTCTTCATATTCGGAGGCAGCGTGCATGTTGTTTTTTGTTCGACCAGGACGGTTGGCCTGCGCGTAGCAAGCAATATGAGGGCACCCCAGCCGTCCCTGTCAGAGACCAATGCGAGTTGGTCGCGGGGCGCCTGCGCATGCTCCAGATTTGGAGGCATTTTTTTTTTTTTTTTTTTTTTTTTTTTTTTTTTACAGAGATGGCCTGGTCGCAGGAAACAGTCTAAGGACCCCCCCGCCGTACCTGTCAATAACCAATTCAAGGTGGTCGCGGGGCGCCCGCGTATGCTCTAGATTCGGAGGCACAGCGTCTGTTGTATTGTTTTTTTTTGTCAGGGATGGTCGGCTTGCAAGCTGCAAGCAACATGAGGCCCCCCCGCCGTCCCTGTCAACAACCCATGCAAGATGGTTGCGGGGCGCCCGCGCATGCTCCAGATTCGGAGGCTGAGTGTATGTTGTCATGCTTTTTGCAGGGATGGTAGGGGGGTCGTCATGGGTTCGGGCTGGCTGCCCGTCGGGTGGGGGAGGGGGTGTATATTATAATAGGGGGCAGTGGCCAAGACACCCCTCCCAGGCGCAAACTGTTTGGCTCACTTCCACCCGCCCTCCCAGCACATAAGTAGCACCCGAGTCTCAACACATTGAGCAGTCTTCTTTGGATGGGCAGCTCCTGGGAGCCAAAGCCGATCCCATGTGCGCGACGCTGAGGCGAGGTGCGCCACGCGTGCCAGGCGCGCCACGCGCACTAGGCGCGCCAGGCGCCCCTGAGGCACCGAGCGTGGCACGCCCGGTGCGCCAGCTGCGCCACGTGCTCCACGTGCGCCAGGTGTGCCGCCATGCTCCGGCCGCGTCAGGTGCGCCACGTTCGGGGCACGCGCGGAGTGCGCCAGGTGCGCCCGCGCACGTCGGGAAGCCTGTGGGCCTCCACCGCCCTCGTCAACAACCACCCGAGAGCTGCTGCGGAGTGGCCGTCGTGACGTCCTGGCGGCGCCTCGCTGACGCGGCGGCGGGGGGCTGCGCCCGCGCCCGCGCCCGACCGCGCCCGACGCGGTGTCCGACCGCCGCGGAGCCGCAGGTCTCCCCCCCCCTCTCTCCTCCTCCTCCTCCTCCTCCTCCTCCTCCTCCTCCTCCTCCTCCTCCTCCTCCTCCTCCTCCTCCCTCCTTCCTCCTCCTCCTCCTCCTCCTCCTCCTCCTCCTCCTCCTCCTCCTCCTCCTCCTCCTCCCCTCCTCCTCCTCCTCCTCCTCCTCCTCCTCCTCCTCCTCCCTCCTCCCTCCTCCCTCCTCCCTCCTCCCTCCTCCTCCTCCCTCCTCCTCCTCCTCCTCCCCTCCTCCTCCTCCTCTTCCTCCTCCTCCTCCTCCTCCTCCTCCTCCTCCTCCTCCTCCCTCCTCCCTCCCTCCTCCCCTCCCTCCCTCCTCCCTCCCTCCTCCCTCCTCCCTCCTCCAGGTTTGGCTCGAGCGGTTGCACAACCGGTTCCGCGCCGATCCCCGCCGCGACGCCCTATCGGGCCGCCATCTGACAGGCGCGACGCCTGCCTACTCTCCTCCTTCCTATCCCCAGCGGCCTCGCGACGAGCCCGCTCCACATCGCAGAGCGCGCAAGCAGCGCGCCAACGCCCGCACGCTTTTAAGGGTGCACAAGGCTGTGATGATGCTTTCACAGCACCACTCCTTTCAGGGCATCCCCCAGCAAGGCGCTGTTGCTCCTACCTTACCCCCTCAGCATGCGCCACTATCTGGGCTGCAGCAGCACGGTATGGCTACTTCTCCCACCCAGCGCTTGGCTGCTCCTCCCTCACCGTCTCTTTATGCCACGCGCCTTCCCATGGACTTTTTTCTTCCACCCCAGCAGCCAGTGCACCAGAAAGGCAGCGCCCCGCCCGAGTTCTGGTATTGCCTGCAATGTGGCCGGGCCAATACCACTTTGGATGCCTCATGTCCCAACTGTTTTCCGACTCGGGCAGCAGGTCACCAACAAGCGAAGGTCGGCCCAGCCAAAGGTCAGGGGCAGCACAGGCCCCTGCATGATGGGGGCGCGGGGCCGGGCCACAAGGGCCCTCGCTCCTTTTCAGGCAGCACGGGGGGGGCGCACCAGGGCAAGGGCCACGCACCGACAGGTGCGCCGTCCTTCGACCAGGTGGCTGCATGGGCAGCGGAATACGGCCTGCTCCCCGCGCCCCCAGGAGATCATGCGGTCCAAGAGGCTGGGATCTCCAGCAAGGAGCGCAAGAAGCGAGAGAAGGACGACGCTCGTAGAGCTCGCGAGTGCCAGCGCAGAGACGGGGAGCAGCATCCATTGAAGGCTCCTGGCACCCCGCACGGGGCCAAGGACACAGGCATCATAGGGCAGTCTCCCCAGTCACTGCCTTCCCCTTTTGCGCCTCCTCAAGACGGCGTGGCCACTCCCCCTACACTCTTCGGCCCAACCTCTGTACAGCAGTCTCCTTGCCTCGCGGCCGAACGGGCCCCCGCCTCGCTTGGAGCGCTGGATCCCGCCGCTGAACTCTCGGAGGCGGAGCTCACAGCGCAGTGCCCTACCCTTACTCCAGACGAGGCGCACTCTCACTCAGCCTGGCTTTACCCCCCGCTTGAGCCTGACCGCCTGCTGGAGCACCGCAAGGCCCTTGCAATGAGCAAGGAGGCACTAATCCTGCAGCTTAGGGCCTCAACTCTCCTAGGACACTCCGATATGCGTATCACCGAGATCCGTAAGGAGATTTCACTAGTTAATTTTCAATTGGCCAACGCGAGGGATCCGCTGGCCAAGATCAGTGAGCAAGAGCACGTGGTGGCCTCCCTGCAGGCCAATTGTGAGCAATTGGCAGCCAAGCAAACGCAGGCGGAGGAGCACGTGCGCAACATTGCCCTGGCCCTTCAGACCGCACAAGCGGACCTCAGCCAGGCTGCCATGCTACTAGCTTATTTCAAGTCGCAAGCACCGCCAGTCGCCGCCATCACCGACTCGCTCATGATGGGGGACGCGGCGGAGGAGACAGGTGCAGTACAGCGCACTGCGGCACTCTCTGCAACGCATACAGGTGAGGAGCAAGCCGACCCACATGACCTGGGAACGGCCACGCCCCTCACGGCAGCGCCGACCTCTCCCCCACTCCTCCACTGCCCAGCGCCCCTCCCAGGCATCCAAGGGTTGGAACAGCCTTACATCACATCACTCTCTGCGGCCATGCAAAGCAACGCCGAGGCCATGGCCAGGGAAGTTGCCACCATCAAGGCAAATTTTGACTCCCAGGCCCAAGCCATGCGCAACTCAGTAGACACTCTAGTCTCACAGATCAAGGCCGGGCAACTAGTGCCAGCCGCCGCCTCTAGCCACGGCGCTACGGTCCGGGGGGGGACCGCAGCGCCGTTAGGATGTGAACAGGCCCGCGCTTCCCCCAAAGCAGGCCCGCTATTCCGCCTAGGTTTCGTGCCCAAACCCGGGCCAGCGCCAGTGCCCAAGTCGCCGACAGGGGAGGCGATCACCACTGCGCCCTCGTTTCAAGATAGCTCAGCTAGGGAGGAAGCTATCAGCCAGCAAAGCCCGGCAGCAGCTCCCGTAGAGGATCCCAGCGGCATGCCCCCGCCTACCCGCTCTGCCAGCCAGCTTGGGTGGGACCTCTCAGATGAAAAAGGCGAGCCAGTCTCCATGGCATCCTCCCGCCGCAGCGCAAGCGCGCAGGCCAGGGGCAGATCCGCGCGTGCGGGTCAGGCCGAGCAGCGCGCGCTTTCAGGCATCAGCGAGGAAGATTTTGTAGCTAGGCAGGCAGCGCGCAGCAAGAGCCCTCGTGGCTCACGTCGCCCCAGGCCCGAGACAGCCGAGGCTGAGCCAAAGGCACGTGCAGGGGCATCCGCCTCGTCTACCCCACGCAGCCCTGCAGATGCAATGGCAGAAGCAGAGGCTGCGGACCTCCGCGCTGAAGCCGAGGCCCACGCGGCACAAGCTGCTCAGGACGATTTAGCCCAGGCAGCGCGTGACGGCACGGTTTTTCAGGTCGCTCCCCCGGACACTGCCCACGGGTGAACCTGGGGGGGCGGCAAGGTATACGCCGCAGCCCACTTCCGCCCATGAGGTGGATGCTACCGGTGCTTACGGCTACCTCCATACAGTTGGTCAGGGACTTCGATGTCATTTTTCCAGCCCTCCACTCCTCCTCCATCCCCACCTGGCACAGCTTTGTCTTTGATACTCCCTACGCGGCTTTCGACTCCGCAGATATATATACCGACGCCAGCGGAGGGGCCTCCAAAGGAGATCTCGCTGGCCCACCAGCGTGGGCTTTTCTGGTCTTTGCATGGCTTAACGGCACTAGACACTTTCTAGGCTTCCTAGGGTGTCCCACCCCGGAGACAATGGGAGCAGATAGAGTCTCCGCTAAAGCGGAATTCGATGCCGCCACTTGGGCGGCGCTATGGGCTCTACAGTCCCCCCTCCCTCCCGCCGTTCCTATCACCTTTCACTCAGACAACATGGGCGTTGTCGCCACCGCCAAAGGCGGTACAGTGGCTGAGCCACTAATGGAGCATAGAAGCCGCCTCGACAGTCTGTGCAAGGTACTTGCCCTGAAACGCCGCTTTACATGGCAGCACGTGCACGGTCACCAAGCTGACCCGCTCAACGAAATGGTTGACGCGGTCGCTAGACTTTACTCCCTCGCACTCCTACCTCCGCCAGTGCTCCCGCCCCTCATGAGCTTTCTCCAAGACAATGCGCGCATTTTGGAATGGCTCTGGCTTGAGTGCCTGCCTCAGCAACAGCGTGCGCTTTACCCGCCGAACCATCAAGTTAGTCTTAATCCTCCTCTCCCCCCGCGCACCTCGCTTGCTGATGTTTTTCCAGGTCTCTTCAAAGAGGCAGCCCCGATCGCAGACGCCACGGCATCATGCTGTCTCAGGCTAGCCTCAGCCAACATTCTCTCTCTCACTCCTGCCTCGCGCATCTCCCAAAGAGCCAGGCTTGCAGGCGTGGCCGTCAAAGGACGCCTCCACCAACTGGCCGCCGCTTTTCAACGCAACGGGCTCGACGTTATCGGTATGCAAGAGACGCGAGTCACAGACGCGGGCTCTGGCAAACGCCAGGTTCCCCCGTACGTAGTCTTCTTGTCAAAGTCTCAAGCTGGAACTCATGCCTGCGGCTGCGCGCTATGGGTCAACCTTGCCACGCCCGTTTTTCCCAATGCCAAAGGCATTCCCACTTTCCCTATTAAGTCTCACAGCGTGCGTATTGTACACCAAGACCCGCGCATTATCGCGGCCGTCATCAGTCAGAACGGCCTACGTTTCAGCATCCTCGTGGCACATGCTCATCATTCAGGGCGTCCTCTCCACGAACAGGTCGTATGGTGGCAGCACCTTAGACATGTGCACGACCATATTTTACCGCAGCCTACTCCTACTCTTGTCCTAATGGACTCCAATGCTGCAGTGGGCACGCAAACATCAGCGGCCATTGGCCCACAACACGCGGAGCAAGTTAACACGGCTGGCTCCTTTTTTCCATCGATTCTTACTTGCATCTAAGCTTTGGCTGCCGGCCACCTTTGCGCCGCACCCTATGGGGGCGGGCACGTGGATCGCGCCAGCACGCGACCCCGCTTTCAAACAGCACTGGAAGCGCAGGGACTATATAGCTATACCCTTAGGCGCCTCTGCCAACGAATGCGAAGTCAAGTATTCTCTTTCTTTAGCACTCGCAGTGCTAGACCACGCTGTTCCGTGCTTATTATGCCGATTCAAGCTGCAGCTCCGACCTAACGAAGACCAGGGAAGCCAGGTCATGCGTATTCCGCACGACCCCAATGCATACCTCGACCCGTCGGCCAGACAGCTTTTTGAAGACACTTTCTCGCCTCCCCCTGAAGCTTTAACTTTCGATCTGCACGCCTCAGACCACGCGCTCATATTGGACAGGGAGGCGCGCAACGCCATGCTACAGGCATTTCCCCAACCCCGCACGTCTACAGGTCGCGCACCTTCCAATTCCCGCGTCTCCATGGCCACCCTTAGGCTCATGGGTGCCAGAGCTTTAACTGTCAGCCAAGCCGACGCGCTTCAACAGGAAGCACGCAACCTTTTCCTGCTGGCAGCTATCGCGGCATGGAAGCGATATGTGCGATCCAGGCAAGCATTTACACGTCCTAAAGCGGCATTGCGACACCACGAAGAGCTCTCGCTGATGCCCGCAATTAATAATGCTTTTGCCAAACTTGCGGAGCTCGGCGCTGCTCTCCGCGGCATGCGTGCCAGCATGGCTGACCCTAATGCCTCCATTAAATGGAAGCCCAGAATTCGCATGGCCTGCTTGCATCAGTTTCTAGCATCCTCGCCTACCCGAGTTGCTAAAACCCGTTTCCCTCATGCTTGCTCTGCGCCTACCATAGGTACCGCACACGCGGCTGCCATCCAGTTACGCGCACGCGCAAGCGCCATCAGGGCCATCGTCCTTGCTCAATTCACACAGGCGGTACGTTGCTCCGTCGACCTGGATGCCGCCTTTCACCTACAAGGCATTGCTGCCGAAGTTCACGAGGCATGGCAGACCTCACAACAACGCACTGCCTTTGCGCGCTTACGCACATTGGGCGTGGGTTCCAAAAAGAAGCTACGCTCCTCTCCCCTACCTATCCTCTCCACGGCAGCGGGCACCTTCGTGGTGGACGCCACCCAAGCGGCCGACACGTGGCTGTCCCATTTTGCTCGACAGGAGCATGGCGCAGTTATTCCGCTCAAACGTGCCAAGGCCTACGACGCTAGTGCATCGTATCTGCCCGCTGACCTTACTGTGGATGTTCCCCCTCCTTACTCCCTCTTCTCCCTAGCGCAAATCGAGCGCGCCTATGCCAGAACCCCAGACTCGGCAGCCAGTGTGGATGGCTTCAAAGGAGCCTTTGTCAAGTCGTTTCGCCGTCTACTCGCGAAGCAGTACTACCCGGTCCACCTCAAGGCGCAGGTGCGCCTTGAGGAACCGCTGGCTTGGCGGGGAGGATACAACTTCGACATTTTTAAGGGTAAGGGCAATCCGGCCATAATGGCCAACTCCCGCTCGGTAATGGCCTCCCCCCACTTCTCCAAGCGGCATCGTGCCCTATTGCGTAAAGAACTGGTGGAATATCTTCCTCCCATGGCAGGCGCCTCACAGTCAGGCGGCATTGCTGGACGGGGCACGGATTTCGCTACGCTCGCGGTCTTAGCGCACCAAGCCTACGCAAATAGCCTGCGCATTTCTTCAGCGTGCATATTTATAGACGCTGTCTCAGCCTTTTACAGGGCCCTCCGACAGCTCATATTTTACTGCGACTCGCAACAAGCCGACCTCTACTACTTAGTTGCTTCCCTGGATCTCCCTCAGGAGACAGGTGAAGAACTAATAAGACATTTGCTCTCTGCCCCTCCTATTCTGCAGGAGGCTGGTCTCCCCCCGCATCTCCATGCTCAAATCTCGGCTGCATACGAGCATACCTGGGCCTTTTACCCGGGAGCCTCAGGGGTTGCACTCACATTACGTGGCACCATCCCAGGACAGCAGCTCGGAGATGTTTTTTTCAACTTCCTCATGGCCCGAGCCAACAACGAAGCTGTCAAGCAGCTCACCGAATCACCGCTTGCACACCTTATTCTCGATGTCCAGGTGAACAAGGATGCCCCGCGCTCTTTTTTCGCTCATCACAAGGACAATATTGCCTCCGCAGAGACAGAAGTGCACCAATATCTGGACTCATGCTTTTTCGATGATGGTGCATATGCCTTCCTTGGTCCTACTAAGGAGCTTTTTGACGCCATGCCCGCGCTAATGGCCACCATAGTAGAAGCCTACGCGCTCTCAGGCATCAAGCTAAATTTTCAAGTCAACAAAACCATGTGCCTTTTTCAGTTTAGAGGGGAAGCTTCCATATCCCTTCGCCGCAAGCTCTGGGACCCCCTAGGGCTCAATGGGCACATGCTAGTCTCACCTGCTCTAGGGCATTTGCCTTTTTCCCTCCACTTCGCCAGCATATACACATATCTAGGTACGCACCTGGACGAAAAGGGCAGTATAGGCCCCGAACTCGCCCACAGGCGATCGGAGGCGGCCCCCAGCTGGCGTAATCTAGCCAGGCAATTCTTGCGCCACTCTTCCAGTACCTGGCTTCATGAGCACTTGCATTTACTGGGCTCCCTCATCCTCTCCTCCCGCCTTTTTAATGCCGCGGTTTGGCCATTGCTCACTGGACCGCAAATAGTCTCCTTACAAGGAGAGCTCATGAGAATGCACAGGCGCTTGCTCCACCTCCCAAGGTGCGACAGCACGGCAGAGCGAGACTCATTTATCCTGGCCAAGGTCTGCAGACCCCCTCTACCGCATATCTTTAGTGCAATGCGTCTGCGCCTCTTTGGCAGGCTCCTCCGCACGGGACCTCCGCACCTCACCTCCCTGCTGGCCAAACTAGCCGCAGACGTCCCGGACTCGTGGCTTGCCCTGGTGCAGAAGGACCTACAGTGGCTGGGCGAATTTTCTGCCAATCTAGAACAAATGCCCTCGCCAGTGTCGCACCTGGACCAATGGGAGGCCCTAGCTCTCCAATCCCACACAGGATGGAAGCGCCGAATTCGCAATGCCCTTACAGCGGGAGCACAGCATTTCGCTCGCGCAGCACTCGCCGAGGCAGCTGCCAAGCACTTTTTTACCATTACTGTCCCATGTGGGATCCCCCTGCCGACGGACCATGTACAGCACCCGATCGAGCAGCAACGTATGGCAGCGCACTACCCAACGGTGCTCACTTGTCCATGGTGCGCGCGCACATTTTTAAAATTTCGAGGGCTAAAGCAACACGTTGCCCAGGCGCATTGGACCTTGTCCCATAGGGTCAAGGGCCTAGTACCGGACACCCAGGTGTGCCCGGCCTGCAGCCTCCCCTTTGGCTCACGCGCCAGTCTCATGCAGCACCTCTGTTTCGACTCCTTCATATGTGCTCTCTACCTCCTCTGCCATTCCCAACGCCTTCCTCAAGAGCAAATCACAGCGCTTGCTATGCAACGCTGCGAAAATGCCAAAATACAAGTAAAGTCAGGCGTAGGTCGCTGGCGTGTGGCACTACCGGCACATCGCGCCAAGCGTGCTACCACACAACACTTTCGTGACTTCGCCAAACACTTGTCTCAAGCGGACGCGCGCGCCATAATGGCGGCTACAGATTACGCGCTGGACTCTGCAGCCGTCTCTCTACTTTTTCCCGCCGATGTCCCTCCGCCACTACCTCCTCCTCTCCCTGCGCTGCCTGAATGGCCATTCCAACCAGAGGAGTATTCTGGTCTAGCGACCAGAGAAATTCCAGCCCGCATAAGGCGCAAGGAAATTTTCATCCTCAATCTTTTCTCTGGCCGCAGGCGCGAAGGGGATATCCAGCATCGCCTGGAATCATTTACGCCTGACCCCTCCATAGAGGTACATATACTGTCGGTCGATATTGCTATCGACCCCGACTTGGGCGATCTCACCAAGTCGGAGACCATTAAGCTCTGGCAACAACATATTTATGCCGGCAGAGTGGTTGTTTCAGGTGGGGGCCCGCCGTGCGAAACCTTTTGCGCGGCCCGATGGAAGCCCAACGGGCCACCGCCGCTGCGCACTACCGAGCACTACTGGGGCATCCCCAACGCAACTCCCAAGCAATCCCGCCAATTGCAGATTGCCAACTTGCTACTCGCCTCATTGGTTCTCCTTTTTGCCGCTCATTTGGAAATTGGCACCTCGGCATGGATGGAACATCCATGCCCTGCCCACTGGGAACCCAGGGCGCAGCCTAGCTGGATTTGGAGACCTTTAATGGCCCTGGCTGCTGCTCCGGCTGTCCGCACCACGGACATCGACCAGTGCATGTTCCAGCCGTCTTGCCGACCTCCTAACGAATTCGGCAAAGCACCCACGCGCTTGCTATCGCTACGCCTTCCCTCGCTCCCAGAGCTCCTAAATAACCGTCCCCAAGGGACCAAGTGCACGCACCCACGGGGGTCACATCGTACACTTCTAGGTAAGGACGAGAATGACCGCTTTTTCACTGCTGACAAAAAGACCTATCCTTCTGCCCTTTGCGAATGTCTCGCCCAGGCTATATATCAGGACGTCATTTTACCATTGGTTGACGACCCACAGGATCCTCTTTCCCAGTCGGACCCCTCGGTTCTGGCTCCCCTCCTCCGCTTCTCCGCTTCCATGACCAGCGACTTTTGGCTAGGCCCCGACTTTGTTGATTCCTCCGCCCCTCGCACCCGTGCCAAAGTAGATGGGGAGCTGGACCGCTTCCGCAGGCTTTTGGCTCTCTCCAGGCCTCGCGAGCCGCGGCGCCATAGCGACCTCCCCGCAGAGGCTCACGAACAGCCTGATCCCGCAGATCAGGACTCGGAAGCGGAACAAGAGGCCATGCACTTTTTGGGCACAGCCCCCATTTTTCCCTCCACCCTCCCTCCGCCTCCACCCCCGCCCTCCCTAACTCTGGACCAGAAAAGGCGTATCCAGTGCAATAGGGAGCGGGCCAGGCAAATCAGGGCCGAACGTTCCCGTCAAGCGGCACGACCCGTCCCGCTCACGGGAATTTCCTTCTCTCACATGTGGCGCCCTGCTTCGCCCGCCCCGCAGGACTTCAACGCCGACATCTTCGACGCTTAGCTGGCATCTCATGTCCAGACGGCCATGGGTGCTGGTGCCGCGTGAAGCCAGGCCTAAGCATCCCCCACCGGGCCAATTTCGGTCCGCCTCAGCTCCTCCACCCCTCCTTTCGCCTGCCCAATTCGCCCAGGTAGCCAAAGCGGTGCAGCGCTCTCTATCCAGCACCTCACCTGCCTCAGATCCCCCGCGGCCGCCTGGCGATTTCAGCGGCCCCCCCATGGGACGAGGCAGGCACATCTACGGGGCCACTTTTCGTCCTCCGCCACCTCCGCCAGCCTTGCCTCCTTTGCCGCCCCCAGAGCATCCCAGGGTGCCTGCTAAAGCAGCCATTCCGGAAGGCTGGATAGGCCAGGCAGCTTCTCCTTTTTCTCCACCCCTTTCAGCGTGCACCTCGCCTCCACCCCTGCGCGAGCCTCGCAAACAGTCCCGCAAAGCTGCGCCATGCAGGAGCCAGCCAAGCAGGCCTTCTAGTCCCCCAGCATCGCCTAGAAGGCTGGATCAGGTGGACGACGCCTCATATTCCTCTGCCTCCTCACCATGTCCTCCGCTTGACTCTCCAGAGCCGGCGGAACAGTCAGTTGCGCCCCGCGCCTCTGCAACTCGCAAGCGCAAGCAGGTCTCATTTGCGGACGAGTTCACGGCCAAGCCCCCCAAGGTGGCCCATAATTCGCGCTTACGCACCGAGCCGCGCAAAAGCGCGCTCAAGCAGTCTGCGCCGATACGCAGGGAACCTGCTGAGGCACATAGCAGCCCGCAGGAGTCCCTCGGCACGCCGACACCTCCAGCCTCTCCTCCCCCTAGGCACCATAGGGCTCGCAAGGCCAAGGCGCACCGCGCGGCCCATGCAGCACAGCGCTCACGTTCGCCTGCCAAAGCGACTCATGCAGCCTCGGACGAGCAGCCTATGCCACAGCGCCGAGATCCAGTAGAGGCTCAAAGCAGCCTGCAGGATTCCCACGGCCCGGCCTCGTCACCAGCCTCACCTCCTACAAGGCACCACAAGGCTCGTAAGTCTCACCGTTCTGACCATGTAGCTACGCGCCTGCCGCCTACAGTCGCAGCTGCAGCTGCGTCAGCCGCAGCAGCGGACGAACAGCGCAGCTCATTTCTCAAGGAGCATGAGAATAAAATTGCTCAGCTCAAAGAGGAGCATAGGCAGGACCAGCTCCGTATCGACAGGATGCACAGGGAGCGCCTTAAGATGCAGTTGCGAGATGGCGAAAGCCTTTCGCATTGCGGTCAGCGTCTGTCGCCCAGGAGGCCGCGCAAACCTCATGAAGGAGGTGAGGCTGCCAGGCGCTAGACCCTTGCCAGGCAGCTAGCCCCCAGCCTAAGCCAAACCTCTCCCTCTTTCCTCTATCAGCTCCCATTCCTGCCTCATCCCCATCAGGCCATGAGGAGCGAGCCCAGTATCCTGGGCAACGCCGATGCAGACGAGGACGTGCCCGCTGCTGAGGCGTACCCGGGGCAACAATTAGATCCGCGAAGCATCGCGCAACCAGCCTCTCGCTTGACTTCCTTATGGAAGCATCTGGCTGAGCGGCTTCTTTTGGCTCACCAGCAAGTCTACCGCTTTCTCAGCGGCGGCGCAAGGCGCCACGCACTCATTCTGTCTCCCACCACGGTGTACCAGCATAATGCGGTACCCCAGTGGCAAGCCACATGGCAGCTCGAGAGCGGGCCGCCCGCATGGCCACACGCGCGCTCCTTCGTGGGCCCTCTGCTTCACTTAGATTTGCCCACGGCCGTTAATCGCACACTCGAGCGCTGGCATGGCCGATGGCGCGAGGCCAACTCCCCTAACCTACTCCACATCTACCCCCAATGTGCTGCGGGGGACGGTCCCTACGATGCCCGTTTCTCACCCACCATAGGGCTAGTTGCAGTTTACGTGCCGAACCAACTTTTTCTGGTCCTACTTCAATCGGGGGCCTGGGAGCAGGCCTCCCTCAGCCCTCACCGGCTTTTGCAGGATGCAGCGGCTGGCAGCCCCATCCTTATAGACTTCCAGGCCATGATCATGGTTCGACCATTCTGCCTCCCGCTGTCCCACCTCGCTCGAATCCTCCGCCTCCCCGAACCCTAATCCCTCAGGCCATGCCGACCCCAGAGGCGCAGCACCTGCCGCAGTTCGAGCACGGCGACTTCCGCTGCGCCCCCGCTGAAGCAGTGCCACCACCGCCTACAGCAGTGCAGTGGCTGGTAGTAATAACGACAGGCCACATTTCGCTTTGGTCCCCACTGCCCATCAATGTAGGGCTCCTAATGGAGCAATTCCATGGGCAGGAGACCAGGCTGCCATCCTCTGTGGAAAGGCCGCGCTTTTTTCACCTCCCCATTCTTCAGGAGATGGATGCACGGCCCATCCTATTTGGCACGGGCATACCCTACCGCACCGGCCTTTCGTTGCGGGTCAACATGCGTAGTGGTAACATCCTCATCCCTATAGACTCCGCACCAGGCCAGGCGTGCATCAGTCGGCCCGTCAGGAGGGTCCTCCTCGCACAGATGCTAGCACAGGCCAGCTAGGTTTCACTCACATTTGGCCGCCGTTGGCTTATGGGCTATTTCTTTTTGTTTCCTTGGCACTCCCCCCCTTCTCTCAGCGCGCCCCGCGCCGCCATGGTGCCCATGCCTCCCGCGGGTGGTTCCGCTGCGGCCGCGGCGGAGGCGGGCGCGGCCGAGGCCGGCAGGGCGTCGCCTGACACGCGGGAGCTCTTCGGCCTCTCAGGGGACACATACGCCGGTTCGGCTTGGCAGGGCTCCCAATACACGGCCGCCACGCGCGAGTTCAAAAAGTGGTGGCCCTCCACATACCCGGGCGAGTGGAAGATGCCCAACGGCATGCTATACCCGTTCGTCTGGAAGCTCAAGTCGCTGGACGTCATCGACGGCCAGGTCGTCGAAACCTGGGACTGGGAGTGGATCGAGACCCCAGGCCTGGCGACCATCTCTGAGGTGGAGGCCATGCTGAGGAACCACTACAACCAGCAGCAGGCTGCCGCGCAAGAGGCCCAGGCGCGTGCGGCGGCGACAGCGGCAGGTCTGTCGGCGCTCTCGGCTGCCGCCCGCTCTCTCAACCCGTCGCCCTTCAGTGCCTGAGCGAGCCACGCTAATGACGCATCAGTCAGCGCCCTTCTAGGTCGTCCTAAGCGACCTCGGCGCAACTAGCAGCGTGCATACTTAGGTGGTGGGCTCGCCTAATACTTTCCTTTCCACATCCTTTCAGCGTCTTCTCTCCACCTCGGCAGCCCACCACCTAAACAGCTGGAGCCATGCCGCTCCAACTCAAGGTCGGTCGAGCCGTCCTGCATAGCTGAGATGTAGACCACGCGAGTCTAACAGCATCCAGCCCATCCCGTCATTGTGCGGCTCCGCAACCTCGGGCAGCCCCGCTAACAGTGAGGCGGCTAAGCGCCGCTCACATATTTCAATTCGCAGACTCGCCACGGCTGAGTCCTCACGCATAGGTGGTGGGTTAGCACACTGCTCAGTTCCTGGTTTGCCTGCAGCCCACCACCTATTCAGCCCAAGCCTTCTTCGCTCGAGCCAAACTATAACAAAGGAGACACCGCGTCTCCAATTTAAGGCCGGCCAAGCCGGCATACATTCCGCTGCAGTGAGTCCTTCGGGTGCACACACACTGCAACTCTTGCGGCATCTGTCGTCACCATCTCAGGCCTAAATGGGATGGGCGCCCATGGTGCAACCGCCAATGCGCCACACAGGGGCGGGGCCGCCTAATACCTACCTCGGCAGCCCACCTAGCGCTCTTTTCTCCACCGGCCCCTCTTTTAGAGGGCCCTGTCCAGGAGTAGTCGCCATTCATGGGCGCGACTTCTCACTTTGCCGCACTAGTGCGGCCAGCGCAGCACATTTCAGCAGCCTCGCTAAACAGCGATCGGCTAAGCTCACGCAGCAATTCGCAGACTCGCCACGGCTGAGTCTAGGGGGTGGGCTGGCCTAATACTCTTGGTTCGCCCTGGCAGCTCACTACCTAGACAGTCCTAGCCACAAGTGCCTCATGAGGGGGCCGTGGCCTCTGCCCCGGCGCATCTCTTTGGCCCCCATCCAGGTGTAGCAGGGTCCCCTTGGTCCCTGTGTGCCTGTGAGGGGCCACACGGAGGTGGGTCCCTGTTGTCTGGTCTCGGCTAGCGCCCAGGCACACCCACCTCCCCGCCGCGGTAGGCCACGCGAGTCTAGCAGCATCCAGCCTATCCCGTCAATGTGCGGCTCTGCAACCTTGGGCAGCCCCGCTAACAGTGAGGCGGCTAAGCGCCGCTCACATATCTCAATTCGCAGACTCGCCACGGCTGAGTCCTCGCATAGGTGGTGGGTTAGCACACTGCTCAGATCCGGGTTTGCATGCAGCCCACCACCTATACAGCCCAAGCCATCACACGAGCCTAAACAAAGGAGACACCGCGTCTCCAATTTAAGGCCGGCCAAGCCACATGCATTCCGCTGCAGTGAGTCCTACAGGTGCACACTCTCACTGCAACTCTTGCGGCATCTGTCGTCACCATCTCAGGCCTACGTGGGATGGGCGCCCATGGTGCAACCGCCAATGCGCCACGCAGGGGCGGAGCCGCCTAATACCTACCTCGGCAGCCCAACTAGCGCTCTTTTCTCCACCGGCCCCTCTTTAGAGGGCCCTCCATGAGTAGTCGCCATTCATGGGCGCGACTTCTCACTTTGCCGCACTAGTGCGGACAGCACGGCACATTTTTGCAGCCTCGCTAAACAGCGATCGGCTAAGCACACACAGCAATTCGCAGACTCGCCACGGCTGAGTCTCTAGGTGGTGGGCTGGCCTAATACTCTTGGTTCGCCGTGGCAGCTCACCACCTAGACAGTCCTAGCCACAAGCGCCTCATGAGAGGACCGTGGCACCTTGCCCCGGCGCATCTCTTTGGCCCCCGTCCAGGTATAGCAGGGTCCCCTTGGTCCCTGTGTGCCTGTGAGGGGCCACACGGAGGTGGGTCCCTGTTGTCTGGTCTCGGCTAGCGCCCAGGCGCACCCACCTCCCCGCCGCGGTCGGCCTGTACAGGCCTTTCAGCTGCAGCGTACGCCCTGCAACACGGCAATGCCACTCTGGCCCTTCTTCCTCCCCCGCCTCTTATGACTTCCCCCGCTCTTCCTCCAGTCCAGATCTCCTCCCATGGAGGTTTGGACAGCCGCAATGCGGCCTGGCCATTTTGGCCCTCCGTCCAGCTCTTCCCTCTCAATAGCCGTCCGAAATTCGGAAGGCACTCCCAGGCAGGTCTTTTCTTTTTCCTGCCTCGCACTGCTCTCTGCATCGAGGGCTGCCCTACTATGGGCAACGAAGCAGGGTGCCGCTGATATCTCTCTTCGCACGGCGCTGCCATCTCCTCCTCTCTCGGTATGATTCCTCTCCTCCCCTCCCTCAGCGCCAATACCTCTCTCCTGACAGTTTTCGGGACGAGAGCGGAAGCAGCTCAGCGTCCATGCTCTCGGGCTTCTCGTGTGCAGCCTGTGCCAGTCCTGTTGGCCGCTGCGCTCAAGCTAACTTGCAACGAGCTAAGTATAGTCAAAAAAAGCCTCCTCCTCCCTCCTCCTCCTCCTCCTCCTCCTCCTCCTCCTCCTCCTCCCCCTCCTCCTCCCCCCCTCCCTCCTCCCTCCTCCCTTCCTCCTCTCCCTCCTCCCTCCTCCCTCCTCCCTCCTCCTCCTCCTCCTCCTCCTCCTCCTCCTCCTCCTCCTCCTCCTCCTCCTCCCAGCGAGAGAGGGAGTGAGAGAGAGAGTCTGCAAGGCTGGTGGCGGGGCGGCGTGAAGGGCGCGGGCAGCGGGCGCGGCGGCAGGGCTTCGAGCAGGCGCAAAGCATGGGCCGAGGCGTGCGGCAATGGGCGGCGGGTCCCGGTTCCTGTGCGGACGTTGCGCGCGCCGTCGTCAGTCAGACCGGGCGGCACGGGCGCCACCGCGTCCACGTCCTCCCGATCCATGCTGGCGCGTGCTCGATGGAGGGAGGGTGCGGCTTGAGGGACGCTGGGGGCTGTGGCGACGGAGTGGCAGAGGAGTGCGAGGCGGCACGTTGCTGGGAGGGGGCACTCCCGCTTGATCCCCTCCTTCTCCTGCTCCTCCTCCTCCTCCTCCTCCTTCTCCACCTCCTCCTCCTCCTCCTTCTCCTCTTCTCCTCCTCCTCCTCCCTCCTCCCTCCTCCTCCTCCTCCTTCTCCTCCTCCTCCTCCTCCTCCTCCTGCTCCTCCCACTTTCCCAGGTACACCCTGACGCTCTACTGCCCCGCGGCCCTGCCTCCAGACCTGCAGAAGATCGAGGAGGAGAAGGAGGCGAAGCGCCAGAGGGAGGCCCGCAACGTCGTCGCCGCCGTCACCGTCGCTTTCCTCGACCTCCCCCCTCGTCAGAGGCCAAGTTGAAGATCTGTACACGTACGCTGCAAGCTGCAGCTGGCTTTTGTCTGAATTCGGTCGATTCGTGCATGCGGGACTCGCTCACCTCACATTCTTCTTGCGGGGGACGGCATACGGTCATAAACGACCCTTGCTTTGCACGTGTGTCCACATGCTTTTATTTTTGCGCTCTCCGCCCTGGGGACTCTAGATTGCACCACGTAGATAGCACCGCGTTTTTTGCTCCACACATACTCGCCTTTCTAAGAAGGAATTCGGATCTACGGGCCCTCCCCCCTAGACTCATCGACCCCCCCCTGGGGATGTACAGTTTGCACACGATTCTGCCCCTCCGTTCATTCCAGCTACGAATTCATACCATCCCAGCTAGGCCAGGTTCCCCACCACCATCCCTGTCAGATGATACCATGTGCGCGCACTCGTTTATGACAAACTACCCATTGGCAATAATCGCTTGCAGGACACGGGACGCAGTGCACACGCGCGCGTCTCTGCGCGCGCATGCCGAAACCTTTCAAACAAAATTAGGTTTCGTAGGGATATCGAAACCGAGTCGCCCAAACACGTATATAAGCGCATTGTCTTGCAAACTGATTTTTTGAACAAGTCTGCGCGCTCGCTCTTGCATTCTTTCTTTACACAAATCATGCTTTGCACGCGCATTCTCATCGCGTGCGACCACGCGGGCCTCTCGTGCGAGCGTGTCGAAATCATTCGAACGCCCTTGGGCGCGTGCTGGGTGGGTGGGTGGCGCGATGCCTGTCAATGAATAATATGCGGGCCACTCGCGCCCGTCGGTCGCGCGCGCATGCCGGAATCCTTCCAAAACCGTCATCGTCGACGCGTGGCCGCCACTATCGTCAGCGGCGCGATCACCAACGGCGCCGTCATTGGCCCAGCCGTCGTCGTCATCGGCGTTACCAGCACAGCTACTATCATCATTGTGTCTGCCGTTGTCGATGGCGCCATGATTCATGATGCCGCGCCCGCCCGAGCCCTTCGCACTGAAGTGCCCGCGTGTCAGCGCGGCCTGCGAGATGCGTTGGGAATTGCCCAGCGGTCGGCGCCGCCGCGGCCGCGTCGGTCGCGCTCAACTAGCTGGCCGCTCTGCGCGCGAGCATGCGCGCGGTAGCGTGGGCGCAGCGATGCGCGAGTTAACGCCAAGCAATCGTGGCAATCGCCGCCGCATGCTTTCTGCAAATCAAGTTGCGGGTGGGCGGGTGGGGTGATTGCGCGAGCAGCGGAGTTGACAATTTCAAATTCGGCGGGGTAAGATGTCTTTTCGAATCGAGTCTTAGGATCTCCCCCCGGGGTTAACGGGCCAACTTCCATCCAAAAAACGGTTTCATACCATCCAATGCAGGCCAGTCTCGGTTCCCCCCATCATCTTGTGCCACAAATATCATGCGCGCGCATTCGTTGGTCACAACTCACAAACCTTCAAGAATGCCTTACAAACAACGGGGCGAATTGCACACATGCGCGTCGTCGCGCGCATGCCGAAATCTTTCAAACACCTTCGTTTTCGTAGGGGTTTCAAGATCCAATGTGCCGAACACATATAGAAAGACACACGGCTTCGCGACGTGGGTTTTCACAAAATACATGTGCCCGCGCTCTTGTTTTTAATACAACCAGCCGCACGTCAAACTTTTCATAACCTGCAACCAAACGGGCCTTTCGCGCGCTCATGTCGAAATCGTTCGAACGGTCTTGCGCGCGTGCTGTCGAAAGGATCCCTTGCAACAGATGGGACGAAGTGCGCACGCGCGCGTCGTCGTGCGCGCATGCCGACATCCTTCGACAACTTTTTAGTTTTCCGGAGGGATTTCAAAAGCGATGGCCCCGAAGCCATATCAAAACACGTGGTTCTGCAGCACCATTTTTCAGCAACGTCCTGCGCTCGCGGTCTTGCGGATTCGGAAGAAACCACCTGTGTGTTTCAACATTTTCACCACATTCTGCCACAGTTACCAGCCTCGAACGTATCCCTATCCCTAAGATTGACACGCCAAAAGGCGATGCCCTCAAACATAAGGGACTCCCTAATATTGGAATCGTGATGAGGAGGTGCCCAGCATAGGGATAGGGATATGTTCCAGGCTGGTAACAAAGGGGTCGAACTCGTTCGAACGCATGTGCGCGCGTGCTGGGAAGGGGGCGCGATCCGTGTCGAAGAGTACCGCGCGGGCCACTCGCGCGCGTCGGCCGCGCGCGCGCCTGTCGAGCTCCTCCAAGGGGCGTCGGTGGGCAGCGGGGCGGGGCCTCCGCAGCGGCGCGGTCGGCGCCGCTGCAGCGGGTTCGCGGGGTCCCAGTGGGCAGCGTGACCAGGCCTCTGTGGGCGCGCCTGGGACCTCTGTCGGGGGCGGAAAAGAGGGGGGTGATGACTAGGGGGGGGAGTGGATATCATGGCGGGGGTCATGATACTTCCCCAGATTTTATGGCTGGCGCCTCTTCTTATTTCATCACGTCCCTGGCCCCCCCGCTGGGCCGCGCACATGCCGCCGGTCATGACTTGCACCACCCCCTCTTGGACACCCCCCTCTTGGCCGCTCCCGACTCTGCGGGCACCGTTTGGAGCTTCACTTGGCAGCGTGGCGGGGCCTTGTTTGTGAGCGCGATCGGGACACTTTTGGGCAGCGTCCGGGGCCCCAGCGGGCAGCGTGGCGGGGCCTCCGTGGGCGCGGTCGGGGCCTCTGTGGGCAGCGTCTGGGGCCTCCTCTGGCGGGTCCTCCCTGGAGGGGTGGGAGGGGCACGTTATCGTGGAAATAACGTTGCCGTCCTCGCTGTGGCGGGGCCTCCCCGGAGGGGTGGGAGGGGCACGGAACCGTGTACTTACTGTGTGGTCCCGATGCCGTCCTCGCTCTGGCGGGGCCTCCCCGGAAGGATGGGAGGGGCACGGAACAGTGTCACGAATGTTTGGTTCCGATACCGTCCTCGCTGTGGCGGGGCCTCCCCGGAGGGGTGGGAGGGGCATGTTATCGTGTAAATAACGTATGGTTCCGATGACGTCCTCGCTGTGGCGGGTAGTAGTAGTAGTAGTAGTAGTAGTAGTAGTAGTAGTAGTAGTAGTAGTAGTAGTAGTAGTAGTAGTAGTAGTAGTAGTGAGTAGCAAGTATAGTAGTAGTAGTAGTAGTAGTAGTAGTAGTTGTAACAGTAGTAGTAGTAGTAGTAGTAGTAGTAGTAGTAGTAGTAGTAGTAGTAGTCGTAGTAGTAGTAGTAGTATAGTAGTAGTAGTAGTCAGTAGTAGTAGTAGTAGTAGTAGTAGTAGTAGTAGTAGTGGTGGTAGTAGTAGTAGTAGTAGTAGTAGGGTTGCACCTGGTCTTCGTGTCGCTACAAACCTCACCTTCGTGTACTCTTCTTTTGTATCAGGCCTAATAGAACTCCTACCAGGGGAATTACGAAAACCGTAGTTTCAAACCTGGCCTTCGTGTCTTTCGCGCCAATGCCTACCTTCGTGCACTATTCGCTGTAGAGGCTGTAGATTGGATTCGTATTAGAAAGTGAACAAAAAACGACAGTTTTACACCTGTCCTTCGTGTCGACGTCGGATTTGGAGCAACCGCCACTGCCAGCCGCTTCATTTCGGCACAACCCTCTCGAGGATCGTGGGCCTGGCCCTCCGACGCGCGATTCCGGCGCGCACTTCACTAGGATCGTGGCCCTGGTCCAAGTGGGAGCGCTGCCGAAGGCCCACCGACGTCCAATTCCGGCACGCCGCTCACGAGGATCGTGTCCTGGCCCACCTGGGAGCGCTGCCGACGGCCCACCGATGAGCAATATCGGCGCACCCCTCACACGGATCGTAGACCTCGCCACATTTGGATCGCCGCCCGACGCTGAAGTTCGGCACACCTCTCACATGGATCGTGGCCCTGGCCCAATGTGGAGCGCTGCCGACGGCCCACCGACGCCCAATGCCGGAACACCCCTCACGAGGATCGTGGCCCTCTGGTCCACTTGAGAGTGGGTTTTCATAAGGACGTCGTTCTGGTTTTATTCGGGAAGGCATTATGGTTTTATTCGTTTCT
>CAUYUJ010001197.1:9616-14616 GCA_963575745.1 Prorocentrum cordatum
ACACACACACACACACACAATCACACACACACACACACACACACACACACACACACACACACACACACACACACACACACACACACACACACACACACACACACACACACACACACACACACACACACACACACACACACACACACACGCACGTTGTGAGGATGTCTCAGGCGAGGCGCTGGTTTCAGCACTCCCAAGGGGTGCGCCAGGGGGTATACCGCGGGCCCGTTCGCGCCCAGATTGGGGGAATGTCTCATGCGTTTTGCTTGTGTCGGTGCCCAACAGCTTTTTTTCGGAGCAGTTCCAGATGATGTCTCAGGCGAGGCGCTGGTTTCAGCACTCCCAAGGGGGGTGCGCCAGGGGGTATATCATTGGCCCGTTCGCGCCCAGATCGGGGGGATGTCTCAGGCGGTTTGCCTGTGTTGGTGCCCAACATCCTTCTCTTTCGGAGCAGTTTCCGAAGATGTCTCAGGCGAGGTGCTGGTTTCAGCACTCCCATGGGGGGGGGGGGGCACCAGGGGGGATACCACGGACCCGTTCGCGCCCAGATTGGGGGGATGTCTCAGGCGGTTTGCCTGTTTCGGTGCCCAACATCCTTCTGTGTACAACAGGCTTCACAGCCCCCCGCGCCGCCGCCGCCTGGCGCTGCCCTTTGCGAGCTCGAAGCCGAAAACAAACCTGAGCTGGGCGAGGTGGTCGACTGGCAAGACCTTTCGCCGGAAGAGCTGCTGGCGCTGCGCCTGATCCCTCGCAAGATCACGCGCGGCACGGGCGGCGAACGCGGGGGGCAGCAGGCCACAGCTGCGTTGCCGCGAGCCGTGGGGGGAGGCCAGCAAGCGGTGGTCCTGGAGCAAGGGCTACCGCAACGAGGCCACAATGGTGCGCGCCCCCCTGGAAGTGGGCGCACTACGAGTGGCCCCACAGGGTGCACCACCTGCGGCCCGAGGAGGCCGCGGCGCCGAGGCGAGGGCCGAGGCGACGGCCCCGCGACGAAGGGTCGCCGAAGCGCGACGCCCAGCCGACGACGGCGGCGACGACCGCGGCGGCTGCGGCGAGGGGCCGCCGAAGCGCGGCGCCCAGCCGCGGCGGCGACGCTGAGCGCGGCGGCCTGTCGCCGAAGCGCGCAGGCCCGCCGCCGACGACCCAGGGGCCGGACGCCCGCTGGGAAGGAGGGGCGCCTGGGGCTGCGCGCTGGGGCAGAAGGTGGCGCCGCGACCGAGCCGCGCGGCCCCGCTGCCGCCCGCCCAGCCTTTCCCGCGCGCCAGGGGGGGCGCGCGGAGCTCGGGGAAGGGGGGGCGGGCGGCGACGGGCGCTTCGCGGCGGGTCGCAGCGATCCCGAGGGCAGCGACGACGACGGCGGAGGCGGCGGCGACGACGGCGGCGAGGGCGCCTCAGGCGGGGCGCTGGTGTCGGCGCTCCCAAGAGGGGCGCCAGGGGGTATCTCGCGGGCCTGTTCGCGCGCTCATTGGGGGGGGGGTCTCGGGCGGTTTGCTTGTTTTGGTGCCCGACGTTTTTTTCTTTTTGGAGCAGTTCCCGAGGATGTCTCAGGCGTGGGGCTGGTGTCAGCGCTCCCAAGAGGGACGCCAGGGGGTATCTCGCGGGCCTGTTCGCGCGCGCATTGGGGGGGGGTCTCAGGCGGTTTGCCTGTCTTGGTGCCCGACGTCCTTCTCTTTCGGAGCAGTTTTCGATGATGTCTTAGGCGAGGCGCTGGTTCCAGCGATCCCAGGGGGGGGGGGGGGGGCGCCAGGGGGGATCGCACGGGCCCGTTCGCGCCCAGATTGGGCGGGGTGTCTCAGGCGCTTTGCTTTTTCGGTGTTCAGCGCCCTTCCCTTGCGGGGCAGTTTTCGGCGCCTTGACAGGTTCTCGGAGGGGGCGAAAGAGAAAGCGGCGGAGGGGGGGGGACAATGAGGAGGAGGAGGAGGAGGAGGGCGAAAGAAGGAGGAAACAACTAGTTGCAGTCGTCGCAGTCGTCGGCGTCTCTCTCTCGGTTTTGTTTTCCACACGAACTCGCTGACACTCATATCTTGAAAAAGGACAGTGCCTTCTACCGAAGCGTGCCACTGCTATGATATGCACATATGGGGATTTCCGCGTCGAGTAATTGTCCTTCGTCGTGCTTTGAATTCGTGGCGAAGCGAAGGCAAAACGAGGAACAACGAACAACACAGCGAAAACGAAAAACACCGTTCTGGTTCAGCCATGATCCATTCTGTAAGCGATCCCTTATTGTCAGGAGGGAAAGAAGCACGCAGACACAATTACACGCCGGTCGTTGGAAGTAGGTATTTTTGGATTCCCATATCCCAATCTACTTCAAGCGCTCTCGTACTTCAAAAATCGGCACGCTTTTGCTGTGTTTTGTTGCTCTGTGGGGGGGCCTGGACCCAATCAACTTAGTCCGCCTTCCTACTTCATGTTTTTATTAACTTCTTCCGACCGACGTGTAATCGTCGACCCCAGGGAAATAAGGGAAACTATGGGGAGTGGGGGGGAGGGAAAAACGAACGCGCACAAAACATAGGGACATATGGGGAATCCTATTATTTGTGTCTATTTCTTTGTGTGTCCCTGGGCCCTTTCATACTGGACCGGCTGGGGGATGGGGGGTTCCGCGGCACCCTAGGCGGTTTCCAGGGATCGAAGAAGGAAACAACAAACGTTATAGATATCCAGGAGAGGAAAGACACAGACACAATGAATCGCCGACCACCAAGAACCCCCAAGAACATGTGGGAACGTATGGGGAGTGGGGGGGAAGACGAAAGCCTAGAACATATGGGAAGATAGGGGAATCTTGGGATTTGTGTCTATGTGTTTGTGTGTCCCTGGGCCCCTTTAGTGGCGGCTTCCAAGGTTCGAAGAAGAAACAACGGTATACATACATACATTGTGGTAGTTCCACGTGCGCCAGGGAGGGGGGCCCAGCGCGGATCCGAGCAAACCGCGCGGACTTCCAACATTTTATGTGTGAGTGTTTTCTGTTGTTTTTCCAATGGTGCATCATCTCCTCCCCTCCTCGTCGTGCGCTGCACGATCTCGGAGGCCGACGCGGAGGACTCTGTCTTTCTCTCTCTCTCTCTCTCTTCTTTCCCGTTCTCTTCTTGCGTGCGGGTTTCCAGCCCCCGCCTTTTTTGGGCAGCGAGCGGGCGAGCGAGAGGGAATGAAGGGGAGGAGGGGCAGGGTGCCGGTGGAAACTGCCGTGCGCACCCACCTCTTCCTGTCGGAACAGGCCCCGGGCATAGGTGCGCCAGCGGAGCCCACACGATGTGGCTGGCAGCTCAGTTCCACACTCCCCCGGGGGGCTTTCCTGCAGGCCGCTCGGGCGGCGCCCCTGCAACCCGCAGCCGAGGTTGCTGAGGGGTCTCAGTTCGCCGTCTCTACGAGTACTGCTCGCGCTCAGTGGTGCGCCTGCGCGAACGGTTTCATGTAATCCCGGCGTGGTGGAGCTTGGAACCGCTGGCGGCGGTTCCGCCACTGCGGTAGGACCATGCGGGAGGCCCGCATCCTCCCCCTGTCCTGACTCGCCTCCTCCTCCTCCTCCTCTTCCTCCTCCTCGTCCTCCTCTTCTTCCTCCTCCTCCTCCTCCACCTCCTACGAGGAGAGACGTTCGCCATTCGTGCACCTCGTTGGCCCGCGGCGGCGGCCCAGGGGCACACGGGCGCCGCTTCCCCGTCGTCAGCCGTCCCCCCAACGCTGGGGCCCCCCCCCTTATTGCCGCCTTCGGCGGCAAACCCGGGGGGGGGAATTGAGAACGGGCGGGTCTTTTCAGAAGGAGGGGAGTAGGAGGAGGAGGAGGAGGAGGAGGTGGAGGAGGAGGAGAATGAGGAGGAGGAGGAGGAGGAGGAGGAGGAGGAGGAGGAGGAGGAGGAGGAGGGAGGGCGGAGAACGGAGAACGGAGGACGGAGGACGGAGGACGGAGGAGGACGGACGGAGGACGGAGGACGGAGGACGGAGGAGGAGGAGGAGGAGGAGGAGGAGGAGGAGGAGGAGGGCTGATGATGGAGGGTGGAGGGTGGATGACGGAGGATGGGGGATGCGGGATGATGCGATGGTGACGATGCTGATGTTGATGCCGGTGCCGATGCTGACGACGTCGATACCGACGACGATCTCGATGATGCCGACAATGTCGTTGGTGATCATGCCTATGATGATGGTGGTGGGGGTGAAAAGTTGGATGTTGATGGTGGTGATGATAATTCTTGAGGCTCCGCGTCTCCCTACCAGTCCTCCAGAAACGATGCCCAGAAATGATGCCCAGGAGAGTTGAGGTGATCAGATAATTGTAGGAGCAAGGGAGCGTTGCAGCTGTTATCTTTCAAAGAGGAGGAGGGGGCGGAGATGGCGGAGGAGGGGGAGGAGGAGGAGGAGGGGGGAGGAAGAGGAGGAGCATGAGGAGGAGTCTAAGGATAAATAATACAAATAGTACGAATAGTACGAATCAGACTAATACGACTAATACGAATTATAATGCGAATAGTAATACCACTACTGATCATACCAAGAGACGAATAGTAGTAACCCGAATGCGAATACTATTTCGAGCAATACTAATGCTACTACGAATCATGCAGATACGAAGAAGACCAATCCACATACTGCAAACCATAATGCTGATATCAAATGCTAATACTCATAAGAAAATGAGGATAGCACGAACCAGTAACGTTGCTAATACTATGACTAAGGCGACAACGAATACTGCTACTACTATTATTATTACTACTACTACTACTATTACTCTTATTACTATTATTATTATTACTGTTATTACTAATCACAATGCTATGAAGACTACGAATACGAATAAGCATAATAATATAACGAATAGTACACATACAACTAAGCATTAACTTCAACATAATACGAACCGTACAAGTAAACATATTATGAACACCAGTACAGCCATGATAATACTACGAATGCTAATAAGAGGAGAAGGAGAAGGAGGAGGATGAGGAGAAGGAGGAGGAGGAGGAGGAGGAGGACATGGAGGAGGA
>CAUYUJ010001197.1:19616-32116 GCA_963575745.1 Prorocentrum cordatum
CTTCGTCGTCGTCGGGGTCGGGGTCGGCGTCGTCGTCGTCGTCGACGTCGTCGTCGTCGTCGGGGTCGGCGTCGGCGTCGGCGTGGTGGTGATGGTGGTGGTCGTCGTCGTCGTCGTCGTCGGCGATGGCGACGGATTCGGCGTCGGTGTCGTCGTCGTCGTCGACGTCGGCGTTGGCGTCGGCGTGGTGGTGGTGGTGGGCGTCGTCGTCGTTGTCGTTGCTGTCGTCGGGGTCGGGGTCGGCGTCGGCGTCGTCGTCGTCGTCGTCGTCGTCGGGGTCGGGGTCGGCGTCGGCGTGGTGGTGGTGCTGGTGGGCGTTGTCGTCGTCGTCGTTTTCGCAGTCGTTGTCGTTGTCGTCGTCGGCGTCGTCGACGTCGTTGTTGTCGTCGTCGTCGTCGTCGTCGTCGTCGTCGTTGTCGGCGACGGCGTCGGCGTCGGCGTCGGCGTCGGCGTCGGCGTCGGCGTCGGCGTCGGCGTCGGCGTCGGCGTCGACGTCGGCGTCGGCGTCGGCGTCGGCGTCGGCGTGGTGGTGGTGGTGGTGGTCGTCGTCGTCGCCGTCGTTGTCGGCGACGGCGACGGATTCGGCGTCGGCGTCGGCGTCGGCGTTGGCGTCGTCGTCGTCGTCGTCGTCGTCCTTTGCGTCGTCGTCGTCGTCGTCGTCGTTGTCGTCGTCATCGGGGTCGGGGTCCAGGTCGGCGTTGTCGTCGTCGTCGGCGTCGAGGTCGGCGTCGGCGTGGTGGTGGGGGTGGTGGTGGGCGTCGTCTTCGTCGTCGTCGTTTTTGTCGTCGTCGTTGCACCTCCTCTTGTCGTGAAAACAATCACGACCGGGTGTTTCTCTGCAACGTGTGGCCTAGGGGGCTTGTCGGGTCACAGGACCGTCAACAAACGACTCAGGACGAAAATCTTGTCCCTGGGAAGGGGTCCTGATCTTCAGGGGTCCACGTTTCGAACAATTACCCGGTGACGTACCCAACCCTTTGCTAACACGGGGGAGCTACTTCAAGGACCGCTCAACACAAACAAGCATGATGAAAGACGCGCACTTCGCAGCCCCCCATGGCGCCACAAGGTCTGGGCTGGGTCCGCGTGGACCTCCACTCCGCTGGACCTCCCAGAAGCCCACGAACGTGGCGACAGTTGCACGGTTCGCAGTCTCCCCCGGGAGCTGCGAGGTCTCGGCAGATCCGCGTGGACCTCCACTCCGCTGGACCTCCCAGGAGCCCACGAAGGCGGCGACAGTTGTGCGGTTCGCAGCCCCGCAGGGCCCGCCGGTCTCGACGAGGGAGAGGACGACTTAACAGGAAAGAGGGGGGGAGTGGGGAGTGGACGAAGGGGAGGAGGGAGGAGGGAGGATGAAGGAAAGAAGGGTGGAAGGAAGGAAGGAAGGAAGGAAGAAAGGAAAGGACGGGAGGAAGAAGGCCCATACCGCTCTATTCAAAACGAGAACCCAACCCAGGGAGGGTTGTGAAATACCACGTCGGAGTTCTCAGAGGAGGAGAAGTTTCCTATACTGCTACCCTTGTTAACGCGTTCTTGGGCCTCCTGTGAGGCCCTCGCCGCCACGGCTGGACTCGCCCCGAAATTCTGGTCAGAACGCATCACAGGAGAGGTCCGGGGAGTATAATTCTTGGAATGGGTCCCTTCCGGTTCCCCCCGTCTTCGTCCGCAGGGGCAGTGATGTTCAGGCTGTCGTCGTCGTTCTCCTCCCTCCTCTTCTCCTAGAGGCCTCCCAGATGGGGTCCGAGGCGATGGGGTCGAAGGATCGACCCGCATCGCCGATGCATCGGCGATGCATCGCCGATGCACAGGCGACGTCGGCGATGCATCGGCGCCTTCGGCGTGGAGAAAATCGGGCTCCACATCGAGCCGTATCGGCGATGCGTCGGCGATGCGGGGTGTGATCCTCCGACCCCATCTGCTCGGACCCCACTGGGGAGGCCTACAGCTCCTCCGCTCCTTGGTCTCCTCGGTTCCCCTTCTCCTGCTACTATGTGCGGCGTTCCAGCGAGGGCCTTGCCTTTGAGGATCGAAGGAGTCGTCATCTCTTCCGCGGCGGAAGGCGGCGGAAAGGGCGGCGGAAGGCGGCGGAAGTAAAACGAGGCCGCCTCCGCCGGCGGAAGTCGGCGGAAGGCGGCGGAACTAAAAGATGCGCCCCAAAGAAATGAACACGTTTTTCAGAGCCCGCCAAACGTGCCCCAGGACAGCTCTCCGGCGGACCAGGCCGGGCGTGGACGTTTTCGGCTGCGCGCAGATTGCGTCGCACACGTCGGCCTGGCGCACAGTTCGCAGCGATCGGAAGGAGCGCGCGTGAAAGCTTGTCGCGCGGGCATTCGCGAGTGCGCGGCGCGCCCCGTTCGCCGATACGACATTGCGCTTGCGCGCGCTAGCGTTTGCTTGCTTGCCTGCGCGCGCATTCGCGCAAGGCCCCGCGCGCCAATGTGAGCGCGCCCATGCAGATGTGCGCAATGGTGGTGGCCAGCGACGCGCTCGCCGAGGGACCTAGCCCGCTTGCGGGCCATGTCGCGCACTCTCGCGGACCGCAGGTTCGCGAGGGTGGAGACGACGATTTCTGCGCGAGCATCTTCGGAACACTTCCGCCTGGGGGCACGTTTGGCCGATCGCTCCCGGCCGACGCCCCGTGCATATGCAGAAGGCGACGTTTCCCACCGCCTGCTTCTGGGTAAGTCTGATGCTGCTCCGCGCCCTTATGTTTTCGGGTCGGGCGAAAGGGGGGGATTGGGAAAGGGGGGGTTACGAAATTTGCTGCATGCAGCTGGTTTCGGCCCCGCCGAGGGGCCCATTCCTCGATACATAGCCGCCTCCGGCGCCGGAGGCGCCGGCTGAAAATACATAGCCGCCTCGGCGCCTGGGAGGCGCCGGGAAAATCAGCTACGCGAGCTGATTCTCAACCCCCCCCTTTGCTATCCCCCCCTTTCGCCCCACCCGAGACTCTGCGCAGTCTGCGGTGCGCTGCCTCGACCGCGGGCGCGGAGAGCACCGCCGACGAGGCCGCGGGGCCAGGTCGGCGCGGACCCGCCCCGTGCGCGGCCGGGCCAGGTGCGGCCCCCCTCGGGGCCCGGGCTGCCCCGGGTCCGCAAATCCGGAGGGCCTCCTCCTCCTCCTCCTTTTCCTCCTCCTCCTTCTCTTCCTCCTCCTCCACCTCCTCCTCTCCTCCTCCCTCCTCCTCTCCTCCTCCTCCTCCTCCTCCTCCTCCCCCTCCCCCTCCCCCCTCACCCTCCGTCTCCCCCCCCTCCCCCTCCCCTCCTTCTCCTCCTCCTCCCCTCCTCCTCCTACCTCCTCCCTCCTGCTCTCCTCCCTTCCTCCTCCCTTCTCTTCCTCCTCCTCCTCTCCTCCCCTCCTCTTCCTCCGCTCCTGCCTCCTCCCCCTCCTCCCCTCCTCCTCCCTCCTCCTCCTCCTCCTCCTCCTCCTCCTCGCTCCCTCCTCCTCCTCCTCCTCTCCCTCCTCCTCCTCCTCCTCCTCCCCCTCCCCCCTCACCCGCCCCTCTCCCCCTCCCCTCCCCTCCCCCTCCCCCTCTCCCTCCCCCTCCCCCCCTCCCCACCCTCCCCCTCCCCCTTCCCCTCCTCCTCTTCCTCCTCCTCCTCCTCCTCCTCCTCCTCCTCCTCCTCCTCCTCAGGGCTGGCCTGCGTGATGATGGACGCGCTGGAGCTCCAGGGCCGGGTGCAAAGTGGAGTCGGACGCATCGGGCGAAGAGAGCTATGCACATGCACCGATCCTGGCAAGGCCCATCCTCGACCCAGGATCGGTGCATATGCGTTCCTGGCCACGGCAGGAGGGCATATGCACCGATCCTGGGCTCAGGATGGTCCTGGCAAAAACCGGTGCATGTGCATAGTTCTCTTTCCTCCAATGCAACGTAGCGGCCGCAGTGACGTTGCTGGAAGCGCAAAGGCTCCGTGGAAGGCGAAGCTGGGGACCGGCTTGAAGCGCAAACTGGCTGTGGAGGAACAAGCAGCTGCGGGAGGCAGCTGCACGTGCCCCGTGAGAAGCCGTGCTGGAACTAGATGCCGCGTCTCGCGCGGTTCCCCTCTGCGCGCTGGAAGGCGCGGTGCGGTTTTACCATCTCTGCAGGGCGGTGTCGCGTCGACGGGATGCGCTCGGTGATGGCGTATTTGGCGCGTCGGTGTTCACGCTCGCGAAGCTCATCGTGCGATGAGCGTCGCCCTGGTGCCGCTCCGCTTCGTAGGGAATGGCGTGAGGGGCGCTCGCGGGGAGGCCCGCCCTCGTCCTCCTCCTGGGAGCTGCGCTCTCTGTGGAGAGCCGCGGGGCCTGCGTGGACGCGCTGGGGCGCGATGCTGCACGTCCTCGCCATTATCATCCATGCAGTGGAGGTCCATGCCAAGAAACGCCCTGCTTGCCTCCAGGGTGCCCTGGGTTTCCTGGGTTTTGAGGGTTTTCCCATGGGAAGCGTGACATCCCCACGCAAAAAGTCAATGCACGTCGTGGTGTCTGAGGGTTGGGTTTCTTGTGGAGGGTTTCTTGTGGACTGGCCTCCACTGTATCCTCCTCTCTCTCCTCGCCACCCGCATCGCACTCGAGGGGCCTCGACGAGGGGCTCACGCTAGCCCCAACAGGGGCCGTCATGTTTAGGAACATCGATGCCGAGCATCTTTCGCACACGCGCACGCTTCGTCGCTATCCCTGCCTCTCTGCTTCAGTGCGGCGATAGCGGATGGGCCGGCGCGCCCCAAACAGAGGTATCAAAAACATTGCAAGCTGGTGGGAGACAGGTTGCATGTGGAGCCCTTTAGTTGTACAAATCGTGAGCTTGAGCCACGATCGAGCCAAGCCTGTGCAGTGTCCCAGGAGTTTCCCATGGCGGAGCTCCTTGGGTGGGCCATCCAGGAGAGCTTTGAGGTCCCAAGAGGGGGCCGAAGGAGCCCCCCCAAAGAGGACCCAAAATGAGCCTACCAGAGGGCCCAGGGAGGATCCTCCAAGAGGGGCCCAAGAGCACCACGAGGGGCCCAAGAGGGCCCCCGTGGTGACTTCTTGTGGGCCCCCTGAGGCCCTGGCGTCTCTGGTGGGACTCTGCAGGGGTGCTCGCAGGGCGTTGACCCCGCATGCAGCGGCGCTCGGCAGGCAGGCTCGGTGCACCTGATGCGGGCGCCCACCCTGTAGGGGACTCACCCCCTCCAGGTGCACCCCCCATACCCGGGGTGGACCGAAACGGTGTTTTGGCGATTTCGTGGGCCGTTTTCGTTTCGATGTCGTTTTGCGTTCAAGGTGGATGGAAGACAAAACAAGGGACAACGAAAACAAAACGAACACGAAGAACACCGTTTGGGTTCAGCCCTGCTCCATACCCTGGCTTGGTCCGCCCCTGCGAAATCACGCGCCTCACTTCAGCGGCAGGGAAACGCACGGACCCCTTTGGGGCCCGCTTGCTCCCCGGAGGGGAACTGCCGGGCAGCGCACGGCCAAAGACTCACCAGAACGAGGACCATTGCCGCGACGAGTTCGCTTCCCCGACCTGGGATGCCACCGTGTCTTGGCATCGCTCGGACGTGTGCATTTTTCCTTCGACGAAGGCCATCGAGGAGCATCCTTGATCATTTGGCGAAAAAGCCACGCACGAAACCGAAAAAAAACACAGGGAATGGACGGCCGAGCGATGGCCAGCGCGTAGGAGCCCTGATTCGCCAGGATCACCTGTGGGCACGGGGTGAGCATCGACCGGTGCTCCCCACTCAGCACGGGCCTGACCCGCGGCCTCAGGCTTCATCGGAGACCATCCTCATCGTCCCCTTCTTCCTCATTCTCCCCCTCACTCCCGGCTTCCCCTCTTCTTGCTGCTCTTTCTCCTCCGACCTCCTCCTGCCCCGTCGTCGTCGTCGTCGTCGTCGTCGTCGTCGTCGTCGTCGTCGTCGTCGTCGTCGACGCCGTCGTCGCCGTCGTCGTCGTCGCCGTCGTCTTCGTCGTCGTCGTCGTCGTCGTCGTGGTCTTCCCTCTTGCCCCCTCCTGATTTCTAAGAGTAGTAGATGAGCGAAGGAACAACTAATCATGCAATACAGCGAATGTGCTGCTCTTTTCCCTCCTCCTCCTCTTTCTCCTCCTCCTCCTCCTCCTCCTCCTCCTCGTCCCGTGTTCGTGGTCTCTTTCACATGGTCAGGCTCATTCTCCAACCTACGCTACATACGTGTGCGCCCTGTGTTAAGGCTCAGTTGCCAGCCTAAGCTAGTGAACGACAACAGGACCTGAACGCCAGCAGAACAGACTCGACTCCTGGGCTCGCGCCACAGCGCCGACCCCCTGGTGAACTGGCGGTTGCGGTGTGTTGCTCCAGAGGGCCTCTTGGGCGCCTTTGTTGGAGTTGGTTGGTCCCCGTTTGGGCGCTGCATACGAAGCGCCCAAACGGGGTCCTCTGGGGGGCCTCGTGAAGCTTCGTGGGGGCTTCTTCTTAGGGGCCCTGCGGGGCCGAGGGCTCGAAGTGCGGGCTCGGGTTGCCCCTCGGAGCCCTTCTTGGGGCGGTCGAGGAGCTTTTTGTTGACCCAGTGGGAGGCCTCTGAGGCCGTATTTGCGGCCGTGTGGGGGGCCTTCTTTGGCCATTTAGGGCCCTCTTGGAGGCCTCTGGGGCCGCCTGGGAGGATCTTGGGAGCCTCTTGGGCCGTGGGGAGCGTCGGGAAAGCGAAAAGGCGAGAACGCTAACATTCTTCAAACATTCATTGAGAGTCGATCTCTGGGCCCTCTTGGGAGTGCTCTTGGAGGCCTCCTGGGGCGTTTTGAGAGCGTCTTGGGCCGTCTGGAGGCCATCTTAGCCGTTCTGGAGGATCTTTCGGCCTCCCATGAAGCGTTCGGGCTAGGCAAGGGTGATCCGGGCGGACCTCCCTCCCCCCAAATCGACTGGACCAGGCTCCGCGGGGAGGGGAAGTATCTCACACGTTGATGACACCCCAGAGGGTCGGCGGATTCTGCCGCCGCGTGCGCATTGCAGTCTGTCTTGAAAGTGATGGTGGGCCTGCACACGAGGAAATATGATGCCCCTGTGTTAAGAAACAAGTGGCACGCGTGCCATGGCTCTTGCACAATACGGAGGGGGAAGGATGACGAGGAGGAGGAGGAGGAGGAGGAGGAGGGGGAGGAGGAGGAGGAGGAGGACGAGGAGGAGGAAAGGGGGGAGAGAGGAGGCGAGAAATCGGATAAATCTCGGGGGGGCGGGACGGCGGGGGCGGTGCGAGGCAGAAATAAAATGGTCGGAGCGGAGGGCGGGCGGGGTACACTGGGCGGGCGGGGAGGGGAGAACGATCGTTGGGGCGGGACGGTGGGGGCCGTGCGACGCGGGAGAACACGTTCGTGGCGGAGGGGGCTGTGGGCGGGGCTCCTCCTGGAGCGCTGGGGACGCGGGGGGGCTCGGGTGACTGGGCTGGGCTCCTACAGGGGCGCTGGGGACGCGGGGGGGGAGGGTGGGGGAGGTGGTGTGCGTCGCGACGCGGAATGAAATGGTCGGGGCGGAGGGGGCATTGGGCGGGGCTTGGGGCAGAGGGCCACGGGGCGGGGTCCAACTGGGGCGCTGGGGACGGGGGGGGAAGGGGGAGGTGGTGGGCGGGGCTCCCGCTGGGGCGCTTGGGACGTGGGGGGGGCTCGGGGCAGAGAGCCACGGCGCGGGGGTCCCACTCTGGCGCTGGGGACGCGGGGGGGGTTGCGACGCGGAATAAAGCGTTCGTGGCGGAGGGGGCAGTGGACGGGGCTCCCGCTGGGGCGTTGGGGACGCGGGGGGACTCGGGGCAGAGAGCCACGGCGCGGGGGTCCCACTGGCGCTGGGGACGCGGGGGGGGTGTGCGACGCGGAATAAAGCGTTCGTGGCGGAGGGGGCAGTGGGCGGGGCTCCCGCTGGGGCGCTGGGGACGCGGGGGGCTCGGGGCAGAGAGCCACGGCGCGGGGGTCCCACTCTGGCGCTGGGGACGCGCGTGTGTGTGTGTGTGTGTGTGTGTGTGTGTGTGTGTGTGTGTGTGTATGTGTGCGTGTGTGACGCGGAATAAAGTGGTCGGAGCTCTAGACACCCTGTGCAAGATAATAAAACACAATGATGGCGGGACGCCCGAATATGATCCAGATAAAGCAGCAAATTATATTGTATATTGTATTGTGACATGGATGGTGGGGGGTCGTCTTTGCTTCGGGTCGGCCGCCGGTCGAGTGGTGGGTGTCTATGAATACGGAGTAGGGGTAAATCATCCTCCGAAGGGGAAGACGGGGTTTGGAAGAGAGCCCCCCTAACCCACCGACGTCCAGATGGCTGGTGGGATGTTTTTGCGGGCGTAGTCTTTGGATTCGTGTAGGCCGTGAGAGGACCTTGGTCGCAGGAGCTAAATTCGTCTCGGAAGCTTGGTCGGGATGATTCTCCAGGGAAGCTTGGCGGGGAAGAAGTGATTGCAGGGGACATGAGGTGGGAATGATTTGATGGGACGGGAGTGGAGTGCCCGTGGACTGGTCTTGAGGCGATGCCGATTAGAGTAGGAACGATACCTCTCTTTGACGTGCGCGCAGGAGAGCACGAAGTAATGCCTCCGGCGCACCGCTGGTTGCTTCTCGGGCCGTCTTGAGCGGGCCGAGTGCTGTCCTGATGCCAACTGCGTTTTAGAGCCGTCATGGGCGTCTTTGGATCGAGACGCGTGGCGTCTCCTGGGCCCTCTTGGACCGTCTGCCGCGTGCCCGCGGAGGGCTCCTGGGCCCCCGGAGATCGCGGCACCGCTCGCACCGGCCGAGGTGGTTTTCGCGGCTGACATTTTCAGTGCTCGCCGTGCGCGCATGGGGACGGGCGAGAGCCCACGGTTGCAGACGGCGGGCATCTGTTAAAATGCCAGGATAAGGATTGTGGAAGTCGCCTACGGCGAATCACCGCCGCCCCCTGCCTTCTAGAATCGTCCGTGTGGCCGAGCGTTGTGGCAATAGCTCTGCCAAGCTGTCGGACCATGTGTTCCCCCAACCGTTGTGGAAATCCTTCGGAGAACACTTGGGGGAGGATGGCGGGGACGTTCAGGAGGAGGCGGAGGAGGAGGCGGAGGAGGAGGCGGAGGAGGAGGAGGAGGAGGAGGACGACGAGGAGGGGGTATTTTGGGAGCCTCTGGGGACACTCTTGGGGCCTCCCGGGAGCTTCCTGGGAGCCTCTTGGAGGCATCTTGGGAGCCTCCTTGGGCCTCTTGGAGGCCTTTAGGGGCTTCTCGGGGGCCTCTTTTGCTGTCTTGGTGGGCTCCTTGTGGGCCGTCTGACGCCGTCAGAAGCCGTCTTGTGGGCCTCTCTGGGCCGACTTGGGGCCCTCTTGGGGTGCTCCAGGGTCGTCTTGGAGGCCATCTTCGGCGTCTTGGAGGCCTCTTTGGGTCCTTTTGGGGCCGTCTTGGGAGCCTCTTTGGCCGTTCTGGGGTCATCCTGGAGGCCTCTTGGGTGATCTCGGGGCGATCTTTGCGGGCTCTTGGGCCGTCTCGGGCCGTCGGTACGCCGAAAAGAATCAAATGCCAAAATCCTTCAAAGACTTAAGGGCAATCAGTGAGTTTGGCCTCTTCGGGCCTTCATGCAGGTTCTCTTGGAGGCTTCTTGGGCCGTGTGGGGCCATCTTAGAGCCATCTTCGGCCGTCTTGTTGGGCTCCTGGCCCGTCTGACGCCGTCGGAAGCCGTCTTGGGGGCCTCTTTGGGCCGACTTGGGGCCCTCTTGGAATGCTCCAGGGCCGTTTCGGAGGCTTTCTCGGGCGTGGTAGAGGCCTCTTGGGCCGTCTTTGGGCCCTTTTGGGGCCGTCTTGGGGGCCTCTTGGGCCGTTCTGGGGTCGTCCTGGAGGCCTCTTGGGTGATCTCGGGGCGATCTTTGCGGGCTCTTGGGCCGCCTCGGGCCGTCGGAAGTGCCAAAATCCTTCAAAGACCTAAGGAAAATCAATGATCTTAACCTCTTCGGGCCCTCCTGGAGGACCTCTTGGAGGCCTCTTGGGCACCTTTTGGGCAGTCTTGGGCCGTCTTGGAGGCTTCTTGAGCGGACCTGGAAGTATCGTGGCCCTCTTGGGCCGTCTTGGAGGCCATCTCGGCCATCTTGGAGGCATCTTGGAGGCCAGCTTGGGCCACCTTGGAGCCATCTGGAGCAGGAAAAACCTTTGCAACCACCTCTTGCGATCCCTTCCGTGTCCTTCCGGTGAGCCGGCGGGCTGGGCCGGAGCCCCAGGGGAGAGCTCTTCTGGAAAAAGAACCAAAACCATAACCGAAAGGATCCAGCACGCCAGGCACCCCTGTGACAAGCACAGGGGGCGGCGGATCGAACGGCTTTAGGCTCCATTGTGCCTGGGCTGCGGGTCTGAGACCACTCGGATGGCAGGTGGGGTCTCGTGGGTGACGTTTTGGGGGCGTTTGGCAGGCAGTTCATGGACCTCTTGGGGGCCTCCTGGGGGCCTCTTGGGGGGTTTTTGGGTGGCCTCATGGAGCTCCCTGGGGTCCTGTTGGGGGCTTCTTTGGGCAACTGGTGAGCGTCGTCTTTGGGTCGGTTGCTCGAAATGTAGTTCGGGGTCCCCCTCTGGGCCCCCTCTTGGGGCTGTCCTTGGGCCCCCCTTGGCCATCTTGTGGACTTCTTGGGCGGTCTTGGAGCCCTTTTGGGTCGTCTGGGTGCCCTCTTGGCGGCCTCTTGGCCTCTTGGGCCGTCTTGGGATAATCTGGAAGGCTTCTTTGGCAGTTTTGGACGTTGTGAACGCGCAAGAGGCGAATGTGCTAAGAACGCGCGTTTTCCAAAGGGAGTGGGACGATTGTTACTCGTTGAGGCCGTCTTGGGACGCCTCATGGGGGCTTCTTGGGCGTCCTAGGCCATCTGGAGGCCAGCGTGGGCGTTTTGGATAGATTTTTCGGCGACTCGTGGCCCTCTTGGACCGTTCAGAGGGCCTCTTGGGGCCCTCTTGGACTGATCTGGGGCCCTTTGTCCCCCCATGCCCGCCCACGGCGCGTTCGACCGGTCCCCGGGGGACCCCCCCCCTTCCAAACCGACCGGACTGGGCTCCCGGGGCAGGGCTCTGGGGAGGGGGAAGCATCTCACACGCCGATGAACCCCAAGGGGTCGGCGAACTCAAACACAATCGCATTTGTCGTAACGGCTGTTCCCCCCATGGACGAGAGATAGCCGTTACGACAGGGGGTGAGAACAGACAGGTGGACAGACCGGACAGCCGTGTGAGAACGGACAGACGGGTGAGAACGACATTGTGGACAGACCGGACGAGAGAGAACAAAGGACAAGGGGTGAGATAAATAATCCAATCACCTCATATGATGATTTGATGCAGCGAATGTCAAAGTCAGATCGACTGGTCTCATTCCCGACCATTTTGCTCTCATCATGCAGTTCATCATCCGTCCGATCAGCACGAGCACTGGCCCTATCACCCATTAAGACCCATGAGCATGATTACAGTGCCCGCTCATGCTTTCCCCCTTTCCCTTCCCCCTCCCCCTCCCTCTCTTTTTCCTCTCTCTCTCTCGCACAGCCACCCTATTTTGTCGTTTCTCTCCCTCTCTCTCTCTTTCCCGCTTTCTCTCTCTCTCTCGTGCTCTCTCGCTCTCGCTCGCTCCCTCTCCGTCGCTCTCGCTCGCTCTCGCTCGCTCTCGCTCGCTCTTTCGCTCGCTCTCGCTCGCTCTCGCTCGCTCTTTCGCCCCGTTGCGCTCTCTCGGTCTCTCGCTTTCTCCCCCCCCTTCTTCGCCCACCTGGGTTACTTTCCCTTGGTGCCGATGCTAAAGATCTGTTGCCGCGAGTGCCGCCACTCCCCTGACCAGCGAACTGCTCGATCCGTTTCGCGCAGTGCAAGAAGGATCCCCTCTCTTTCCTCCGTCTTGGCATCGCTCGGACGTGTGTGCACCTTTCCTTCGGCGAGGACCCTCGAGGAGCACCCTTGACCATCGGGCGAAAAAGCCGCGCACGAAACCGAGAAAAGGCACAGGGAAGGGACGTCCGAGCGATGGCCAGCCGTTCGGGCCGGACCGCCGCTCCCCCCCGCCGCGGTCATGGGCGGGCCCCCCGAGGTGCTGGGCCCGACCCACCCGGACACGCACGCCGCGCTGAGCAACCTGGCGACCCTGCTGGAGGCCCAGGGCAGGCCCGAGGACGGCTTGCCTCCCGCGGAGGGACAAAATGTAGTGGAACCCTTCGACTCCTGGCCCCTGCCCTCCCCCCCACATTCAGAGCTGATCCCAGGCCTGCGAGAGCACAGGCTCGAAGAAGGACAAGACAGAGGCCCAGGGCAGGCCCGAGGACGCCTTTCCTCCCGTGGCTGGACAGGAAAGGGGAACCCTTCGACTCCTGGCCCCTCCCCTCCCCCCACACATTCAAGTCGGGGGCGGACAGAACCCCCCAACAGTGACACGTCGATTCGTGAATTGTCCGTTTTCGGTTCTCGAGAGGGCGCCGCGGCCGTGATTTTCCAGGCTTGCGCCCGCTAAACCACGTTTTACTAAAGGGAGGTCTGTGCATCCCCGATCTGGCCCCTCGCCTCCCCCCACACTCAGAGCTGATCCCAGGCATTCCAGAG
>CAUYUJ010001197.1:37116-81211 GCA_963575745.1 Prorocentrum cordatum
CCCGCGAACAAGAAAAATGCGCTCCAGCACCCGGTGACCCTGGCGTGCATGAGCTGCCTGGCCGACGTGCTGCAGCGCCAGGGGCAGTACACGGAGGCGCCCCCCGGGGGAGGGCCCCCCCCCTCGACGGGCCCGCGCCGCGCCGCGGGCCCCGTGGCGCGGGCGCTCGGGCCGGGCCGCCGCCACGGGCCCGCCGCGCACGGCCCGCCAAGCTGAAGTCGGGCCTGTCCCTCTACGGGGGGACCGTTCGGAAATTAAAAAAAAGATAGCCTGGGGACTATTTTTTGGCCACGATTTCCTTGGACTGGTTTGGAGTAGTTTTGTTTTGGGTGTGTTCCGTCTTTCCCCTAAAATCCCCCCTGTAGGGGGACAGGCCCGACTCAACACCAAGCCGCCCCGACCTGGCCTGAAGGCCCCGATTCAGGAGCGAAAGAAGGACGTACACGTACACGAGTCCACGCTGGTTTCGAGAGTACGCACTGCCCTAAGGTTCGTGTCACGCGGCCACTCTCGAGGATCGAGGGGCCGTGTTCATGTACATCATTAGCTGAGCGCGTGCGTCCTTTGTGGGCTCCCTACCGATTTGCCCCCCGTTTCCAAAACACATGAGGCCCGTACCCCCCCCCCAACCCGAAGTTCGGGCGAAATTCGGGTCCTCGGATTCGGTCAGGGTGGTCTGCTAGGTAGTCACTGGTCGGGGGAGGAGGACGCAGGACTCCAACGTATCCCAACATACAATAGGTGATAAGGGGATCGATTACAGACTTTGTTTACCCCAGAATTGGTTTCTCGTCGAATCTACGAAGAGATACGTAGATGTTGTTCGGTCAATGGAACAATCTTTGCATGTTGTTGTAGATTCGACTGACAACAAATTCTGGGAGAAAGTCAAATGGCAGGTCGTCGTCTTCTGATTCCTTGTTTTGCCGATCGGCGCGGGCCCTCGCAGCCCCCTCCCCCCATGGAGTAGATCTTGAGTGTTTTGGGCGCCTGTTTCGAGCAGGTGGAGTCCCCCCCATAGGACGCACTGCTGCAAATAGCCGTCTTAAGCAGAGATCTGGAGCCAGACCCCCCCCCCTCCAGGAGGAGGAGGGGGAGGAGGGGGAGCAGGAGGGGGAGGGGGGGGAGGAGGAGGAGGGGAGAGGAGGGGAGGAGGAGGAGGGGGGAGGAGGAGGAGGAGGAGGGAGGAGGAGGAGGAGGAGAGGGAGGAGGAGGAGGGGGAGGAGGGGGAGGAGGGGGGAGGGGGAGGAGGGGAGGGAGGACCCCCCCTCCGCCCCCTGCCGAGACGCCGCAGCAGCGAACACGCCCACCAGGCCGTGCCACGCCCTCGGCCTCCCATGTGGGGGCCCTCGCGGGGCCCCCGGACCGTCGAAGGCCGGCTATACACCTTAGGCGACGCTTAAGAAAACCTAAGTTTTCGTCCAGAGTCTCGATTATTCTTAATTTTTCAATATAACTCCCAGGATTTTGATAGAAGTTCTGGGTTTTATTCCATTTCTGAGACCATGAATTTCTTAACCCATGATTTCTTAAGCATTTCGCAGGGTGTAGGGAGGAGCAGCCGCGGCCTGGGGGAGAGGGTCGGAGCTCGGGGGGCCGCGCGTGGACGGCAAGAGCAGCAGCAACAGCAGCAACATCAACGGTAACAGCGACGCCACCACCACCAGCAACAAACACACACAACGACACCAACAATGCCAGCAGCAACACCAGCAGCAACACCACCACCACAACCAACAGCAGCAACAACAACACCAAGCTCAACGACACCACCGCCAGCAGCGGCAGCGGCAGCAACAGCATCGGCGGCAACAAGAGCAATCGATTTCAGATTGTTCGCTCCTATCTGCCCCGTGCTCGCAGGTCGGGAGGGCGGGCCCAGGCGACCAGGTCGAGCAGGCGGGTTGCTGAAGCGTGGGTCCTGCATGAATCGCGATGATGTCTCGTGCGATAGCGCGATTCCCAAGTAAATAAGAAAAGCTAGAACGAGAGCGTGATTCCTGAGCGCCGACGGCGCATCGTCTGAATAAACCGCGAGGAAGTCCCACGCGAGAGCGCAATTCGTACAACAATTGTGAGGACGTCCCGGGCGAGAGCGCAATTTGGGAATACCTTCCCAACTTGCTGCTGTTGTTCTGTAAACCGGGGGCCAGGGGCACCGTTTGAGCCCCGTGACCTTCCCTGAGGGGGAGCCCCGGGGGAAGCACTTCAATTGGGAAATACTCTGGTCACCGGGGGGGGGGGGAGATCAACCATTTTTACTTTTCAGTAATGACAGTTTAACAATAACAGCACCAACATTATCAACAACAATAACACATCGGATCCCTGGGAAAACGCCGACACCGCTGCTCGTGCTCGAGAGCCCTCGTCGCCTCGGCTGGGGTTTCCACGGATGTCCTGGTCAGAACGCGCCCCGGGGAGAGGTCCTGGGAGTACAGTAGGAGCTCGACCACAGGAAGCCTTCCACACGAAACCCAAAACTGGGACCCCAGGACGTCCAATGACTTCTTGCGTAGGAGCGTCACGCTTTCCATACTTGGCAAGACCATCGATACCCAAGAAGCACAGGGCACCCTGGAGGCAAACAAGGTGTTCTTGGCATGGGTTTCTGCCGTAGCGGCATCGGTACCGCGTGGCTTTTCTGACAGGAGCCGCGGGCGTCCAGGGTGACGCCCGGATCACCCGACCTTGTCGGCTGCGCAGGTGTGCAGGAGCTGCAGTCGAGGCGTTGAAGGAAGGACCACTGTCGCAGGCCTAGAGGTTGACACCAACACCAATATCGGTGGTGTGCCTCCACCGAAGGAAGAAGATCCTAATTTCGGTGATGGTGGTCATATTCTGGCTTCCAAGGTGGCCGAAATTTTACCACCAACACCGAAACCTAGGATCATCTCCCCCTGTGGAGGCAGCCCCCTGCGTTGGTGTTGGTGCCCGTTTCCAGGCCTCCAACACTTCCGTTTCCGGGCCTGCCCCTCTACAGGAGGAATGCTCAAGAATAGTCAACACAAATGGTCGGGGGACGAATTCTTTGATCATTGCTGACCAGTTGGAGCATCCCGGGGGTATTCTGCAATTTTTCGTCCAACATCCTCTTGTAGGGGGAGACAGGCCCGACCTCAGTCGAGGCGCCGAGAGAAGGACCCTCTCGGGCTCCGGCGGGGCTCCGGGTTGGCGGGGGCCGCTCCTCGGACCTGTGGGTCGGGGAACCCGTGCTTTTCCCTTGGCCCGGCCCCCGCCGTGGCCGGACACGCCGTGGCCCCGTCGTTGCCGCTCGGCCTCGGAGGCTGACAGACCGCCTACCCCAGATTTCGTAATAAAAGGGAGGGGGTCTGGACCCTCCAAGACGAGCCATTTCAGACCCCCCCCCGTGGGAGAACCCTCCAAAACATCGTCCCCAGACCCCCCAGGCCCTCCAAGATAGCCTGGAAGAGCCCCCCCCTGAAATGAGACCCGCCTCCCTTTATTCGTAAGGGCTTCGCCCCCTGCCGCCGACCCCCTCCCTCGGAGAATGCGCTATGCGAGGGCGATGTCATAAGGCCTTAGCGCCGTCGTGAAGCAGTATTGGAACTTCATACGATGCCGATTCGTAATCGGCAAAACCAAATACCAGAGAGGTTACCACATCTGGCGCTTGGTAAGGCGTGTAGGGCTCACGGGCATGGTTACCACTCCTTGCGATTAAAGGGGCGAGTGAGTTCTCGCAGTTGGGTTCGCACGCTTTGCACTTGGAGAAACGCGCAAGTTGCCTGGGTGGGGTTACCACGCCTTGCTATTAGGGCGCTGGACCTGGTTATCTGCACGAACAGCACTACGACATTTCAAATGTGAAGCTAATTCTTTTGGTTTTCGGGCCCAGGCCCCGCTGATCTGCGTGAGGGGTGCCACCGAATTTCAGAAATGTGGCAAAACCCATTATGTTTTTGGACCCTGACCCTACGGATCTGTGTGAGGGGTGCCGCCGAATTTCAGAAATGTTTCAAATCCTTTGCGTTTTTGGACCCTGTCCCTACGGATCTTCATGAGGGGAGCCACCGAATTTCAGAAATGTCGCAAAACCCATGATGTTTTTGGACCCTGACCGTACGGATTTGCGTGAGGGTTGCCGCCGATTTTCAGAAATGTTTGAAACCTTTTGTGTTTTTTTGACCCTGAACCTACGGATCTCTGTGAGGGGAGCCACCGAATTTCAGAAATGTGGCAAATCCATACGTGTGTTTTTGGACCCTGACCCTACGGATCTTGGTGAGGGGCGCCTCCGAATTTCAGAAATATGACAAATCCCATGTGTTTGTGGATTTTGACTGCACAAATCTGCGTGAGGGGTGCCACCGAATTTCAGAAACGTGTCAAATCCCTTGTGTTTTTGGACCCTGCCCCCGCCGATCTGTTTGAGGGATGTCAGTTTCCACCCTCCCAGAGATTCAGGCAACGTGCTCAGGGTGTGCTAACCAAGACCCTTTTCGGCCCCCACCCTCACGCGGTCATTAACAAAGAACAGAAAACAGCAAGAGCCCAAACTGTAACATTGGAAATTTGAAACTGCGACTGGCGCAGGGAACCGCAAACCCTAGTCCTACAGCCTGGTTGCCCCACAAGGGGGCCGGCGGAGAAGAGTCAGGAGCCGAGTGGTCACTCATTGTCTTTGGGTGCGTGTGCGAAGTGAGAATCCACAACGCTGATTGTTGTTGCCATTGGTGAAATCGTATTTCTGAAGATAATGTATTGATAACCCCCCCTGTAGTGCGAGTGTGCGTATGTTTCTCCATTGAAGTGTCCCTCATGGGGTTGACATGCAGGCTTGTATCAGGGGAAACTTGTAGCCCGAGTTTTATGTGTTGCACTCTGCATCACAACATCAACGGCGCCGGCCTCATGCGTAGGTCAAATTGGACTAGTAGAGCCCGCTCGTGCTCGAGGCTCCCTGGCATTCTTGAAGCCACGAGCTCTCGCCTGAGACTGTTTCTTCTAGTTGTCCTGAGGCGCTGCGGTCTCGACGCTCAGGAGTCGCGCTCTCGCCGTCGACTTCCGAGCCATTCACTCAGGAAGCGTGTTCTCGGCTGGAGTTTCCTCAACAGTTTTATGGAAGATTCGCGCCTTCGAGGCGCCCTCCCGCTCGCCCGCAGCCTGCTCCATTGCCCCACCCGCTCGGGTCCGCCCGCCCCGCTTGCAGAATCTGCTAGACTGCGGTCAGACGTCCGCCGCTCGTTTCCCTGAACCTCTCTCCGTCTCCCTCTCGCTCTCTCTCTTTCGCTTTCTCTGTTGCTCCGATCCTCCGGAAACGTCGCAGCACCCCGCAATCGAGGATAAGAGTGCTGTGGCGGGCGCGGACGGTTTTGTCATCGGGTGGGTTTTTGGGTGGGCGCCGCCGTGCTCCAGGCCGCGGAGCAGGGACGCGAAACAGTACGCCAACCTGTCTTGGGCCGCGCGTATGTTCGCGAGGAGGAGAAACAACAATAACGACGACAGCAGCAAGGCGACAACGAACCAATAACACCCGGAATCGCGGAATTCCGCATCAACCACGCGCCCGGGGGCATTGAATGACCGTTCGGCTTCCCACTCTGTCGTGCTGTCCTCTATCAATCTATCAATCTACCCCCCCCAACTTCATATATAAACCCGCCACTTCTCTCAGCTCCCCTGTTGCATCATATCCCTTCTCGCTTTGTTCTCTTCGCGCTTGCACTGCTGAGTTGCACCAGTTATACGCTGCATGTGCAGAAGTGATGCAGTCGAAGACGCAGAGGCTGGGCATTACGGGTCCGGGTTATATTTGTGTGAATTTGTCAATGAAACGCGCGCAACTCTACAATAATCCATTGGATGTTGATGTTGTTGTTACGTTGTGGTCGTCCTCGTGGCCTTCTGCGCGACTAGGAACGGGGCGGCGTAATGTTTCTCGCGTGCAGTTTTTTTTTGTATTCCACTTCGCGCCCCAGCTCTGCGACCTGGAGCACGGTGGCGCACACCCCTTGACCCATACCGCGACCAACCCGCTTTCTCCCGTCCTCGCACTCTTCTCTGCAATTGCCGGGTGCTATGTCTCTAGATGCTTTGGTCCAATCTTGCCTCCGAGCCTGCAGTGAGCATCAGAGGTCCTCGTTGTCTTTGCTGAGTTCTCTTGAGATGATGACTCCCTCGGTTCGAGGCCTCTTAGAGTCTCCAGGGCGCCTCTTGGGGGCGTCACGGGCCCTATTTGGGACCTTTGGGGCTGCTCCAGGGTATCGGGCGTTGTGGGGGCAAATCTTGGGGCGAGCAGCTCGAAGTGTCGGTTGGCGTTTTTGTTTCTTGGGGCTTCCTTTTCAGTCTTGGTAGCCTCGTGCGCCATTTCCCCGCGCTCTCTGGAGCCTTTTGGGTCGTCGAGGGATGGTTCTCGGAAGCTCCTCGGCCGTCACGGGTCTGCAGCAGTGATCGATAACGTGACAATTCCCAGCTTGGCCAATACTTTGGAGTTCATCCTTGTTTGCCTCCAGGTCTCTTATCGGGGCACCTCCTTGGGGGCCTTCTTCTGGTGCATCTCAAGAAATTTGTGAGCTAGCTTGGAACGAGTTCATTCTCGGTTGAGGGCGCTCCTGAACCATCTTGGATGCACATTCTCGGACGATAGCCAGAGTGGCCCAAAGCTCAAGCAGCCGCGGTCGAGTTTGTTCGGCGACTTCCCCCCTCCCCACACATAAACGAATCCGGCGGGGAAGGTAACGGGAAGGGGCTTCTTTGTGATTCGATTGCGATGTTTTTCGTTTCTCCTCGGGCCCTCGCGCGGCCCAAAGGATCCGCAGGAGTGAGCCATCGGAAGCGAAAAGGCGAGAAACCGAAAATCATGTGTTTTCTCTAGGTTTTTGAATGATTTTGGCCTCTTGGAGGCCTCCTTGGATAGCTATTTGGCCTCTTCAAGCCGTCTTGGGGCGGTCTTGGGGCATCTTGGAGCATCTTCGGAGCCATTGTGAAGATTTCCAGGCTCGCCTCAACCCGCCTATCCCTTTCCTCTTTGTCTTCCCTCTGCCCCTCTCCCGTGCTCCCGCAACCGCTGTGGGCCCAAGCCTGGGGCCCCAGGTTTTACTGCCTCTCGGGCGGCCCGCGCCCGAGACCCGTGAGCCTGCCGGCACGCTGGTCGGAGCAAAAGGGGTTGCGCCCACTCGGATTGCAGCAGAGCAGCAGATCGGAGTTCAAACTGGTCGCGGAGCTGGGTTTACGATCTACGGCGGAGACAATGGCCCGCATGACGGACGAGTCCGCAGAGGAACTCTTCGTCGACAAAGAGGGCATCCCGCACTGGGACGGCGAGAACATAGCTCTTCTACGATAGTACAGAATGAGGGTGATGATAGAGTACAACACACAGTCGAGCTCGACGGAGGCTGGCAAGGAGAAGCGGGCGAACCTGGGCTTGCGCCTGACGCGGGGCCTCACAGGCCGCGCGTGGAAGGCGGTGGAGCCCCTGCTGGACAACATCACGGCGCTCACCCAGGACGGCTCGCATCAGAAGATCATCGAGGCTCTCGATGGCCTGGACAAGGTAGCGGTGGTGCGTAAGCAGCAGAAGTTCGATGATTTCTTCAAGAGGTCCCGCCGCCGCCGTGGCCAGGATATCGTCGAGTACCTGAGGACGTTCCACAACAAGTACAAGGAGCTGACAGAGCTGGACGAGGGGACGAAACTCAGCGACGATCTCTACGCGTACTTCCTCCTTGAGGGTGCTATGCTGACGGACGACCAGAAGAGACTGGTCACGATGGTGGCGGACAATAAGTATGAGACGAAGGCCTTCGAGGACACACTGAAGACGAACTACCACGACCTCCACCTGCAGGAGAAGACCTCCCGGCCGCCACAGCCCCATCCTCATGGACGCTCGAAGGGCGGAGGCAAGGGCGGCAAGGATAAGTCCAAGAAGCAGACGAGGGTGTACTACACCGAGGCGGACGACGTGGACTACGAGGAGGACGAGCAGGACGAGGACTACGGCGACGAGGCCTACGAGGCCTACGAGGACGGTGGCGCCGAGGAGGACATCGCCAGCGACGCTGGCGCGAGTCAGGACGAGGCGATCAACAACGCGTACGCCGCCTACGACACTGCTCGGGCCAAGGTTCGAGACCTCCAGCGGAAGCGTGGCTTCTTCAAGGCGGAGGGCACGTTGACCTTCGAGGAGCGCAAGGCGGAGATTGCGAAGGACAAGCAGCGCACGCACTGCGGGGCGTGCGGCAAGCTCGGTCACTGGGCCGGGGGCCCGGAGTGCCCTATGGGTCCGAGGAGGCCGAAGCCGACGGCGAAGCCGAAGAGTCGAGCTGATCCACGTGGACGAGCAGCGGCGCTTTCGCGCCCGGCATGGCGCAGCCCCTCGGCTTCGGGCAGCAGTCCCCGCCCATCGAGCAGCACCGGCGCCAAGAAGCGGAGGGGCGCGACCCTTTTTGTGCTGGGCGACGTCGAGTACGACTCGGCCTTCCTCGTCAGCTCGGACCGCGGCTCCGACCTCGGCCCTTTCAAGCTCGTGGGCAGCGATGGAGGCGACAGTGCGAGCGTGGTCAGCGACAGCCTCAGCACGATCCTCCCGACGACTAAGGACGACGAGGTGCTGCCGTGCCCGAAGTGCTCCAAGGCTCTGGTGGCTCGCCAGAATCATCGGACAGGCGGCTGGTTCTTCGGATGCAGTCAGTTTCCGGACTGCAAGGGCACGCTGAACTACAACGAGGGCGAGCAGAGGCTGCGCGAGGCGCGGCCACCGCCGTCTTCGGCCTGAGCGCACTCCACACCGGGGCCCAGAGGGGCCCCTCGCGGGCGCCACGTGCGCCCAGTGCCCGGGGAAGGATTTTTGGAGATGGTGCTTATGGTGAGTGAAGACAGTGACACGTCTGACGTACCAGTGGCGCTCATCGATGCCGGTTGCACAAGATGTATGCACGGCAAATACTGGCGGGAGCTGTTCGAGAAGAGGTGCCTGCATCCCCGCGGCCTCGAGATCAAGATGACGGACCGCGCGAGGAGCTTCTCCTCGGCCTTCGGCAAGAGGCAGGAGGGGCGTGCGGTCGAGATCCCGGTCGCCCTTGGCGGCCGCCGCGGGGTGATCTTCAGCGCGGAGATGGAGGACTGCGACGCCCCGCTCCTGGTCAGCCTGGCGTCGCAGGAGGCGCTGGGTGCCGTGCTCCACCTGAAGGAGATGCGGATGGAGCTGCAGACGCTCGCCGTGAACGTGCAGCTGCTCAAGGTGGGCGGTCACTTGGCAGTGCGACTTGATGACTGGGGAGACGATGATGGTCACCGATCGGCAGCAGCTTCGAGTTCAGGACCAGCGACGGCAATCTCGAAGAACAGGGACTCGGAGTTCTTCTACGCGCAGGCGCAGAAGGAGTCGGTCTTCGAGGAGTCCGACGGCGAGGAGATCCGAGTCGAGGAGGAGGTTGGCCACGCCTTCCTGTCGAGGGATTGCGGTGTGCTGGCCACCGACGCGACAGGGATCCTCTCCGAGACGACTCGGAAGAAGCTCGAGTCCACCTGGCGTGAGTTTCGTGGAGAGGATCGACGACTACGAGAAGAGCTACTTCGACCGAGGTTCGAGGCGGAGCGTTTCGTGACCGCCGACTTCCAGACCACGGTGGTGTTCGAGCCGTTCGGTGGGGAGCACATCCTGACGCGCTACGGTGCAAAGGAATACGGTTGGATGCAGTCTCAGCCGCTGGACGTGGACCACTCTCCCGACTATGACTTGCTCAAGGGCCCTGGACGGGCCTTACTCTACCGGATCCTCGACCTGCACTGGCCTTACATCGCAGCGTTGGCCTTTCCTTGTCATCCGTGGTCCCTGATGACCAACGTGAACAAGCTCATCGACTGGGGTGAGGTCCGCCGGAGTGCTCGTCGTTATCTTGTGCTCGTTCGGCGGGTATCTCGATGTGTGCATGTGAGAGGGCGGTATTTCTTGATAGAGCAGCCTTTGACTGCACTTTCTTGGGAGTATGATGGCATCCTGATACGTTTGTGGGATTTGGAAGGTGTTGCGTTTGTGCGCGGAGATCAATGTGCCTACGGAGCCTGCGACAAGGACACGGGCAAGCCGATCAAGAAGCTGACGGGGTGGCTCACGAACAGCGCAGCGGTGGCGAACCACCTGAGCAAGCGCTGTGCCTGTCCGCCCGGCGCCCACCAGCAGCTGCTCGGGAGGAACTCGGGTGGCTATCGGGCGCAGCAGGCGGCAGCCTGCCCCGTGGGCCTCGCGAAGGCCTTCTGTCGCGGCGTGCTCCAGCAGATGCAGATCGACTACCGCAGCTCGCTGGTCATGGATGCGGCCTCCCCTGTGGAGGATGCTTTCCCGCGCGAGCGTCCGCGATCGCGGAGCCCGCCGCGGGGGGGGCCTGTGCCAGAGGAGGCGCACCAGGAGGGCCCGCCTCTCGGAGAGGACGCGCCGCCTGCCGAGGCGGCGGCGGAGGCCCCAGAGGCACCGGCCGAGGTGCCTGTGAGGCCCAGGCGCGGCCGAGCGCCTGCTCGCCGCGAGCGCGGAGTGCCTCCTGGCGGACGTCCGCTGGTCTTCCGCCGGGGGCGGCGTACGCAGCACGGCGAGTTCGAGCTGCTGACGGTGGAGCTGTGCGCTGAGCTGGACACATTTCGGAGTTGGCATAGAGGGTTACTGGAGAAGATGGGCGAGGATATCGAGACGATCATCTGGGGCTCGGACCTCTTCCTGGAGGAGCTGGGAGGAGTCATCAGCGAGCCGCTGAAGATGGTGAAGGCTAGACGCGGGGGCCAGCGGCCCCAGACGGCGCAGCCGCAGCTGCGCGCCGCGGACGCCCCGCTCAGGATGGTCACTACGCTCAAGGGCGATCAGCTCTTCAGGCTAGACTTCGAGGACTGGTCGCAACAGTCACTGCAAGCGCGACGGCGCTGGTTGCCACGACATCTACTCGAGAACGACGTGGTGGTCTTCTACTTCGCGGGCTACGAGCGGGGCGACCTGCCCGAGGGGCCGGCTGCAGCACAGCAGCGGGACGCCTCACGGGAGAGGAAGCGACGTTGGGAGCTGTTGCCGAGGGCCGTCAAGAGGGCGATCGAGAGGGTGCACGTGAACCTCGGGCACCCCTCACGGCCAGCGCTGCTCAGGGCGTTGCGCCTGGGCAAGGCAACGGCGCTGGCGCTGAAGGCAGCGAGGCTGTTTGTTTGTGAGAGCTGCCGGCGAGTACAGCGACCCAGCATCTCACGTCCGAGTCAGCTCCCGAGGGTCGACGAGTTCAACGTGCTGCTCGCGATGGACTGCTTCGAGAACGTCGACAGCGCCGGCAACAACTGGGAGTTTCTTGGCATCGTGTGTATGGGGACGAACTTCCACGTGGTCTGCCTGCTGGAGGACACTCACAAGAACCCCAAGGCCTCGGAGGTCAGGAAGTTCTACGAGCTCTGCTGGGTCTCCTGGGCTGGCCAGCCGGAGGAGGCGATCATGGTGGGCCGCGCGCGGTCCTTCCTGGGCGAGTTCGCGGACTACCTGGAGCAGGAAGGCGTGCGCCTGGACTCGGCCGCTCTGGCCTCGCCGTGGCACATCGGCAAGATGGTGCGCCGCGACGGCATCTGGAACTCGATGCTCACGAGGGTGGTGCGCGACAAGCAGGTGGCGGGCCTTGAGGAGATGAGAACGGCAGTGACGGAGTGCAACAGGGCCAAGAACACGCTGGCCCGGCGGGCTGGTTTCAGCCCCTACCTCTGGGTCCTCGGCCGGGATGTTCGCCTCCAGGCGAGCCTCGGGGACGACGCCGAGGTGGGGCGTGTGGGCGAGCAGGTGGCAGCTGCCACGCCGGGCTCGCGTTTTGCCCGCAAGGTGGAGATCAGGACCCAGTGCCGGATGGCTTTCATCCAGACCGACACGGAGGATCGACTTCGACGAGCGGAGCTTCGACAGATGCGACCGACGAGAGGGCCGTTCGTTGTCGGCCAGTGGGTGCTTTTCTACGACCAAGCGCAGCCAGCCAAGCATCGACCTGAGCATCCAGACAACTGGCGAGGGCTGGCGCGCGTGATCGGACATGAGGGTCGGCATGGAGTGTGGCTTGCTTTTCGTGGCCTCACCGTGCTCGCGAGCCCGGAGCACCTGGCTGCAGCGACTGTCCACGAGATCCACGCCTGGAGATCGATTGCGCAGGAGCAGGAGTTGGTGCACGACGCGCCCGTCAGCGGCGGTAGTGGCTTCGTGGACCTGCGAGGCTGGCCCAAGCCCCCCGCCGCGGCGGGGCAGGGGCCCGCTGAGCAGGGCGACGAGAGCGGCATGGACGTCGGGCCGCGGGCGGAGGTGCCGGAGGAGCCGCAGCCCGCCTCGGCTCCGCCCGAGCCAGAGGCGCCTCCGGCCCCGCCTGAGGCGGAGGCTCCCCGCGCGGCTCCGGCCGCGCCCGAGCCGCCCGCGGCGCCAGTCCCAGCTGTGGGGGCTGAGGACGTGCCCGCGCCGCCCGACCTGGACTTCGACGCGATGGAGTTCGACGCGGCGATGCAGGAGATCATGAGGGGCGACGGCGACGATGACTGGCACCCCGACTCCCACGGGGTGCACACGGAGCCCGAGCCGGGGGCCTCTCGACATCGGCGTCCTGGGAGTCTCCTGGAGGAAGAGGAGACTGAGGAGCGCCGCGAGCGGGAGGCCAAGCGACGGCGCCTGCTGGACGATGTCCCTGTCTCGATCCGACAGGGGACTGCAGGATCCGTCGACTCGGCGAAGTTCGTGCTGGACAATGACCTGGATGAGTTCATGGAGGCCGGCTTGGAGACGCACCAGCAGGGCGAGGCTTTCTTCGTCCAGGAGGGCATCGGCAAGGAGGAGTTCATCTTCGGGCTGATGCGGAATGAGTTCGAGCACGCGTTCCTGACGAAGAAGCCTGGGAGGAAGGAGATCAAGCTCGGCAGCTTGCCTGAGGAGAAACGCCGGATGTTCATGGATCGAGGTGGCAGTCGTGATGCAGAGTGGCGATCCTGGCAGGACTTCGACGCGGCTGAGCCGATCCCGCCGGATGAGAGCGAGGCGCTCCGCGCGGACAAGGCCAACATCATCATCCCGATGCGCTGGGTGGATACCGACAAGAACGACGGGAAGTACGACGAGGCCGGAGCCCCTCTGCCGCTGCTCGCGAAGAGCCGCCTGGTCGTGGTGGGCTTTCGCGACCGCTTGCTGGGTATGTTCAGGCGGGACGTTCCCACTGCATCACGGCTGGCAGAGGCGCTGCTCCTGACGCTGGCGGCGGCCATGGGCATGATCCTCTCCCTGGGCGACGTCAAGAACGCCTACTTCAATGGGCAGAACCTGCAGCGCGAGGTCTACCTGGAGCAGCCTCGTGGAGGCTTGCCTGGCGTTGCCCTGGGCCAGTCGCTGAGGGCCCGCAAGGCCATCTACGGCTTCGCGGAGGCAGCAAGGCTATTCTGGCTAGCGCTGCGTGACGCCTTGCTGTCCGACGGCTGGCTTCAGTCGCGCCTGGAGCCGGCGCTCTTCTACAAGCGCGTGGACGGGCAGCTGAAGGGCATCGCGGTCTCGCACGTGGACGACGTGCTGGTGGCGAGGATGAAGGACATGCAGCTGTCGGACCTCCTGCCGAAGGTCCTGGGTACGTTCCAGTGGAAGTGGAGCGAGCTGCCCTTCACCTTCCGCGGCCGTGAGCTTTCGAGTGATTCGAGAGGTTTTCTGGTTAAGATGGTGAACTACGCAACTTCCCTCAAGCCGATCAAGATCCCAGCAGGTCGAAGGAAGCAGTTGCAGGAGGACTTGAACGAGGATGAGGCGAAGGAACTGCTGAGGGTATCTGGTGAGATCGGCTGGCTAGGTCGACAGTGCCGACTCGACCTGGCCTTCCTCTCGGGCGAGCTGCAGAGGGCCCGAGCGGCCCCGTGCGTGGCGGACCTGGTGAAGGCGAACCTGGCGGTGTCTGAGGCCAAGAAGGGCGCTGAGGTCGCGCTGGTCTACCCGGCCCACTTGAGGCTGTCCAGCGCTGTGATCGGCGCAGCCGTGGACGCGGGTCACGCGAACGGCCTGGAGCGCGACGACATCGAGCGCTACGAGAGCTGCGGTGGCCACGTGGTGCTCCTCACGACCGACGGCATCCTTGCCGGACACCAAGCACCGGTGGCAGTGCTGGACTGGAAGAGCGGCATGACGCAGCGTGTGTGCCGCTCAACCTTGGCGGCGGAGGCCAGTCACCTGGCAGACGCAGTGGAGGCCGTCGACTGGGCGGCAGTGCTGTTCAGAGAGGCTATGAATGTCTCGGTGGATTTGCTCAATTGGCTGGGGGAGGTGCAGCGGCTTCCCCGCTTCCCAGAGGTCCTCCGCGCCTTCGGATAACACTTCAAGTCTTGCACAGGCCTGGAGTCTTATGATGTAGGACTTCGGCCGCTGGCTGCTTACGCAGCCATTGGCTGCTTCTATAGGACTTGAAGTCCTATGCGCAAAGCTTGCGCACCGCTCCAGCGATACATGATACATTATACAGACTATATACAATAGTACGATAGTGAATACATAGTATAAGAGTATGTATATAGTACGAATAGTATATATATAGTATGTATAGTATATGTAATGCATGGAATATGTATGTATATATAATAATAAAGGTATAGCATGTATCTAGTCTATGTAATACATATGGTATATAATCTGCATATTACCTATTATACTGTGTATATAGTGTACATGTATTGTATACATAGTGTACACTAAATATATTTTACAAATATATATAAATAAATATTATAGTATATATAATCCATATAGTATATGTAGTGTGTGTAGTGCATGTGTATTACGGGGCATCTATCATTTTTGTTAAAAAAACAATAAATATGTAGCAGATACAACATGTGTATAGCATAGTTAAAATTATATATAGTAAATATAGTAAGAGTTAGTGATGTTGTACGTTATGCGTTCTCACATATGTATGGTGCTATGCCATGCCAGTGCAATGCTACGCGGCGCGACTCTGCCATGCTACGCCGTGCTATGTCATGCCTTTCGCTTCGCTCGCTTTTAGCTGATTTTCAGTTCTTCTGGCTACCTTGGGACCCCCGCCCCTCAAGGCAGGTCTCGGCTTGGGTCGCCCTTCCTCCCCTTGAGGTCCCATGGAGTCCCTGCGCGCGCGTGCGTCTCGGGTCTGGGGCTTTCGGTTGGGAGTTTGGGGGCCGTGGCGGGTCTGCCGTCTGGGGATCGGGGGTGCCGTGTCGGGCCCCTCATGGGGCCTGGGGTGGTCTGCGGACCCTTCCTGGGGCCTGGGGTGGGCCCTCTCGGGCCTTGGGGCGCGCGCGCGTGCATGCTCGCGCCCGTGCGCGCGTGCCATCCGCGCCCGTGCTGGAGCCGCAGCTCGGCTGGAGCGTGGCCGCGGCGCCCTCGGCCGCCGCGGTGCTGGCCGCGTTGCCGGCCTGCGGGCATGGCGTCGTCGCGAGCGGCGTCGGGCAGCAGCGAGAGGGCTGCGACAAGAGAGAGCTGCAGGATATTTTTTTGTCGGGGTAAGGGTTGTGGAGGGTAGGGAGGATAGGAGGCATGGGATGAAGGGGCTAGGAGTGATCGGATGGAAGGGCAGGAGGGATGGGATGGCAAGGGCGCGGTGTAGCAGAGGGCCTCGCGAGGAACAACGGCCTCGAACTTCGAGGATCGAGGCATTGTGGCCATCGGGGGCCCCCCTCGCCACGGCTGGGCGCAGCTCGAAAAACTTATGTATTCCCCGCCCTCTCTTCTTCGACGCCACCCATTAGCGGCCATTGCAGTGGCAGCACGCTCGCCTCGAACCTGACAGGATGGGGTTGGTCAAAATCCGCTCCTAGCGACCCCGTGGCGCTGGAGGCGGCGATCGTCCAGAGCGTGAACACAGAGCACTTCCTGACCTACGGAATTGCGCCTGGCAAAGACCAGTTCACGGCCAGGTGCAAGGAGGAGGTCGTCCACCACTTCCAGGCGTCGGTCGTCGTCGCCGCCGCCGCTGTCGTCGTCGAGTTTGAACTTTGAGATTCGATCGGGTTTCGAAGGTATTTTTTGTTTTGGCCTCCTGAGGGCGCTCTCGTGGCCACGGCTGGATCCACCGTGAGATTCTGGTCAGTCATGGTTACGCTGACGACGTTGACGATAGCGATGATGAGGACGACGACGATGATGCTGGTAGTGGTGGTGGTAGTGATGATGCCGTTGGCAGCGGTGACGACGATGGCGACGACGATGACGATGGTGGTGGTCGTCATTGCGACGGCGGCGATGCTGGCGCGCCTCCCCCCTCCCGCCCGCTGCGAGATGCTCGGCCGCCTCGAGAAGATTGCCCCCAACATGTCCATCAGCGAGCAGGCTTCTACGCTGGCGTTCACATCGATCGTGAAGAAGAAGGCTTCAGCATGGGGCGGGATGGATGAGGCAGCCCAGCAGTCATGGGCAACGAGCAACAGTGCGAGGTGGGCGGGGAGAACTCTTCCATTCGTATCCTGATTCCCCGCCCCCCCTCCCGGCGGGCCCGCGGCGCCTGTGAGCACGTGGCCCTCCGTCCTCCTGGGGATTCGGGCGGCCAGGGCGGACGCGGAGGTTGAGGGGGTCGGGAGTGGAGGAGCGGATCGGATGGAGGGAGGAGGTTAGAGGAGGTTACGGAGGTCTGGAGTGGAACGGAGGAGGTTGAGGATGTCTGGAGCGGAACGGGGCGAGAGAGAGAGAGAAAAAACAAATGCGGCCCAGGCTCCGCTCCATGTGCCGGCACGTCTACGACGCGTACCGCAAAGAGAAAATCGGCGACAAGGTTCCTGCCTGGATGACTGAGTTGAGAGAGAAACAGAAAGCGATTGGCATGGAGGTGGGCCCCAGGAGAGAGCGCGATGACAGCAGAGGTGATAAAGCCAGAAAAGACCACAGAACAGGCGAACACCATAGAGATGAAAAAGACTCGAGGAAAGAGAGTGGAGAGAAAGCTAGGAGGTCGCCCGCGTCAGATGATGATTCGAGCCGTAGGTCCAGCCGAAAGCGGAGGCGGAAGATAACCAAATCCAGAGAAGAGACACCACGTAGGCCCGTCGAGCTGGACTTCGACATCGGTTACAACCCTGATGACAAAGTTGCCACCAAGACATACCGAACGTCTGGTAGACAGTCTGGCAAGATCGTGACCACCCACGACATATTCAGAAAAGATCACCATGCATGGATGTTCTGCAAGTTTGCGGGCAGTGATACAGAGCACGAGATTCCCACTCTCACGGTGCACTCGTGGGAAAATCAAGGTGGCCAGCGGACCTCTGGGACCTCTGGTGCTGGCAAGGCCGCGGCGGGGGCTGGCGCGTACTGGACGGGCGAGCTCGACGGCAAAATTGTGCGGGTGATGTATAAGAAGCTCTCCACCGAGGCCGACAAGTCAATCACAGATGGATTGGTCATCAAAGAGGGTACGAGTGCTGGTGGCCAGAAGCTTCAGATCACTTACAAGTCCTGCAGCAACGACGTAGAGTTCGCACAGCAACTAATGATAAAGCTAGCAAAGCAGTACGTGAATAAAGAGCTGGCTCACAGGCAGCTGACGGCAGAGCGCGATAAAGGGGGTCGAGGCGTACTTGAAAAAGGTGGGAAAGGCCGCGGCCGCCTTACGGAGACCAGCAAAAGCAGATGGCGGCGAGAAAGATGGCGACGAAAGCGCGGCCCCAGGAGAGAATAAAGATGATGATGAGGAGGAGGAGGAGGGAGGTGAAGAGGAGGAAGATGGCGAAAGGGACGAGGAGGAGGAGGAGGAGGAGGAGGAGCAGGAGGGGCCTGAAGTGGCCAAGAAGCCCGCCGCCAGCGCGGGGAACGAAGATGAGGAGGAAGATGAGGACGAGGAAGAGGAGGGGCCCGCAGTGGCAAAGAGGCCCGCCGCCAAGCCTAAAGCGAAGGCTCCGATGAAAAGGCCCGCCGTGCTCCACAGGCCCGCAGCGGCGAAGAAGCCAGCTGGTAGGCAGGAGCCCGACGACGAGGAAGAGGAGGAGGAGGAGGAGGAAGAGGCAGAGGAAGATGAAGAGGAGGCTGAAGAGGAGGAGGAGGAGGAAGAGGAGGAAAACGAGGAGTCAGAGGAAGAAGATGGAGATGAGGAGCAGGCAAAGAAGAAGAACAAGGTGCCAGAGCAGATCCCCCCACCGAGCGGGCAGTCCTTGTACGTGAGTCTGCTGAGGAAGAGCAGCGCGCAGGGGTGCGCCTGAGTGGCGCGGCCGCGCGCGGGGGAGCCGAGCGCGGAGCGAAGTGGCGCGGAGGTGAAATGCACTTCCGCTCGATCCCTGGTGGCTCCATTTTGAAAACGGCCCCGCTCCGTCCGTGTAACTGTTGCAAGCTTCGAAGCTGCAGGGTCAGAAATGGCAAGGAAGTCCCCCTCATCGCCCTTCCTTCCCCGTTTCCTCTCCGCCCCTCCTCCCCCTCGCTCATATCCCTCTTCCTACCTCTCCTGTTCGCCCCTTCCTTCAACTCCCATCGCCTTGCCGGCATCTGCCCCGTCGTGTCCCGCAATGGCCCGTGCCGGCCCCATCTGTGGCCCACCCTGCCCTATCCCGCCCCGCCTCCAAACCGTATAGCCGTGCAACGTCGAGCAATCTTCTCGGTGACAGCGGCCCCTGAGGGCACAGGTGCAGCGGAGCGATGTCGCGGCAGCCCTCGGTCACCTCGAGCATTCCCGAGGGGCGAAGGTCGCGCTCCCCGAGCCCGCGTGGCGGTGGGGGCGAGGGGGCGGCTTTGCGCTCCCCGAGCCCGCGTGGTGGTCGGAGCGAGGGGGCGGCTTTGCGCTCCCCGAGCCCGCGTGGTGGTCGGCGCGAGGGGGGGGCTCCGCGCTCCCCGAGCCCGCGGGGCGGTCGGAGCAAGGGGCGAGGGGCTTCACGCTCCCCGAGCCCGCGTGGCAGTCGGGGCCGCTCCAACCCACGGAGCCCCCGCGTCAGGAGTCGGAGCCCGTTCCGCCTTCCAGGCCCTTCGCAGCCCCTCCCTGATGGCATCGAATCGGACACTGCTGCGACCATGAAGGCACGCATGTCCCCAGCCGCTATCACCGTGGGCTCCGACAGCGTGCCGTCTGAGGGTGACCACGTGGGCCCGGGACTCGCTTCCATGGGGCATGGCCGAATGAGGAGGGAAGGAGGGGGTAGGACAAGGGAAATGAGGGGCCTTGGAAGGAGGGGTAAGGGGGACGGGGGATAGGGTGAGGAGGGCAAGTAGGATCAGGGTGGAGAGCGACGCAAGCAAGCAAGCAACTGTGGTACCTGGGATTCGTCGTCGTCGTCGCGCCCGTCGTCGCCGTCGCCTTCGGAGCAAACGTCCACAGGAGGATTCGACATGTCCAAGCTCACCCCCGCGATGCGCGAGGAGTTTGGCGAGACACTGGAGGCCATCCGCAGGGTCGACGAAAGGAGGCGCAGGATCAGCGTGACGAGGCCTCCTCATCGTCCGCTTGACCTACCTCCTCCTCCTCCTCCTCCTCCTCCTCCTTGTCCGTCCTCCTCGTCGTCGTCGTCCTCCTCCTCTGAATTCTCCTCGACCCCTCGCCCTCATCTGCCTCTCGCGCTGCCAGGCGGAGCGGCTGGGCAAGGTCCTGGACAGCCAGGAGCAGGCGGCGGCGTCGGGGTCCGAGAAGCACCAGGCCTCAGGGGAAGGGGAAGGGGGGGGAGAGGGAGGGGGGAATGGGGGAAGGGAGAGGGGGAGGGGAAGGAGTGGAGGGGGGTGGGCAGGGCTAGAAGGGTTGCTCGTCCCCTGCTCCTCGGCCCCGTTCCCTTTACTTGAGATCCCGCGACCCCCAGTTTGCTGCCCCTGCTGGCCGAACCTCCCTGGGCGTTCTGGAGACCTTGGCCATGCTCGATCAGCCAAGACGCAATGCAGCGGAGGCAGTATCGGCAAGTAGAGGATGAGGAGCGGGAGGAGGATGGGCGTAAGATGGAGGAGGAGGAGGAGGACTGAGGATAGGAGGGGGGGAGGGGGAGGGCCCCCCCCCCGCCCGCCTCCATGCGAGGCGGACGCGGACGCCAGCATCGAGATGGGCAGCCCGCCGCGGCGGAGGAGCCGCAGCCGCCACAGGCGGCGCGAGGGCCGCCGTGGACATGACCGTGACGAGCGTGCTGGCCGCCGCCGTGGACGTGACCGTGACGAGCGTGCTGGTGACCGTGACGGTGACGAGCGCGCTGGCGACCACAGCCGTGACCGTGACGAGCGTGCTGGCGACCACAGCCGTGACCGTGACGAGCGTGCTGGCGACCACAGCCGTGACCGTGACGAGCGTGCTGGCGACCACAGCCGTGACCGTGACCAGCGTGCTGGCGACCACAGCCGCGGTGGTGACCGTGACGAGCGTGCTGGCGACCACAGCCGTGACCGTGACCAGCGTGCTGGCGACCACAGCCGCGGTGGTGGCCGTGACGAGCGTGCTGGCAACCGTGACAAGCGTGGTCGTGACGAGCGTGCTGCTGACAATAGCCGTGGACGTGACGGGCGCGCTGGTGACCGTGAGGGGCGCGCTGATAGTGGCGCCCGCGGCGACGTGCTCGGCTTGCTGGCGCAGTTGAAGAGCAAGTCGTCGGGCGACGGCGATGGCGAGGTGAGCGTGACGAAGAGCGACATCGCGGCGCTGCTGGCCTTCGTGAGCAAGCAGCAGGAGCAGGGGCCGCGGGTGGCTGCCGGCAAGAGGAGCGAGTCGCACTCTGCCTCCAGGCGCTTGGCATCAGTGCTCTCAAGGCCAAGCAGGTCTAGCGCGCCGAGGTCCGTCGTCGATCCCACGCCGAAGCCCCAGGGGCGCAGGAGCATCGCGGGTGGGCGGCGAGGAGGAGGAGGAGGAGGAGGATGCGGAGGATTGGGGGGGGAAGAGGAGGAGGAATAAACGCAGAGAGAGGATGAAGAAGAGGAGGAGGAGGAGGAGGGCACGAAGCTCGGCATAGGCGAGGCTGCAGGAGGAGGAGGAGGAGGAGGAGGAGGGCCGATTAGGGCCCATGAGGCCAGCAAAAAACTTACACGTGGCCGCGAGAGGAGTGTCCCCCCCCCGCGCTCCCCCCAACAGGAGCTCCTCGACCCCGCCGAAGGTCTCGAGGTCGGGCCAGGCCGTCACTGAGCAGGAGGTCGCGCAGATCGCCGCGTCGCTGAAGCAGGAGGCCGTGGGCATCGAGTCCGCCAAGGCGGGCTTCTGCACGGGCAATGGCGAGCACGCCCCGCGCATGGCGGGCAGGGAAGCGAGGCCGCTGCCCACCGCGCTCGCGGAGTCCAAGCCAGGCGAGCGCAACAGGGCGGGGGAGAAGGCGATCTTCTTGGCGTGGGAGTCGGGCTCGCGCTGCTTCAAGCAGCGCGACGTCATCGGGTGCCGCTTCCGTCGGGAGTTGGACACCAACGACCTTCTCAGGAAGCGCTGGGAGAAGGCGCAGGACGAGGAGAAGTTCAAGGAGGAGTGGATGAAGGATCAGTACGAGGCCATTGCTTCGGGTCATACGCCTCCCTCTGCTCTCACTCCCCCCCGCCCCTGCCGGCAGGCTCCGTCGACACCCCATCGACGCGCCGTCGATGCCGATGCAGTGAAATCGCAACATTAAATATGTTTTACGACGCATGGCCTCGATGCGCCGTCGACCCCCCCCCCCAGCACTGATCTCAAACTCGAGCGCCCAAACTAGCGAAGACGAGAAATGAGGAGGGAGGGGGGAAGAGCGCGGGGGAGCTTGGGAGGGAGGGAAGGACAGGGGATACGGAGGGAGGGAGGGATAGGGGGAGGTTGGGAGGGAGGGAGGTTGGGAGGGATGGGGGGAGGGAGGGAGGGAGGGGGAGAGGGGAGAGAGAGAGAGAGAGAGAGAGAGAGAGAGAGAGAGAGAGAGAGAGAGAGAGAGAGAGAGAGAGAGAGAGAGACGCCCCTGCAGGGGATCTGCAAGCGCTACAAGGTCCACACGCAGGAGCAAGAGGAAGCGTGGATCAAAGAGGGCGTCTACGTGAGCTTCCTCCGCATGACGTACGAGGAGGGGGGCCCGCAGGGATGGGCAGATGCCGAAACGGTGGACACATGCAAGATAATATGTGATCAGTGCCTCGACATGGGGTTTCCATTCATCGCCCTCGACCAGGCCAAAAAAGTGAAGTTCATGTACTTCAGAATCTCGTACAGGGAAGCATTTACCGAGCGCTGGACAAAGACGTGCAACCAGGGCCAGCTGAAGGGCGAGCCGACGACGCCGCTGCAGGACCCCAAGGACACGCCGAAGGATCTGAAGGACAAGCCGAAGCCCAAGGAGAAGAAAGCGGATATGGTGGCGTTTGCGAAAGCAAAAAAGACCATGGCGGGCGCTCAGGCCGCCTTGGCGGCAGCACGGTCCATCGAGAGCGCCATGGCAGACCCTGACAATGCGGAGTGGGAATGGGCGAGCGACAAGACCAAGCAGAAGTTCACGAACATTATCAGCGCCCTCGGCGAGAAGATTCAGAGCATCAAGCTGGCCAAGCTCCTCGAGGCAAGCTACGCCTACGACCAGGTGGCCTCGGGGCTCACCGAAGCCGCTTGTCACTACCATCTAAACCTCCTCCTCCTCCTCCTCCACTTCCTCCTCTCCCCCCGCCTCTTCCTGCAACCCTAGGCCCTCCCACCTCCTGCCGGCCTCTCGCCCCAGCCGCCCCCCTCCCCAGATCAGCAGCCGCCTGAGCGACGCGCAGATCATCGTCCAGAGCACCCAGGTCGACGGCCTCCAGGATCGGCCTGCCGGCAGCATCTGTGGATGATATGGGGGTGGCGGGGGAGGGCGAGGCGGAGGGAGGAGGGAGGAGGAAGCAGACGAAATGCAACACAGCAAAAGGAGGAGAGAGAAAGGGGGTGAGGATGAGGATGTGGATGAGGATGAGGATGAGGAGTAGGTTTTTTTAATTGCCAGGAGGCCCATACGTGGGCTCCAAGATGAGGAGGACGAGGATGAGGATGAGGATGAGGATGAGGATGAGGATGATGATGATGAGGAGGAGGAGGAGGAGGAGGAGGAGGAGGAGTGCCTCCCCCCCCCGCGCTCTTCAGACATCCATCGACGATCTGGTCAGCGAGACGAAGGCCCAGCTGGAGACGAGCGAGAGGCAAACAGGGCGCTCGACGGGCAAGACCGCGAAGCGGGATGGGGAGAAGGGCATTGGCACCAAGGGCAAGCGCACGAAGGGCACGGGCTCCGTGTGCGCGGGGGAGGGGCCGCGCAAGAAGAAGCGCAAAGGGCGGAAGTAGTTCGTGCGTGCACGAGCGCGTTTTCAGTTTGAAGGGGCGCGCGCACGTGTGCAGCATCGGCGCACTGCCATAATACGCTCGTGGGGGTGATGAGGGGGATAGGATAGGATATGGGGAGATGGGGGGGGGGGGGGGGGATGGCCTGCTGGCAGGGTGCTAGCAGCCGCGCCAGTGTATTTGTGGCGGCCCTGGGAGCACCGTGCCCGCTTTCAACGCTCCAGGGATCAGAGTGCAGCCCCTGCCGCAGGATCCAGCAGCAACTAGCATCGCTGGGGATAGCGACGCCGAGAGTACAAGCCATCCGAGATTCGTGCTTGCTCTCCCTTCCCTGAAAAAATCAATGCCGAGTCAGATCTGCACGCGTCGAGTCAGCGCACGCGGCGTTTTTCTAGGGTTCCTGGGGGGCCTCCGTAACGACACCCTAACGACACACCCTATCGCCACCTATCGCCACCAGCGTATATATATATATATATATATATATATAGAAAACACGAAGTTCCATCGACACGCCATCGACACATATCGACACACCCCAAACCACTTCGGCTCGGGCTTGGCTAACAGGTCGACGGAGGCGCTGCCGAGGGGGGAAACGTGAGGGCAGTGGCGCACTTCGCCCCCAATTTGGCCCAGAATGTTTGTCGCGCGGTTGGACTCGGCTCGATTCGCAGGCCATGGAGGCGATTCTCACAAGCTGGCGCGCGCTCCCCCCCCCTGTCTGCAATCATCCTTGACCCGCCCTCTGCTTCGGCGAGCCTCGGCGGCCACCGTCGTGGTCGCAGTACCTCGGGGGCGGGCGCCAGAGGGGCGCGGCGACGATCGGGCTCGCAAAGGACGGCAGGGGCGGGAGGCAACGGCGGGAGGGGGGGCAGGAGGGCGAGAGGACGGCTCCAAGGACGGCCCCGTCAGGCCTCTTCGGCTTTGAACAAACAATAGTTTTCTGAAAACTGATTTTTTCAAAGCCCCGCGGGGGCGCCAATCGGGGCATTCTCGGCGCCCCCTTGGAACTTCCTCGGGGCCTTCTTGGAGCTTCCTGGGGGCCCTCCTGGACCGAGAGAGCTCCAATAGGTCCTCGGGAGGGGCCCAACAGGGCCCCGAGACGGCCCCTAGAGGGCAGAGCCGAAAGAGACCGACCCCTTGCTTGCGCCCGCGCTTGGCCTACTTTTCCTGCCTGGCCTTGTCGTCGTCCCTGCCCCCTCTTCTCCCTGCCTTCCTGCTTCATCCTTCAGGCCTGGGGCAATTTCTCGGGCCCGCTCGGTGTTTTTCTGCGCCACAAACGGTGCCCGAAAAAAGTGCCCCAAACGGGCCCCTCGGGACATTTGTTGGAAAGCATATTTTTCTGCTGCTGGGCCCCTCCAGGGGCCCCCTCGGCACCACCTGGGGCCATATCTTGGGCCCGCTTGGGCCCCCCCAAGGCCCTCTCGGCACCGCCTCTCACCGTAGCGTGTCTTTCGGTCGAGCAATGGCGGCTGTCACATTGCAATGGCTCCCAAACGCAAGAGAGAGGAAACCCATGGAGGCGACGGCGACAGGTCACGGCGTCGAAGACGGGTGCCCGACGCCGAGTTGCCGCCGCCGCCAGCGCCGCCACCCGTGCCGGCTGCGGACCCCGAGGAGCAGGAGGAGTCGGGGGTGGACAGAACCCCCAACAGTGACACGTCGATTAGTGAATTGTCCGTTTTCGGTTTTCGAGAGGGCGCCGTGGCCGTTATTTTCCAGGCTTGCGCCCGCCAGGTTTGGGCCCGAAGTCGTATTCACTAAACCACGTTTTACTAGAGGGAGGTCTGTCCATCCCCGAAGGAGGCTGGGCATAGATTACTAGCAGATCAGCAGCGGTTGTATTGTTCTGGTCAGCAAACTGCCAAAGCGTTTCTATCCATATGCTATCTAGCTGCGAAGGCAGGGGCCCGAGGTCCTCTTAGAGAATGGGGCTTAGCACCAGAGTCCCCAACAGGCCACTTTCAACGCAAAGTCGCGAGAATGGTTGAGAAATCTGGAATGGCGGAGATCCCTCCATACGCGTTGTCGGTGCCAGGGCATCTGCCCAGATCGAAGTTGCGTGGGGACTTGAAACTAGAGGTGAGGCCGTTTCACGAAACATTGAAACGGGAGTTGGACAGCGATGACACCTTGAGGAGAGTGCGGGCTCGCCTCCGAGACGAGCCATGGCCTAGTTCATATACCGAACACAAAGTGACACAGGAGGCCGGCCCAAGTGAATTGGTCATCCCTCTTGGGCTCTTCTTTGACGCAGCTCGGTATGGCGGCGCGTCCAGCAGCGGCCGCCAGCGCAATATCTTCACATGCAGCATCGTCAATCTCGTGACGCAGAGGCGGCACCCTGGCGTCATCTTCCGCAAGCAATTCGCTTGCAAGTGCCGCTGCAGGGGGCACTGCAGCTTCCATGCTATAAGTACCTTTCTGTCGTGGAGCCTGGAGGCGCTAGCCGTCGGGAAATACCCTGCCGTTGATGACATGGGCGCACCGTGCCCTGTGGATAAGGACCCGCAGCGCGCCCGCACGGCGGGCCAGGTGCTGGGATTCCGTGGGGCTCTCGTGCAGTTGATGTGCGATTGGGAAGGTTTATGCAAATTGGCGTGCGTTCCAACGTGGTCATCAAACCGCCACCCATGTCCATTATGTACGTGCAGACGGTCGACTATGTATAAATTCAGGAACCTGTTTTTTCTCCGTTGTGATCGTTTGTAGATCGCCTCATCTCCCCCGCCTCCCCTCATTATGCCATGCTACTCTCTCGATTGCCCAACTTCTGTCCACTTTGCCCCCTGGCCCAGCAGCCCCACTCTGCCTCCCCCGACGTCTGGCCGCGCGCGGGCGGGGGGAAGCGACGAGCAGAGAGGGGGAAGTGGGGAACGGGGGGCTGCCGAGCACAGGGAGGAGGAGGATAAGGAGGAGGAAGGAGGAGGAGGGAACGGGGGGCTGCCGGCACGGGGAGGGGGAGGGTAGCAGAGCAAACCAGCGGCGCCCAGCATGCTTCGGGCACCAGATGTACCCTGGCTCGACCACGCCTGTCACGGGGGGGAGGACCCTCACGAGGCGGCGTGCAAACAAGCAGAGAAGGTCGTGCATATCCGCAACAATGCCGAGCTACAAACGTTCATCCGAGATGGAAAACTACACTTCGATAAACGTGAGAAGGATGGGTACGGCTTGACACTTGGCGGTAGCGTTTGGCCTCTAAACGAACATAGCGCACATTTACGTGTTGGGGATTTACTGGTTGCCCAAGATGGTTTGAGAGACGTGGCTAAGTATGCGAATCTTTCCCCCCCAATCAGATTAGTGTTGTGGCGCAGGAGAGACCAGACGTTGTGCACCCGCAGATGCCCATTTCTCAGGTCTGATTTGGGGATATCGCTTAAGGGTTGCTACATGCCAGATTACATGCGCACAGTGCCGCTTGGGGTTATGGGCTTCGTAGTTCTGGCGTTCTTGTGGCGCCTCACAGGCTCGACGCATTACAACGGGAACGCTGGTGAGGAGAGCGTGCGCCAGTCAGTCGCGTTCCAGAGGGTTTCTCTGGAGCTGTCTGCTTGGTACGATCGCGAAAAGAGGCTCGGCAACGATGTGTGCGAACTCGATGGCGTTGCAGGCCCAATGTTCGGATCGAAGAAGGCCCCCAGAATCAAAATCAAAGCAGGGGAAACGAAATCACTGTTCAAATGGGTTTGCACAGAAGGCCTTCCTAAACACTGGGGGCATATATACAAGGGTCGAGAATTATTGCAATGTGGAGTTGCGTTATTAGAATGGGACAATTATCTATGCGACCTGGGCCGTGACCCTGACCCCCGCGAGTGCAATACGTTGGAGGATATGGTTCTCAAACACTTGAGCTTGCTGGAGGCGGCTGGAATCCGAGAGATGCCCAAACGCCACCTCGTCTGGCACTTGACAATCAGGAGTACAATTCCGCTGCAAAGCCGACCCCGACCTCTTTGGGGAAGGGGGCGGGGGGAGAAGTTGGCCGTGCCGGCAACTCGGGGTCGGGGGAGCCGTTGGCCCTCCTGGAGACCTCTGGGGCCCTCTTGGAGCATCAAAATGGGGTCAAGACAAGGTGGGAGGGCGCCCCAGGGGGGGCCCAGATGGGGGGCACAAGAGCCTCCCCAAAAAACACAAAAAGCACAAGAGGGGTCTTGATATGGAACCCTTCTTGTGTTTTTGTTTGTGTTTTTTTGGGCCCTCTGGGGGCTGTCTTGGGCCCTCTTGGGGCCGTCGCGGGGCCCTGTTGGGCCCCTCCCGAAGGCCTTTTGAAGCTCTCTTGCTCCAGGAGGGCCCCCCAGAAAGCTCCAAGAAGGCTGGGGGGGGCCCTAGGGCTTCGGGAGGGAGCGGCGACAGCGACACCTTCAGAAGTGTGCCCCAACGTGGGGACCGAGATTTGAATTCAGGGCCCTCCTCCTCCTCCTCCTCCAACACGGCCCCAAGACGGCCACAAAGCCCTTCCAACACGGCCACAAAGCCCCTCCTGAGTCCTTCCTGGGGCCCTCCAACACGGCCCCAAGACGGCCACAAAGCCCTTTCCCCCTCCCCCTCGCCCTCCTGTCCCCCGCGCCCCTTCCCCCTTCAGGGGTTGGATGCGGGGTGCTCGCAGACCAGCCCAGGTCGCTTTCGGAGGAATTGCACGCGCCATTGAGGATCCCCATCGCGGGACACCCCCGAAGATACGCCACTTGGAGGGATGAGACCCTGAATGCCCTCCTGAGCCGCCTCGCCGCAGCCACGCACGCTCGACCCCGCGCCTTCGAGACGGGCTTGTGGACACGTCTTGACCTGCAAGAGATCCTACATACTGGCGTGCACTCATCAGTCCTCTAGCGGAATGGTCGGCAGCCTGGCGTGGCTCCTGTTCGCGGCCGTGCCCTTGCGCGGTTCGACCGTGCCGCAGTGGGCGCACGACATCGCCCGCGACTTCAAGGGCAATTCCCAGTTCGAGATGCTGATGTTCACTCTGGATGTCCTCGACCAGAGGAGGAGGTCTGGTAACCCATACGGCAGAAATGAGAGGCGGGGTAGGCAGGGATGGTGAAGAAGAGGAAATGGGGGGTGGTTGGAGGGAGGAGGGAGGAGGGAGAGGGAGGAGAGAGAAGTAGGTATAGGAGGGGGTAAGGAGGAGGGAGAAGGAGGAGGGAGAAGGAAGGAGGAGGAAGAGGAGGAGGACGAGGACAGGGACGGCCAGGAGGCACGGCAGGCACGGCTGGCACGCCGTCGGTCTTATCGTCCTCATGTATCCCCACCCTCCTTTTCTTGCCCTCTTTCCCGTTTATCCCAGTGCCCCTCCTTCTCTGCCGCATGCCCCGCCCTCTCCGCCCTTCCCCATCCCTCCCCAACTTCGGACACGCAATGTGCGCAGAGTTGGTTCATGCTATGGGCGCATTCCTCCACGATCCTGGGGTCGAGGAGGGAAAGCCCTGTGCTTGGACCAACTCTGGGCGCTCGTGCGTGCCCCAAGTGGTGTAAAACTAAGCGTGCGGGGCGGGCTGCAGGGCCGCCTCCATCCCGATGCGGTCGCCCCCGTCGCCCTCCTGGGGGAAGGGGGGAGGGCGGAGGCAGAGTGATTTGAACCCTCAGAGCGGGGGGGAGACGGGGGGCCGTGGGGCGCCCTAGCCACCGCAGGCATGCTGGCGCGCGAGCTGGACTTTGTGCACATGTTTTCGGGCGCCGACGCTCCCGGCAAGGCCGTCAGGAAGAGGGGCTACAAGGCTGCCTCGTTCGACATTCGGGACGACCCCGACGAGAACTTGATGACCCTGCCAGGCCTGTTGCACGGCGTGTCCCTATGCTTCCAGATAAAGCCTGGGGGGATGGCCCATTTCGGGCCAGAGTGCAGCTCGTTCATATGGATGAGCAGGGGGACGAGTGGCAGGAGGAAAGACGACCTCCACGGGCTGCCGCCTGCATCAGCCCGTCGCCCCCATTGAGCGGCAGCCTCCTTCTGTCATCCCACCTTGCCCCCGCTGGAGTAGGGCCCTGCGGGCTAAGGGGTTGCCAGTCGCATGCCGATGGGGCCGCCGCTCTGCGCGTGTGACAGGGGTGGGGGATGGGGAAAAGGGGGAGGATGAGCAAGGCCCCCTCCTCCATCCCCCTCTTCCGTGATCCTCTTTGCTCCACCTCCCTCCTCCCGGCACCGCCCTACCGCCGCCGTCCTCTGACCGCCGCCCTCATGGCAAGGGTGCCGCGCATTCCCGCGAGGTGGCGGATGATCGGGGACACTTTTCAGGAGTTTGTGAGGCGCGGGAACTTTTTTGTTCTGCTTGTATCTTGCATCGCTTTCCACCTCCATTTGATGCAGGTTTTTTATTCGATCGAGCAACCGAGGAACAGCCTGATGCCCCTCATGCCAGCATTCGTCCAATTAGAGTCCCTCGTGAAGCAGTCTCGTTTCTGCACTTGGCTCGGAGCTTTTCGGGGGCATGGCAGGGCTCAGCCTAACCCCAAACCTGTCATCATTTGGACAAACGCCCCGCTGAGTCTTGCAAAGTCTCACTTGCGTCGCACTGTGGTGAAAGGCTGCTGCAAGGGCGGCGGGAAGGCTTGGAAAAGGGTCGAACCCTCGTCTAAGACCAAAGGTTATGTCAGAGGCACCAAAGGCCTCACCCTCGCGAGCGCGTACCCCACGGAGTTCGGCAGATGCACGTCAGCACTTGCCGAGGAGCTCCTCGGCCATCGGCCCCAGTGAGATTTTGAGGCGGGGGAGGCTGGGAGGTATAGGCAGGGACGTAAAGGCAGAGAGGTATACTGGGCAGGGAGGTATAGGCAGAGAGGTGCAAGGCTCCAGCAGTCCTGACATAATTCGATATCAGCCACGCTCCCGGCCACGCTCGTGCACGGGAGATCCTTGCGGCGCGCGGTGTGTGAAAGACACGCCATGGACATATCTTTGGATCGGGCGGTGTTTCAAAACACACGGCAAAGCACGCGCTGCGCTACGCTAGCCATCGGAGGATGAGGAGGCGGAGGAGGAGGCGGAGGAGGATGACGAAGGTTGAGGAGGCGGAGGCGGATTACCTCATCCAGGTCAGAGTGAGGTGGCCGAACGGTCTTACAACGTCCCTGGGCACGGGGCCCTCTCGGGGGCTTCTCGGAGCCGCCTCGGGGCCCTCTTGGATCAGTCTTGTCTTGGGGCTTTCGGAGGGCCCCTCCCACCGACCGAAATCTGCGGGGGCTGAATTCTTTCCAGGGCGAGCGGCTAAACCGTTAATATTGTGAGGTTGCGGGAAGGTGGAAAAGGCCCAGCCGCGCTCCTGGGCGGTGGGAGTGGCCTCTGTGTCCCCGCCGCCCAGGAGTTGGCTGGGCAATCTGCCCTCTCGTAGCCCTAATGCCCACCTCGCGTGGGCGACTCGCCCTCCTGCTCCTCCTCCGCCTCTCCTCCTCCTCCTCCTCCTCCTCCTCCTCCTCCTCCTCCTCCTCCTCCTTCGGGACCGCCACGGGTCAAGCAATGAAGCAATGTCTTTTTCGGTTGCCCCCGCCGATCCCCATCCAGAGCTGCTCATTCCCGACCCCCATCCAGCAGCGCGCATATGGATAGAGTTCTCGGCTTACGACGACTGGTGCGCGACCTGGTGGGGCATGCAAGGCGGCTTCATTAGACGGTCGCTATATGATCTGGACCCGACGATGAAGCGATGGGACGAGGATAGGAGGAACGGCGACGACGACGACGACGACGACGACGACGACGACGGGAGTGTCCGACAGGAACTGGAGCTGCTGTTTCGTCCGCACCTGTCTGCTTTACTGCGGTACCCGCTGTCTGATGACCCTTGCACGGTTTGGCTTCGCTCGAACGTTCTCGGAGCCAGGGTTCGCACGATCGAAGCTTTCCACCGTGAACTGGCCGCGCGACACTCGCCGCTCCTCTCTGAGGACATGGGCGAGGGTAACGAATAGGGAAGTTGGCAAATCGAGGAGTGGGGAAACGGAGTGGAGGGAAGGAGGGGGAGGCGGAGGAGAGAGAAATACACCCCAGGACGAAGTGGTTTGGGATCTGAGGGCGATCGAGGATGAGGACAACGACAGGGCCATGTCGGACAGGGAGTCGGGCGATGCGACGGCGTGAGAGCTCCCGTAGAGGATGATGATGAGGAGGATGAAGAGATAGGAGGAGTATGATGACAATGAGAGTGATGAGGACGATGGTGATGAGGGTGATCATGATGATGAGGATGATGATGAAGATGACGGTGATGATGATGATGAGGATGATGATGATGGCGATAATGATGAGGATGATGATGAGGATGATGATGCTGAGGAGCATGATGATGAGGATGATGAGGGTGATGAGGAGGAGGAGGGATGACGAGTAGGAGGGCGAGTAGTAGGATAGAGAAGTGGGAGAGAGGAGGAGGAGGAGGATGATGAGGAGGAGGGGGGGAGGAGGAGGAGGAGGAGGAGGAGGACGTGGAGGAGGACGTGGAGGAGGAGGAGGAGGAGAAGGAAGAGGGCCCCGCTGACCCAAGAGCGAGTCCGCAGCTCGGGGAACGATTAAATTGCGCACGCCGCCTACAGGATCGGGCGGTCCATCGACGGGGGGTTATGGGGCCCTGAAGGGACCGTTTTGCGGCCTTACATGGCCTCTGTCGGGCTTTGGTGGGCCCCCTGACGAGCCCTAGTGGGCTGTGTTTTTTCTTTCGTGTTTCGGACCGCCCCAAATGCCTTTTTGATTTTTTTGGAGACCTCCCTTGATGGGCCGCCCGCTCCTGTCCGCCCCCCTGGCCTCCTTCCTTCCCGGCCCCGCTGCCCCCTCTACGCCCTCCCTCCCGCTCCTCCCTCCCGCTGCCCCCTGCACCCTCCCTTCTCTCTCCTGCCTCTCCTGCCTTTCCTCCCCCTCCCTCGCGGGGCAGGCGGTCCTCGGCCGCCTCGTTGGTGTCGTCGTGCACCCGCGGCGGGCGCGGATGGCACGGCGCGCGCGCGCGTGCAACGTGCAGGGCGGGCGCACGGATGGGGAACGCATCGTTTTCAAAACGGGGCTCCCGCCATAAAGCCGACTATCGTCCTGGATGTCTTGTAAGAGCTGGATGGCGGCCCCGTTTCCGTCAGGAATGGCGCCCTCGCCTTTTCGCCGCGCAACCTTGCGAAATGCGCGTTTCAATGGGGGCGGTGGAGGGCATAATTGTTTAAATATCATAATTAGAGACCGCATGTTGTGCATCAACACGTTGATGGCACAGCATTGCGCCGACTTGCTTGAACGCTTCGGTTTCTAAGCCGAGCGCGCTCCAAGCCAATGAATATATTACCATTGGCTGTGAAGTACGAAATCACCCAATTGAGTTGCACCGACTTGAAACAGAAAAAGGATCATTGCACAATCGTGTTTGCATATATGTGTGCACGCACTGTGCATGGTTAAAATTTGAACGTGTTGTCGTACAACATACGAACATGCACAATTGGCAACGACGTACATTGTACATGCACAGCACACACAATTACATAATGCATATATCATACATATGAAAATATGACATGTTCTAGGTGCGTAAACGTTACATCTATATATACACCAATCATGTCACACATTTATGTGTATGTGTGTTGTATGTATATGATATGACACGTTATATAACACTTCGCGGCTTACATAGGACTTCACTGCTTAAACAGAACTTCAAGTGTTGTGCTGTTACACTCAAGGCCAAGACAGCACTTGACTTGCTAGCTGAGACCGACAAGGACCTCTGGGTTCTGGGCGACAGACGCGAAGTCCGTCTACGACCACCTCACTAAGGGGGGCTCGGCTAAGAGCAAGGACAAGAGGATGGCGATCGAGGGCGCCTTGCTCAGAGAAGTGCTGCGCTGCGAGAACACCCACCTCAGGTGGATTGACGGCTCGCAGAACATTGCAGATGTGCTGACGAAGCTTGGGGTGGACAAGGTCTACCTCTACAAGGTGCTGCGGGAGGCCAAGTGGAGCCCTGTGCAGGACCCGGCGGCGGCGGCGATCAAGATGAAGAAGAGTATGCAGCGCGCTAGCCGCAAGACCGCCATCGACACTAGGAAGACGGAGAAGAGGCAGCAGGACAAACTCGTGAGAGCGAATGAGATGCGGGACATCGCAGATTGAGGTGACAGCCAGGCGGTTTTCGGCGTCTCCTTTTGAGGGCGTGTGAAAATTTCCAGGCTCGCCTCAACCCGCCTATCCCTTTCCTCTTTGCTCTCCCTCTGCCCCTCTCCCGTGCTCCCGCAACCACTGTGGGCCCAAGCCTGGGGCCCCAGGTTTTACTGCCTCTCGGGCGGCCCGCGCCCGAGACCCGCGAGCCTGCCGGCGCGCTGGTCGGAGCAAAAGGGGTTGCGCCCACTCGGATTGCAGCATAGCAGCAGATCGGAGTTCAAAGCCATCTTGAGGCATCTTCGGCTATCTTGAGCCATCTTGGAGCTCATCTTGGGCTCTCTCCGAGGCGCTGTTGGAGCCGTCTTTGGCCATCTTAGACGCTCTGACCGCTCGCGCCCCCCCCCCCGTCCAGGTCCAAGGGAGGGGGCAGGGGGGAGGGGTAAACCCCTCCCCGAAGGGGAAGAAGGAGGTTGGAAGAGGAAACGCTTTAAACCACCTACGCCCACAGGGCTGGTGGGATTTGGAGGAACTATCAAGCGGGAGCCTCGTCTGTGAGTGAATTGTGAGGAAGTCTCAGGCGGGGGCCCCCTCCCTATGGGTCCTGCAGCTCACGTGCTTCCTCTGGGTCATCCTCCGGCGCGCGCTTCCTCTGAGTCGTCCTCCGTCGCGTATCGGCCGGGACGCACGTCGCGCACTTCCCTCCGTCGTGTTCCGCACGAGGACGCAGGACGAAACAGAAAGGAGGAAGAGGAAGAGGTTGAGGGGGAGGGACGAAGAGGAAAAGGAGGAGGAGAAGGAATGCTTGAGGAGGCCCCAGTAGGTCCCGGGAGGCCCAGAAGGCTCTAGGAGGCCCCCAGGGGCTCCAGGAGGAGGCAGGAGGCCTAAGGAGGAGGCAGGGAGAGGAGGAGAGGGGGGAGGAGGGGGGGAGGAAGATGTAGACCAGGAGGAGGAGGCGTGTGATGGAGAGGGAGAGGAGGAGGAGGGAGAGGAGGAGGAGGGAGAGGAGGAGGGAGAGGGAGAGCAGGAGGAGGAGGAGGCAGGAGGCAGGGGGGGCAGGGGGAATGGGGGGGAGGAAGCATAACGGGGGGGAGGGGGAGGAGGTGGAGGAGGCACGAAGAGGAGGAAGAGGCAGGGGTCGAGGCAGGAGGAGGAGCAGACAGGAGGAGAAGGCGGAGGCAAGAGTAGGTGGGAGAAGGGGAGGGGCAGGAGGATACCCCCAGGCAATCTAAAGAGATTCTCATGTGGGGTCCTCCCGTCGGAGTAATTTATGGGGAAATGGAGGTCCATGCATCCCGCTCCGCAAAAACGCCGATCGTGGCATCCGTAATTCGCCATTTCGGTTCAAAGTCGTGCGCATACGCAAATACATACACACTCCCAGACGTGCTCAACCGCCTCCCAGATCACATTTTCCTGCCACTTTGCTGGGATGGCGGCCATACATGTTTACTATGTGATGGCGCTTCTTGCCCAGGGCGTGCCCTCCTTGTGCCGTCACGCCGCCCACGGACATCTCGGCGGAAAAGATGCCAATACTGTCCCGCCGGGCATGGTGCTGGATCGTATCTACCGCGACACCGACCAACAGAACGCGTCGCACATGAGTGCCAATGCGCAGGCCAAAGACGCCGTGGGTGACTGGGTCTGCACTGAATTGGTTGCGGTTGCAGGCAGTCAGAACGCATATACTGACTTTTGGTCAGCACAATGCCAAAATATCCCAGAAAACTCTGATCACATGAAAGTGGTTATGGGGATAACAGTAGACTACTTCAAGCCGGTGCAGGGCGCATCGATGTGTGACATGCTGACCTCACCGCATTCAGGTAGTTATCCAAACCCAATGTTCGAGTGGAGCAACGACCAAAGTAGTTGGACATCTCCACCTAACGCTGGTTGGAATATCCTTGGTGGGTCGCCTAAGGCATGGCCTTCGCAAAACGTTCCAGGCGACAACAGGATGTATTTGAGCCATTGGGGTGGGGACGCTGTTCCAGGAGGATGCTGCTCTAGTACATACGGGTCTGCAGCCAGTTGGGGCCAGTCTTTCACGATGTCGTCCTGTGCCTCGACGGCGCCGGCATCGGCTACGGGCGATCCGCATCTGCAGAATCTCTACGGCGAGAGGTTCGACCTGATGCAGCCTGGCAGTGTGGTTCTGATCCAGATCCCACGCGGACAACCCATCAACGACACGCTGCTGACCATCGAGGCAGACGCGCGCCGCCTTGGCGCGGGCTGCACCGACATGTACTTTCAGACTCTCAGCGTCACAGGGAAGTGGGTGGGCTCGGTTCTCCGCTTCGACTCGCAGCGTGACCCCGAGCAGAAGCCGAAATGGGTAAAGTTCGGGCCCGTCGAGCTGAAAGTGACCCATGGGCGCGCAGACACGAACTTCAAATACCTGAACTTCTACGTCAAGCACCTTGGGCACGCGGGTGCTGACGTCGGAGGGCTGTTGGGAATGGACGACCACACTGATGCGGCGACACCCGGCCAGGGCTGCGTCAAGTTGCTGTCGCTGTCGAAGACGAAGGGCGCTGCGGTGTCGTCAGGCGCCTCCATGGCGACAGCGACTAGCGAGTAGCAGACCGTGCATTTTTGTGCTTGATCTGTAACGCCCTTTCGCATCCATCTGGTTGTAGCTAACACTGCCCCTTTTGTTCCTGCTGCAATCGAGCAAAAAGGCCCCAACCCGAAGGCCCCAATCCGCCCCCCATTTCCAGTGGGGGGGCGTCCGGGAACATCGAAAAAAATACGATGGACCCCCCCCGGCCCCCCCCCCCTCAACCCGAAGTTCGGGACTTCGGATTGGGTTGGGGTGGTCTGTTGGGCAGTCATTCTGACGGTCCCAGAGCCGGGAGACGGCCTCCGGAGGCCGAAAACGTCGAAAGACCTTCCGTTGCAATCGACGACGACGACGACGACGACGACGACGACGACCTTTTTTTGCGTCGCCCCGATCTGAGGGTCGGGCCGATCTCGTGGGCTCCTCGCGCGTGCCCTCGGGGTTCGCCCCCGGCTGTCCCTGCGTCCCCGCCCCGCGTCCCCGCCCCGCGCGCGGCCGCGCCGTGACGCCGATCCCGGGCCCGGTCGGGATCGGGGCGGGCAGGTAATTGAGCCGGAGTGAGCAGCAGGATGAGGATGAGGATGAGGATGATGAGGATGAGGATGAGGAGGAGGATGGGGATGAGGAGGAGGACGAAAATGAGGATGAGGATGATGAGGATGATGATGGTGGCTATGATGTGATATGATCTGGTGATGACGATGATGACGATAATGATGATAATGACGATGACGATGGCGATGACGGCGACGACGACGTCGACGACGCCGATGATGATGATGATGATGATGATGATGATGATGATGATGATGATGCTGATGATGATGATGATGATGATGATGATGATGATGATGATGATGATGATGATGATGATGCTGATGATGATGATGATGATGATGATGATGATGATGATGATGATGATGATGATGATGATGATGATGATGATGATGATGATGATGATGATGATGATGATGATGATGATGATGATGATGACGATGATGATGATGATGCTGATGATGATGATGATGATGATGATGATGATGAGGAGGAGGAGGAGGAGGAGGAGGCGAGGAGGAGGAGGAGGAGGAGGAAGAGGGGAGGGGTAACAGAGGGAGGAGGGCAATAATGGCGACGGGTGGAGGGGGAGGGGGAGGGAGAGTGGGGAGACAGGGTCTGAGCAATCTCGCTTGGGACATCCTCGCCATTCCTGCTACCAAGATGCGTTTCTCGAAGAGTTCCAGCGCGTTTCGCGTGAGACGTCCTCGGCACTCTGGGATCCGAGATGCTTCGGCTTGAGGTGATCCGGCCACCTTCGCCTGAGACACCCTCGCAACTTTGGATTCCGAGACGCCCTGAGCTCAGGTGGTCAGACCACTTTCGCTTGATATATCCTCGCAACTCGGACCTCGGAGGTGCCCTGCCCCATGGAGGTCCGGCCACTTCCGCTTGAGATATCCACGCGACGCTGACCTCGGAGGTGCCCTGCCCCATGGGGGTCCTTCCACTTCCGCCTGAGACATCCTCGCAGCTCTGGGTTCCGAGATGCTCTTTGCTGAGGTGTTCAGGCCACTTTCGCCTGAGACATCCTACAACAATGGGTTTCGAAATGCCCTGAACTCATGTGTTCAGGCCACTTTCGCCTGAGACATCCTCGCAATTCTGGGTTCGGATATGCCCTGCCCCGTAGTGGTCTGGCCACTTCCGCCTGAGACATCCTCGCAACTCTGGGTTCCGAGCTGCCCTGCCCCGTCGTGGTCCGGCCACTTTCGCCTGAGACATCCTCGCAACTCTGACTTCGGATATGCCCTGAGCTCAGGTGTTCAGGCCACTTCCGCCTGAGAGATCCTCGCAACGCTGACCTCGGAAGCGCCCTGCCCCATGGTGGTCCGGCCATTTTCGCCTGCGACGTCCTCGCAACTCAGGGTTCCGAGATGCCCTGAACTCAGACGTTCTGGCCTCTTTCGCCTGAGAAATCCTCGCAACTCTGGGTTCCGAGATGCCCTGAGCTGATGTGGTCGGTCCACTTTCGCCTGAGACATCATCCGAACTCTGACCTCGGCGATGCATTGCCCCAAGGTGGCGTGGCAACTTCCGCCTGAGACCCGCGCAACTCTGGGTTGCGAGATGCCCTGATCACGTGGTCAGGCCACGACGGCCTGAGACATCCTCACAACTCTTGGGGACTCTTGGCCAGGGACCAGAAACAAAACCAAACCAGGGCCCTGAAGCAAAATCTGAAACAACCCAGAAACAAAACTTGAAACGAAAGTTGAAACACATCGCTCTCCAATGAAGAACAAGTTGTACAACTCGTCGGATCCCAACCCAAACAGTTGCACAACTCGTCGATTCCCAACCAAAAAATCTGCACAGGCTCGGAAACCGAGCCCAAAGCCGAGAAAACGAAACAGGCTGCACAACCCGTCCGTTCCCATTCAAAACAATTGCACAATTCGTCGGTTCCCATTCAAAACAGTTGCACAACTCGTCGGCCCCCAACCAAAAAAACTGCACAAGTTCGGAAACCGAGCCCAACCCGAGAAAAAGAAACAGGCTGCACAACGCGTCGGTTCCCATTCAAACAAGTTTCACAACTCATCGGTGCCCCATTCAAAAAGTTGCACAACTCGTCGGTTCCCAACCAAAAAAGCTGCACAAGTTCGGAAACCGAGCCGAACCCGAGAAAACGGAACAGGCTGCACAGCTCGTCGGTTCCCATTCAAAAAAGTTGCTCAACTCGTCGGTTCCCGATCAAAAAAGTTGCACAACTCGTCGGTTCCCAACCAAAAAATCTGCACAAGTTCGGAAGCCGAGCCGAACCCGAGAAAACGAAACAGGCTTTTCTGCATTAGAGATGGGCCCACCCACGACGCTGATGATTATTTCTGACCGCTGCCAGCTCAAGTGTTTCACGACACTATTCATGTGACGTATGTCTGCGCCGACTGGGCCTCTGGCGGCCCAATTCCCAAAAAGAGAAGACTCAACTGCTTGCAATCTGGTATTCAGGCTCGCTGTACTGAACTGGCTTGCTGATGCACGCGAGGGAGGGCCGGAGGAAGGAGTGAAGAGATATAAAAGTCACGGCTCCGAACGCACACAGGGCGGGGCGTGCTTGAGCATTCATATGCGACGGCATACCTGTATTTTCCCACGTCTGTTCCTGGGTCGCCTCCGACGGCGCTTTCGCATGAACAATTGTGGGAACCAAGCTCCCGCCCTAACTGCCCATCGTGCAATCCGAAAACATCCATTCAAGACTCATTAGCTCATTTCTGCACTAGAGATGGGCCCACCCACGACGCTGATGATTGTTTACGCTTCGCGAATCCCCACCAGACCAATTTGTGAACCAGTCCGTGGCTTCCCTGGATCACTTTGCACTACCTGCAGCCTCCGCAGTCAGCTTAGGTTGAGCGCGGGAATTAGTAGTGGGCCGCGGCCCGACCCGCTCTGATCGCCGCCGGCGCGTCCGCCTGCGGCTGTAATTTAAAAAAATCCCCACCAGCCCATCCTAAAGCAGCCACTCTAGCGAAGTGCAGTAAGTATCGAGAGCTGGGAGCGTCTTGTAGGCCTCTTGGGGCCATCATAGGGCCCTCTTGAGGACATGTTGGAGGCCTCTGGGACCCTCTTGAGCCTCTCTTGGGGCCCTCTTGGGGCACACTTCGTGGCCCCTCCACCTGATGTCCCAACGGTACGCGCCCCATTCTGGCACACCCCATCGCACTCTTCCGTGGCCCCAACGGGAATTCCACCTAAGGTTCCGGTGAAGGGGCTCGCATTCGGTACCCGCCCCATTCTGGCACACCCCTCGCACGTTTTGTGGCCCCATAGGGAGCTCCACCGAAGGTCCCAGTGAGGGGGCTCGCATTCGGTACCCGCACCATTTTGGCATACCCCTCACACGTTTCGTGGCCCCATAGGGAGCTCCACCTCAGGTCCAAGCGAGGGGGCTCGGATTCGGTACCCGCCCCATTCTGGCACACTCCTCACACGTTTCGTGGCCCCAAAGAGAGCTGCACCTAAGTTCCTAGCGAGGGAGCTCGCATGCAGTGCCCGCCCCATTCTGGCACACCCCTCGCACGTTTTCATGGCCCCATAGGGAACGCCACTTAATGTCATAGTGAGGGGGCTCGCATTCGGTACTCGCCCCATTCTGGCACACCCCTCACACGTTTTGTGGCCCCATAGGGAGCTCCACCTAAGGTTCCAGGGGCGGCAGCGGCGGAACTCGCATGCGGTACTCGCACCATTCTGGCACACCCCTCACACACTTCGTGGCCCCATAGGGAGCTTCACCTAAGGTCCCAGCAGCGGAACTTGCATGCGGTACGCGCCCCATTCTGGCACACCCCTCACGCACTTCGTGGCCCCTCCACCTGATGCCCCAACGGTACGCGCCCCATTCTGGCACACCCCTCACACACTTCGTGGCCCCGCATTTCGTGGCCCCTCCAACTAAGGTCCCAGCGGCGGAACTCGCCAAGGGGTTGCGCACCATTTTGGCACATCCCTCACACGTTTCGTGGCCTCATAAGGAGCTCCACTTAAGGTCCCAGTGGCGTATCCCGCATGGTGGCGCCGCTCTATTTTCGCACACCCCTCACGCGTTTCGTGGCCTCATAGGGAGCTCCACCTGAGGTCCCAGTGGCGCAGCCCGCATGACGGCGCCGCCCCATTCTGGCACACCCCTCATTCGCGCCGTTGCCCCATAGGGAGATCTACAGATGGCCTCAGTGGCAGGATCCGCATGCAGTTCCACCCTTCATTCCGGCGCACCTCTCACAGGGTTCGTGGCCCCATTGGAAGCCCCACCGAAGACGAACATCTCAATTGTTTTATCCACAATTGCACATGGTTGGGTCCTTCGCCTGTATGATTTGATGACGCGTTTTCGTGCGTGTGTGTGTGTGTGGTTGTGTGTGTGTGTGTGTGCGCTGAAGTCGTTCGCAGCATCGCGGAGCCTCTTTCTGGGGTCCGTCTTTGCACCCTTCTGTTTTCGAAGAGCCGTTTATAGAATCCGATGTCTAAAATGTGCTGGTGTGAGTGCGCCTGTGTCATAGCAAATAATGTATCAAATCGTTTCGCTCAGTTCGCCAACCCAACTTGTCGAATATGTGGTATTTCCCTTGGGCTCGTCGTGATCGCGGCGTGCGCCACCCCCACAAAAAAAACGCAATTTATCGAAAGGCTGCCGCCTCTGCCGCCGACCCTAATTGAGCGACGTATGTTTAATTCGTTTGTTGTCGGGCTGCCTTTCCGAGCACGGTAGGAAGGGTTCAGGTGAGACATCCAGGCTTGAGCCTCGCCCCCTGGACTCTTGATTCTCTGTTGCACCTCGGGCTCCTCTCTATCTAGCCATCGGCCCATCTCGCCACTGCGCCTGGATTGTGGGTGTGAAGCCTATTGGGTGTTCGGTGAGATTTCGAGGGTGACCTTTAGGGAGCCTCTTGGATTGGATGCAGTTTTGAGGCCTCTTGGGGGCAGCTTTGGAGCCTCTTGGGGTCGCTGTTGGGTCCCCTGGGCGCCTCTTGGAGCCTCTCGGGGCCTCTTGAGTGCCTCTTGGGGCCTCCTGGGGGCCTCTTGGGGCGGAACGCTCGGATTGTGGGTTCGTGTTCCCTCTCTCGGGCCACTATTGGGGCCATCTTGGAGGCCGCTTGGACAGTCCTGGGGTGGTATTGGGGGCCTCGAGGGCCGTCTGAGAGCGTCGGGAAGGAAGCGCGGCGAGAACGCCCAAATTTTTGAAACAACGAATACAAATCAATGGTTGTTGCCTCTCAGGGTCCTCTCGGGAGGCATCTTCGAGGCCTCTTGGGGCATCTTGGAGGCCTCCTGGGCCATCTTGAGGCCATTCAAGGCGTCTTGGAGCGATCTTTGGGCGGCTCGGGGCGTTCTGGGCCGTCGTGGGCCTCTTTGGGCCCTGTTGGGCCCGTTCTGGAGCTCCCATCGCTCCGAAACGGTCGCGCGAGAAACCGCGAGAAGCCCCAGGAGAAGACGTCGCGACGCGGGGCCTGGGGCTCTTGAACGACTCCTCAGGCGTGATGATTTTGGCAAGGACCTAAGGGCACGCCCACTCCGTGCCCAGAGGCACGGTGGCGGATCTACAGAACCATGGTAATCCGATGATCATCGTCCCGACAGGTCGCATCGCATTTCCGAGCTCCAATGGGGGAGCCGCCTGGGGGTATTCCAATTTGTTGGTTTGAATCGAGGGAGGTGGCAGAGACTCAGGTTAGCGGTCGGTAGATTGGGCGAGGTGGCAAATATTATCCAGGAGCAGCAACGACCCCATCCCCGAAGGGGAACAAAGGGGTTAGACAAGGAACCGCGATTGACCATCTCCTGCCCAGAAGACGGGTGGGTTTTTGAGTTAGGAGACCCCATGCGAGGAGTTGTTTGGGTCGGTTCCGGCGAAGCCATCATCGTTAATTTGGGCCCTGAGATGCCGCCTGTGAGGCGGTCCGGCCGGTCTCGAGACATCCCTGCAGTTGTGGGTTTCGAGATGCCGCGCGAGAGATAGTCCAGCCCATTTCGCTTCGACTTCTTCGCCGCTGTCCTGAGGTGGTCCAGCTTTTTTGGTTTGAGACATCCTCGCAGAGCAATCTTCGCCCGGTACATCCTCGCTATTCTGGATCAGTCGATGCTCAGGCCGCACGGTAACTATCAGTTCCCGTTTCCTCGCTGCTCTCGGTTTGCAGTTGCCGTGGACTGTTCGTTTCGCTTGAGATATCATTGCCACTCCGGGTTTATGTACGTCTTATGTCCTCACCTCACGCGGTCCCAGTCTTTTTCGCCTGAGACATCGTCGGGATTGTTCTTTCGGGGATGCCCAGACCTGAGGTGGTTCAACCAATTTCGCCCGAGACCTCCCATTTCTGGGCTCAGAAATGTCCTGTCAATGATGTCGCCGATGACCACTTCGACAATTTGTGTCACTTTTCAATGGACACTTGGGGAGACTGGAACCCTCCTTGTTGCCAGTGGCAAATCTGTCAATCGGGGCCACTTGTCAAATGGGCGAGGGTAGCTGGGCATTGCATGAGGCGGGTTGCCTGTCGATTTCACATACTAGTCACCCAAAGGGGTGGGCGGATTTCCTTGCCTTAGATGATGTGCGGCACTTCGTCGGAGGGTAGGCCCGACGTTGCCTCATCAGCCAGACCACTGTTGCTACTGCACCTCGCCTTGCCTTTGCGGAAAAAAGGAATGATATCACATCGCCTTCAAGGCCGGCGGGTTCGGAAGTCATGGGGCGTCGCGTGAAGTTCGCGGGAGGGGTCAGTGATATGCCAGCACCAAGTTTGGCCAGGCCTTCCATGGGCTTTCGCCAGTGGCCCCTGAGAGGCTTGGCCAACTTAGGAGCTTCGGTTCCTGGCCGATCTGACCCTTGGATTCCAGTTTCGGTCCGATCCGCCGTGCGCCACTGAGATGTGTATCGATCCAATATGTGGACTCGCAGGGTTCCTTGGGCCCACAGTACATTCAACTTAGTACTAGCCGGCCGCTCTGCGGTTGATCGGGAGTTTCTGTATATAGAAGTAGGTGCGTGCGCCTGTTGGCGAGGGTGAGGATGAGGTTGCTCCTCCTCCTCCTCCTCCTCCTCCTCCTCCTCCTCCTCCATCCTTCTCTTGCCTCCGTCTGTCCTCCTCCACCCCACAGCTCCATCATCTTCTCCTCCTCCTCCTCCTCCTCCTCCTCCTCCTCCTCCTCCTCCTCTTCCTCCTCCTCCTCCTCCTCCTCATTCCTCCTCTGGGCACCTCCCCCGGGGCGCGGATCCACCGGATCTGTCCGGATCTGTCCGGAAACAATGCCGGAGGCCGCTCTGGGCTCCTCTGGGCACCTCCCCCGGGGCCTGTTTTGTGAGGATGTCTCAAGCGAGGGCGCCGGTTTGGGATTCGTCGGCGGATCTACCGGATCCAGTGGATCTGTCCGGAAACGGTGCCGGAGGCCGCTCTGGGCTCCATGCATGGGGCACCTCCCCCGGGGCCGGTTTGGGATTCGTCGGCGGATCCACCAGATCCAGCGGATCTGTCCAGAAACGGTGCCGGAGGCCGCTCTGGGCTCCTCTGGGCACCTCCCCCGGGGCCGGTTTTGTGAGGATGTCTCAAGCGAGGGCGCCGGTTTGGGATTCGTCACCGGATCCAGCGGATCCAGCGGATACAGCGGATCTGTCCGGAAACGGTGCCGGAGGCCGCTCTGGGCTCCTCTGGGCACCTCCCCCGGGGCCGGTTTTTGTGAGGATGTCTCAAGCGAGGGCGCCGGTTTGGGATTCGTCGGCGGATCCACCGGATCCACCGG
>CAUYUJ010001197.1:81311-103902 GCA_963575745.1 Prorocentrum cordatum
TCCTCCCCCTCCTCCTCCTTCCACTCCTCCTCCTCCTCCTCCTCCTCCTCCTCCTCTTCCTCCTGCTCCCCCTCCTCCGCCTCCTCCTCTTCCGCCCCCTCCTCCTCCTCGTCGCATGCTTGCGATCGCTCGGACGTGTGCATGTTTTCCTTTGCGAGGGCCAGCGAGGACTATCCTTCGGCGCCGAGCGAGAGGGGGCAGTGAGAAGGTGCGGGCCTCCTCAGAGGGCTCGGGAGCTCCCTGGCCTTCTCAGAAGCCTTCGAAGCCGACCCCGCATACATAGCAAGCCTTTCGGAGGGCCGGATGCCTCCTGAGAAGCCCCGCCGCCTTCTGAGAAGGCCTTCCCCTCCTCACTTACCCCCCCTTGTTCGCCGCCGAATCCTGGATCGTCTTGCGAAGAAGCACGCGTACGAAGCCGGCACGTGCACGGGGAAGGAACGGTCGAGCGGGGGCGAGCATGCCGATGCCACGTGTCTGCGGTCCCGCCAGGCGTACCTGCACTGCCGGCAGGGCCTGCAGATCAAGGACTGGGGGTTCGCAGAAGTGGGAGGGCCGTCCCAGGGTTCGAGTGGGGGTTCGACTGCAGAACTGATCTGTCCCCAAGCTGGTTTTCTCGTCGGATCGACGAACTAAGCAAATACGTGTCATGCTCGTAGATCTACGTCGAAGTCTGTGCGTTTTCCATGGGTTCTGCGGAAAGTTCAAGTCGGGGGCAGCTCAATTCTGAAGGCGATCCCCTACTCGGAGGGAGGGGTCAGGGAACGAGCCTGGCTGGATGCTCACATCGCCTTTTTAGAGCAAGGCCGTTGAGAGCGATTTCGCTCGCTTCGCGGGGTGCACGTCCAGAGTGTGCAGAGCATGTGTGCGTTTGGGCTCTCCTGGGAGTTCTTGTTTTGGGGAAGTTGGAGGCCTCGTGGGGCCTCTTTGGGACCTCTTGGGGCTGCTTTTGGGGCCTGCTGGGGGCCTGCTGGGGGCGTCTTGGAGGCGCTCTTGGGCCGTCTTCGGGCGCCCTTGGGCCGTCGGACGCCTTCGGCGGTCGCCTTGAGGGCCTCTTGGGGCCATCTTGGAGGCTTCTGGGCCTCGTGGCGTGTCGGAGGCCCGAGGCATCGAGAACGCAACAGCGTGTAAAGGCCTACGGGATGTCACCATCAATTTGCCTGTGGAGGGCTCCGAGGGGGTCCTCTTGGAGCCTTCTGGGGCCGTCTTGAGGGCATCTTGGGCCGACCTGAGAGCCCCTGGGCCGTGCCGGCGTCATCGTGGGCCGTCTTCGAGTCGTTCTGTGCCGTGCTGCAATCCTCCAGAGCCGTCTCCAGGCCCTCTTCGACTCTCAAGAAGCCCAAGAAGCCACGCGTCTGTATGCTCCTTGGGTTGCTGTACCTTTTCGAGCCCCAGCAGAGGTCCGCCATCGAGGTGTCGGTGGGTGGGGCGTGGCTCCGGCGGAGGGTTTTGGGGGGCACATAGAAGTATGAACTCGTACAACGTGATGTGATGTGCAATCATACGTACGGTTGGACACACGGAGGAGGAGGAGGAGGAGGAGGAGGAGGAGGAGGAGGAGGAGGAAGAGGAGGAGGGAGGCGGTCGAGGAGAGAGAGGCATCGATGAGGGGAGGGAGGAGGAGAGGAGGAGGGGAGGAGGAGGCGGAGGAGAGGAGAGAGGAGAGTAGGACGGATGAGTGGGGGAGGTATGAGGATGAGGGAGGAGGAAGTAGGTAGGAGTAGTAGTAGGAGTAGGAGAAGGAGGAGGTAATATGCGGAGCAGGGGCTGAGGGAAGGAGGAGGCGGCGGAGGAGGCGGAGGAGGAGGAGGCGGAGGCGGCGGAGGAGGAGGAGGAGGAAGCGGAGGAGGAGGAGGAGGAGGAGGAGGAGGAGGAGGAGGAGGAGGAGGAGGAGGGGGAGATGTTGCATTACAGCTCTCGCGACCTGCCTCTGGCAACTCGCTCCTTCTGGACATGGATTTCTCTCACTCCGCGGGGCGCACGTCCAGAGTGTGTGGAGCACGTGCGTTGGGCCCTCCTGTCGGGGGCGGACAGAACCCCCACGCTGACACGTCGATTAGCGACTTGTCCGTTTTCGGATTTCGAGAGGGCGCCGCGGCCGTCATTTTCCAGGCTTGCGCCCACCAGGTTTTTGGCCCGAGGTCGTTTTCACTAAACCACGTTTTACTAAAGGGGGTTCTGTCCATTCCCGATCCTGGAAGCTTCTTGCTGCCCGGGGCTTGTTGGGGGCGTCTTGGGCCGTCCTTCGGCGCCATGGGGCGGTCTGGCGCCTTCGGGAACCGTTTCGGGGGCCTCAGGGCCGTCTTGGTACCCTCTTGGGGCCTTCAAGGGTCGTCTTGGGGCCCACTTGGGCCGTCTTGGGGCCTACTTGGACCGTCTTGGTGCCCTCTTGTGGCCTCCAAGGGCAGTCTTGGGGGTCTCTCGGGCCGTCTTGGGGCCCGTTCGGGCCATCCTGGGCCTTTTCTTGGTGGCTTCGTATGTCGTCTTGGGGCCATTTTGGATTACTTGGCTTTCTTGGGTGTCTGAAACATGGGAACGCGAGAACGGTCAAATCCATGAGTAAAGCGTCAGGTAAATACATGATTTTGTTTGCCCCATGCAGGCCTTCTTTCGGCTCCTCTTGGAGCTCTCTTGGGCCGTCTTCAGGGCCTCTTGGGCCGTATTGGGAGGCCTTTTGGGGCATGCTGGGGCCTTTCGGGTCGTCTTGACATTTTTTCGACTTGCAGGAAGCCCAATAATCTAAAACCATCATTCTTTCCCAGACGGTCGGGAACCGTCTTGGATCCCTATTCGGCAATCTTGGGACCATCTCGGAAGCTGCTTTAGCCGTCAGGGAATCCCGAGAGTGGAAACAGGAGAGGACGTCAAGCGAATGCAAAAACCAACAGAGAATCAATGTTTCTGGCCTCCAGAGGCCCTCTTGGGGGTCCTCTTGGGGCCCTCTTGGGCCGTCTTTGGGGCCTTGTGGGGCCCTCTTGGAACCATCTTGGGCCGTCTTGGGTCTATCTTGGGCCACATTGAGGCCATCGTTAGCCGTCCTGTGGCATTCATCGACCCCCAAGAAGCCTATGAGGACGAAATGAATACCGTTGCACGGTTTCTGCAGTTGTTGATGCCCAGAAAAGGGGTCCTCCATGTTTGGGTTGCCAGAAGCGGCGTGACTCCTTATGGGGGGGGGAGGTAGGGGGGTGCATAGCATGGTAAAGTGGCGCTGGATGTTGCGCTTGTGCCACACCTTGGCACGTGGGATACTTTGCACGAAGGCGCTCGCCGAAAAATGTTGCCGCTCCGCACGTCACCTCCGGACGTGTACACCTTAGGCGATGCTTAAGAAATTAACTTTTCGACCAAAGTCTCGATTATTCTTAATGTTTCGATGTAAATCCTAAGATTTGAATAGACATTTTGGGTTTTTATTCCAGTTCTGAGACTATGAATTTCTTAACCCATGATTTCTTAAGCATTTCGCAGGGTGTACTTCTTACAGGCTTGCGCCACGTTCTGCTTTGGATTTCAGCTTGCTCCTCGCTGTCGTCTCGGGGCGCCCTGGGAGGGGAGGACAGGGGCCGGGAGGAAGAGGATCGGCGACTTGGATCCGTCACGTGGTACGAGTAGGAGAAGGAGGATATAAGGAGGATAAAAGAAGGAGGAGGATAGAAGGAGGAGGAGAAGAGGGTGATATAAGGAGGAGGAGGAGGAGGAGGAGGAGGAGGAGGAGGAGGAGGAGGACGAGGAGGACGAGGAGGAGGCGGAGGAGGAGGAGGAGAGGGGGAGGATATAAACAGGAGGAGTAGGAGGAGGAGGAGGAGGCTGATCTAAGGAGGCGGGGAGGAGGGGGATTCTGTCGACGCGGCGGCGACCCCGGAACTGGTCGAACGGTACCTGCACATGCCGCGATCGCTCAAGGTTAAGGTTGTGCGGGGCCTCCCGAGACATGGCACGACGAGGTCTATACGCATGTCGTCGTTTTCTCGTTCGTTGTTCTGCCGATCGGCGCGGGCCCTCGCGCCCCCCCCCTCAGTGGAGTCGATCTTGGCTGGTTCTGGCGCCTGCCTCAAGCAGTTGGAGCCTCCCCCGTGCTGGGCGCACGGCTCCAAGCGGTCGCACTCCGCAGAGGCCCCCCCCCTCACCCCCCCGTGCCGCCCCATGCCGAAACGCCGAACGAGGAGACGTCCACATGCACGTCCGCTGCCCCCATGCAGCCATGCCCACCCCTGGGGCATGCCGGACGCGGAGCGTGCATGCCCCCCTCCTTGGCCGACCTAGGAGGGCCTTGCACGACGCCGCTCCTCCGGCGTCTCGGGGTGGGCCCCCGGCAGTGCGCCGTGGATGTTCACCAGCCTGGAACAGATCCCCCAGATGTTCGTTTTGGGGGGCCCTTTTGGGGCCCGCCTGGCGGATCTGTTCGACTCGGGCTCGACTCAGGTTCGATTCGGGTTCGACTGAGGTTCGAGTCCGGGTCGACTCTTCCAATCGACGGACGTTCGACGCAGCTGCGGCCCACGAGTGGAGCGAGTGTTTCCAGGAAGGTCCCCAGAATGAGCATCCAAGATCCCTATCCGTATGATTGGCCTCGCCCGCTCTCGATGCCGATCTCAGGGATCCCCCCCGTTTCTGCGGGGGCGCATCCCCAGCACTGGCACCGGACCCGGGCTTGTCAGTCTCGAGGAAGGAGGAGGAGGAGGAGGAGGAGGAGGAGGAGGAGGAGGAGGAGGAGGAGGAGGAGGAGGAGGAGGAGGAGGAGGAGGAGGAGGGAGGAGGAGGAGGAGGAGCAGAGGGGGAGGAGGTCGAGGACGGGGATGAGGTCGAGCCTGGTCAGGCACGTGCAGATCTCGCCGCCCTGCAAAACATCATCGAGGGAGGCAAAGCCACCCGGGCCGGACAATTGGCGTTTACTGAACGGCCTTGGGCGTTTACGAAAAAGCCCTGCCCTGTTTGATTCCTTCTCTGGGCGCGTCTACTGAACGGCTTCGCGCGTCGGGGTGGTCATTAGCGGGTTGGATTTCCTGCCCTCTGAAGAGGAGAAGGTGCTCGGACACAGTCACACCGAGACCCTCCTCTCGCTCAACAACCTGGCGACGCTGCTGGAGAAGATGGGGCACCTCGACGAGGCGGAGGTGCTCGCGCGCAGGTCGGCGGCGCGCGCCGCGCCCTGGGCCCATCGACGAGCAACGTTACGTCGGGCCTGTCCCTCTACATGAGGCTCTTTCAAAAATAGTGAAAAAATCGTCTGGGGGCGATTTGTTTTAAGCATTGCTTTACTATTTTTGCATATGTCTCGAGTATTTTTAATTTTTCGCCCAAAATCCCCCCGTAGGGGGACATGCCCGACCTCAGAGTAACGACACAAACGGATGCGGCAGGCTCGTGTCGGGTCGATCAGCGGCGACCCCGCCACTGGCGTTCTGTCCCTCAACAGGGGGAATACTGGGGACGATTTTTTAACATTTGCTTTTCTGGTAGAATTTTTGATATTTTTTCATATGTTTCGAGTATTTTTCATTGTTCGCCCAGAATCCCCCCGTAGGGGGGGACATGCCCGACCTCAGAGTAACGACAAAAACGGATGCGGCAGGCTTGCGTGGTGTCGACCGGCGGCCACCCCGCCACCGGCGTTCAACCCTAGGCTTAAGTCGGGTCTGTCCCTCTACAGGGGGAATATATATATATATATATATGTATATATATATATACATATATATATATATATATATATATATATATATATGTATAGTCGTAGACGTGAATACCCCAACAGGCCCCTCCTCGCCCGAGCTTGTAAATGCTGACCCCCCGCAACCGCGGTGGCTCAAAGTCTGAGAGGCCCCCAGCCGCGGCGGCCCCTGCATGGACGGCGGGGCGCCTCCGCTGTGGGCGACGCTGCTCACGGCGTGGGGGGCGACCTGGAGCGCCTGCTGGAGCTGGGGCTGGGGCGGAGTCACCACCCAGGCGGCGCACGCGCCGTTCGCGTCCTCCGGCCACTGCCAGGAGGACTCTGAGCGCTGCTCCTGCGACTGGGAGCTGCGCAAGATCATCGACCTCCAGCAAGAGGTCGGACTCCTCCAGTCGGAGGTGTGGGCGCTGCGGTGCCTGCTGCTGGCCGGGCTTCTACTGCTCGGCGCTGTAGCCTCGGGTGCTGGCACGCTGGGCTTCCTGGTGGGGGCCTGCCGGCGCTGCCGCTGCGGCGGGCGCGAGCGCGCTCCGGGCCGGGCGGCCGAGCCCGGCGCCCAACCGGCCGCGGCCTCGAGGGCGGCGGCGGTAGAGGGGCCGGCGTGCCCTCAGCCGGGCCGAGGGCCCTCGACGCCGAGCCGCCGGCAGCAGTAGCCCGATGGCAGACGTGCTGACGCTGGACATCGGCGACCCGCAGATCCTGGTCCACTACCCGGACGACGAGAACGGCTTCTGCTGGCATCACAGAGTCTTGCTCTTCAGAGTGTCGGACGATATCTGGATCAGTTTGACCCCTGATCTCGCCCTGGTGCGCTTGAAGCTCCTGGACATCCGGCACGAGGTGCTGGAGAGGCGAGCCCCGTTCCCTGCCCACCTGGGCAACCAGGTCTACGCCCACGACCCCATCGCCGCCGCCGCCCTGGCGGGCTTCCGCCGCCGTGCGAAGATCCAGGGGCAGCTGCTGGGTGTGGGCCAGGTGGACGTGGTCGAGAGGATGATCTGGGTGGTGGCCGAGCCCCGGTCGGCGAGGTTCGGCGAGGTGATCGACTCGGCCATCATGGACGACGACGCCCGCGGCACGGGCTTCGACACGAAGGGCGTGGCGGTCGTGGACGGGGAGGAGATTTTCGTGCAGAAGATCGCGGCTAGCAAGCTCGACGACTTCAAGAAGGAGACCAAGGCGGACCTCGGAGACGTGCGCACGCTCGGGGACCACCTCGACGATGCTGGGCAACGCAGCCTAAGGCTCTCGGAGGCGGTCGCGCTGATGAGAGACACGGACCAGCCGAACTTCCCGCTCGCCGGCGTGAGGAGCGTGAAGGAGTTCCTCGAGTCGGTGGCCTCCGGGCCTGGCAACATGACGTCGTACCAGGCTGAGTGGGAGCGGCTCAGTGGAGTCGGCGAGGGTTCGGCAGTCAACCACGTGCACCGCAACCTTGTGCGAGGTGATTCGGCTCATGCACTCCTGGGACCAGGTCGACGCCTCTATGATGGCCTCTGCGGAGCTGATCGTGCGCTGGCTGGTTCAGACGGAGATAGCGGTAGAGCGCAACCCGCGCCACCCTGACTACAGCGGGCTGGACATAGTGATCTCGGCCCCGGTGAACGCAGCGGGCCGCGCGACGACGAACAAGTTCAACTCCTGGGTCACTGACAAGCTCAAGGAGAGGGCGCAGATCTGGAAGCAGGAGCGCCTGTACCGCGAGGAGCAGAAGACGAACCTGAAGGAGGGCAAGGGCGGCGATGGCTACGATCCGTCCAAGAAGAAGCCGAAGAAGAGAGGGGGTAAGGCCGGCGCCGAGGGCGCCGGCGAAGGAGGATGACGCCTCTCGGGGCTGTGGGGGAGCCGGCGCTGGCAGCCCGGGCGCCGAGAGAGCCCCCCCACAGCCGACACAGACGTGGGCTAGCCCCCTCCACTCCTGGAGGGATCCGGTCACGAGATCGACGGCACGGAGACCCTTTTCCTCTGCCCTGCGATCCGAGTGGCCTCGGCTCTGCATGCAGCTCCGCGCGGCAACGGCAAGTTTTTGACACGGTTCGGGCCCTGAACCAGCTAGCCGCCGCCAACGTGAATTCACGTCGCGCCCAGGGGCACGACCGCGCACCAGAAGGGCACCTCCAGCCGACCGCCGTGCAGCAGTGGGCGATCCAGAACGTTGCCCGGCGTGTGCAGGCGCATGGGGATTGCCCCGCTGACCTCACAGAGGAGTCATCGTTGCACGAGATCCTCGACTCGAGAGACCACTACGGGATGGAGCCCAAGAACCTGGCCAGCTTCGACTTCGACAAGGTCAAGATCCTGCACAGGAAGGTCCACGTTCGGCCGATACGCCGGGAGTTGCCCGCGTCGGCCGCTGGTTACCTTCGGCGCGCTTCCGACTTGATCGAGATGGGCGAAGCGGAGCTTGAGAGAGATCGTGCCGAGGGAGTGGGTGTCACGCCATACTGGGACCCTCACCTCCGGCGCTCGCGAGACCTTCGGAAGCGACTGTACCAGCGCCTGGACCAGCAGGGCCTGCTGACTTGGCGCCGGCGGCTGAAGGGGCATGCGGGCATCTTCGTGGTCAAGAAAAAGGATGGGCTCCAGAGGTTGATCATCGACGCCCGAGCGGCCAACCGGGCGCATCGGCCACCTCCCACTACTCGGCTAGGCTCCTCGCGATGCATGGCCGACCTCGACCTCTCCGACCCCCGCCTGAAGGCATCGGGCTTCGGGGGCCTCGGCTCCGGGGCCTTCAGCCCAGCTGGCCGCGAAGGAGACGTCGGGGACTGTTTCTACAACTTCACCATCCCCGAGCTGGCGAGCTGGTTCGGCTTCACAGACCAGTTCGACACCAACGAGCTGACGGAGATGGGCTGCCTGCCGGACTCGATCTGGGACGACGCCGAGGGGGCCGAGACCAAGGTCGTGGACGGCGAGCAGCTCTACCCTTGCATGTGCGCGGTTTGCATGGGCTGGTCTTGGGCGCTCTACTTCGCCAACGAGGCCGTGACCTACCGCGTCCAGCGGGCGCTGCCCGACGGGGCCGAGAAGGTGATGAGGGAGATGCAGCCTGCCCCGACCATCGAGCCCGGCAAGTGCGTTGCCGGAGTGTACGTTGACAACGTGCAGGTGATCGGAGGCTGCGAGGCTGACGCCAACACTCAGATGCATGAAATCGAGAATCTTTTTCGAGAGGACCGCATACCTTTCGACGTGGAACCGGGGGACAGTTTGGAGATGCAGTCCCTCGGCCTGGTGTGCCACTGGCAGGAGCGTCGCCTGAGGCATGTGGCTCGGCGCGTCTGGCGGACCTACGTGGCCGGACACGCCCTTTTGAGACGCCGCAAGCTCCACGGGCACGCGCTCCAGTGCTGGCCGGGGCACGTCGCGAACTTGAACCAGCTCTGCCCCGAGGCGATGTCCGCGCTGAACGCCTGCTACCGTTTCATCGAGGAGTCGCTGGAGTCGCCCAAGCGGGTCTGGCCCTCCGTGAAGTCCGAGATCCGCTGCTCGATGAACTTGCTCTTCCTGATGGAGGCGGACCTGGGCGCGACCTACTCGGACCAGGTGTACTGCGGGGGCTCGTCCGGCCGCGGCTACGCACTCCACGTGACGAACGCCGAGCCGATCGAGCTCCGAGAAGCCTGGAGGTGGAGAGAACGCTGGCGGTACCGCGACGTCCCAACAGTGACGGGCCACGTCAGCAACGGGCTCGACTACGTGCGCGGCGGCACGCCCGGCACCGCCACTGGCCCGAAGACCGCCTTCGGCCAGTCCCTGCTGAGTCAGGCGGAGGTGCCAGAGGATGCGAGCGGCCTGGCTCCCTCTCCGGCCCGAAGCCGCGCTGCGAAGCCGGCTCGTGGCCGCACCCAGCTGCATCTGGACTCGGGCATCCCCGCCTTGGGGGACAGCTGGGTGGCCAGGCGCCGCTACAAGCTGGTCGCCGCGGATCGCTGGCGCTGGCAGGACGAGCACATCAACCTCAAGGAGGCGAGGGTCGCCATGATGGGGCTCCGTCGACACTGCCGGTCGGTGAAGTTCATGGGCACAAAGCTGCTCTCGATCAGCGACAGCCAGGTCACCGTCGGGGCCTTCGAGAAGGGCCGCTCCAGCGCGGGCCTGCAGGCCCTCTGCAGGCGCGCAGCCGCCTACCGCCTGGGCGGGCAGATCGCCTGGCGGCTCAGGTATATCGAGACTGACCGAAACCCGAGCGACGAGGACTCCCGGCGCTGGGACCTGAAGAAGCCTGCTGGGCTGAACCGGGGGCCCGAGCGTCGAGACGCCGCCCCGAGCCTGTCCGCTCCGGCTGCGAGTTACACGACCTCCTCCTCTTCTCGGTCACCTCCGTCGGCATCCTCAGCATCTGTTGTACGCCCGTCAATTCAGAGCGAGCCTGGTAAATCAGTTTTTTGTATGGAGCTCCTCGGTGGAAAGGGTGAGCTGACTCGAGCTTGCCGGGCGGAGGGGCTTCCCTTCGCGGATTCAGTTGATATCAGAGACGGCTGGGAATTTGATCTGTCTCGTCGCAGTACACAAGAGTTTATCCTCAGGCTGGCCCGAGAAGGGCGTTTGATATATGTGCACCTGGGAACGCCTTGTCAGGTTTGGAGTATCGCTCGGAGGGGGATCCGAAACCACGTTCGAGCCAGGGCCCGGGAACGTTTGGGCATCGAGTTCGCACTGTTCACGGCTACGTTGTGTCATATCTTATCACGTCGTGGGTGTTATTGGAGTGTGGAAAACCCCCGGACTTCGAGACTCTGGACCTTCGACCCGATCGCTCGCCTTCATGGACTCGCGGACGTCGTCGAGGTAAACTTCGATATGAGCATGTATGGCACGGCCTATCGGAAACCTACTCGAATCCTGACAAACCTGAAAGCATTACAGTCCTTGGGAGATCGACCTCGCATTCGACATAAACACTCGGTCTTGCTACACGGTCATCTCACACCACTTGCCGCCGCCTACCCGCCAGCATTGGGCTCGTGTTGGGCCAGGCTTCTTTCTTCGGCCCTGCCGGGCGACATGCGCCCGGGCCAGCGAGCCTTCGACCCCAGCGAGGTCCGCCATGGCCTCCAGCGGGCCGCGGGCCGTCAGCCGGCGGCTCGAGGAGCAGCGGTTCACGGTGAGGTCGATGAACCCCGTGAGCCAGCCTGCCAGGCCGCCGACTCGTTCCTCGAGCACGACCCGATCATCCAGTTCGGCCAGGACGAGCGGCCCCGGCGCTGGAGGGCCCACCCGGACTGGGCGGCAGCCGCCACCGGGGAAGGGCCGACCGCGGCTGCCTACAGGCCCCCGGCGGGCAGGCCCCATCACCGTCCCGCGGAAGGACTCGCTGATCATGGCGACGGTGACCGGAGGCACTCTGGAGAGGTACGCGACGGCGGTCCACGAGTTCGAGACCTACGCGAAGGAGAAGCGCCTGCCGCTGCAGCCGCTGGCACGCCTGGACGACAGCCTCTCCCTCTACTTCGTGGACCTGTTCGACGACGGCTTCGGGGTCTGGGAGGGGCGCAACGCCTTCTACGGGTGCAAGCTGCTGAAGCTCAAGACGACGGGCAAGGTCGACCTCCCAAAGGCGCTGGCCTCCCTGAAGGGTTGGACGAAGCGGGCGCCCGGGAGGATGCGTCTGCCGCTGCCCGACATCATCGTGGACGACATCGCGCTGGACCTAGTGGAGCACGGGAACCCCCTGATGGGGGCCGCGGTGGTGATCCAGACAGACACCTACACGCGGCCCTCCGAGGTGGTGGGGCTGAGGCAGGGCCAGATCCTGCCGCCGGCGCCGGTCGCGAAGCTCGGCGCGCACTATGGCATCGTCATCGCGCCCTCGGAGTGGCACGAGACCACGAAGACGGGCGGCCAGGACGACAGCCTGCTCGTGGGCGACGTGGCGAGGCCGTGGCTGACGAGCGTGCTGCGGCTGCTCCACAAGCCCACCGTGTCGGACAAGAAGAAGATCTTCGACTTCACCCTCGGCGACTACGAGCGCGAGGTGAAGAAGTCGGCCTGCCGCCTGGGCTACACCTCCCTGGGCGTTTGCCCGCACGTCTTCCGGCGCTCGGGCGCCAGCAACGACAAGGCGCACTCCCGGAGGACGTTGAAAGAGGTTCAGAAGCGCGGACGATGGGCATCTTCCGCGTCGGTGGATTGCGACGAGAAGGGGGCCCTGATCTTGCAGCAGTTGCGCAAGGTTCCCTTGGCCAAGCAGAAAAAGGCGGCTGAGCGCAGCAAGCGCCTGCCGCAGATCCTCCTTCAGAAGATTCGTGAAATGTAGCGGCCACCAGTTCATGATACGGGTATGGGCGAAAGAGGGGCCGTCCAAGATGACAGCCCGACGATGTTCGACAATTTTTCTCGTCTCAAGCCTGAGCTTCGATTGGATTACCTTGTCAGAGAGTGCGTGAGAAAGGTGATCCAAAGTATATCGCACAGCTTCGCTGGATATGCATGTCTGGGCGAGGTTTTCAGGCCATCTAGGGGTGTGTATAGTCGTAGACGTGAATACCCCAACAGGCCCCTCCTCGCCCGAGCTTGTAAATGCTGACCCCCCGCAACCGCGGTGGCTCAAAGTCTGCCCGCCCTCAGCCACCCTCGAGCTCAGCACGCTTCGCTCGTAATTCAGTGCATTTTCCGCTGGGCGAAAGAGGGGCCGTCCAAGATGACAGCCCGACGATGTTCGACAATTTTTCTCGTCTCAGGCCTGAGCTTCGATTGGATTACCTTGTCGGAGAGTGCGTGAGAAAGGTGTTCCAAACTATATCACACAGCTTCGCTGGATATGCATGTCTGGGCGAGGTTTTCAGGCCATCTAGGGGTGTATACATATATATATATATATATATATATATATATATTCAAAAAGAGTAAAAAATTGTCTGGGGACGATTCCTTGACAATTTTTCAGCATGTTTGGAGTATTTCTTCACTAACTTTAATTTTTCATCGAAAATCGGTCTGTAGGGGGACAGGCCCGACCTAATTCTAGGAACGCGCTTCTTTATCATCGGCGATGACGGGCGTCATGGGGGGGGCGGGGGGGGTATGACGTAACGCCCCCCCCGCCGTACGGCTCCGGCACCATAGCCGCGCCCGCGCGCACGACGACGATGAGCGACGACCGACGAGCGACGAGCGACAAGCGACGAGCGACGACGACGACGACGCGAGCAGCATGTAGGTGGCGATCTGCCCCGCAGAGCCTGTGCACACCAGTGCTCGCGTGCACCACAGCGCTTGTATACACCACAGCGCCTGCGTACACCGCAACAGCCTTGTGCAACGCAACGCCTGTGTACACCACAGTGCTAGCGTGCACCACAGCGCCAGTGTACACCACAGCGAATGTGTACATCGCAGCAGCCGTGTGCAACACAGCGTCTGTCTACACCACAATGCTTACGTGCTCCGCAGCGCCTGTGCACACCACAGCGCCTGTCTACACCACAGCTTCTGCGTGCAACGCAGCGTTGGTGTACACCAGAGTGCCTGCGTGCACAGGACAGGTAGACGGAGCATGTCGGTGAGGATCTGCTGCGGACAGCTAAACGCCACGCCAGGGAAGTGCTGAGAATATAATGCGACGTTTTTCTCTCTTCCCTCCTCCACCTCCGCCTTCTCTTCGTCCTCCTCCTCCTCCTCGTCCTCCTCCTCCTCCTCGTCTCGTCGTCCTCCTCCTCCTCCTCCTCCTCCTCCTCCCTCACCCTTCCCCCCTGTGGTGCAGGTCGGCACTATAGCGCACGTGCGCGTCTCATCGTGCACCGCAGAATGGTCTATTCACTGGTGCCGTGCTGAGTGCTCGCAGGCATTGTGGTGTACACTGGTGCTGTGTTGCACACGGCTGATGTTGTGTACGCAGGCGCTGTGGCGCACGCAGGCGCTATGGTGTACAAAGGCGTTGTGGTGCAGATCGCCACTGACATGCTGCTTCTACCCGTCCTCCTAAGCATTCCCAGACGCCGCTGGCGCGAAACGTGACGTGATCGGCCCTCCCCCCCAAGATGATTGCCGTCATCGGCCCAGAATAAACTGAAAAGGCTCCACATGCGTCCGCGTGCACGACGAAGATGAGCGACGAGCGACGAGCGACAATGACGACGACGACGATGACGACGACGACGACGACTGCGGACCAGACTCCTATGCGGATTCCTATGCGGACACATGTGTGGATCATGATGCGCACGGCGGCAGTGCCCGGAACGCACTGGGGGAAGGAACGTTACATCATGGGGGGGGAGGGCCGGGGGCCATGACGCCCGTCACGCCCCAAACAGTAAAGAAACGGGTTCTGGCCTCCTAGATAGGGTCGGGGTAGATGGGGTCGGAAGATCGCGCCGCATCCCCGATGCATCGACGATGCGGCTCGATGTGGAGACCGTGTTTCCCCACGCCGGTGTCGCCGAGGCATCGCCGACGTCGCCGATGCATCGCCGATGTATCGCCGACGCGTCGCCGAAGAGTCGCCGATGCTCGCCGATGCATCGGCGATGCGTCGCGATCCTCCGACCCCGTCCGGTCGGACCCCATCTAGGAGGCCTCTGACGCCGCTGGCGACCCGGAATTGGAATCGGTCGACGTGGAATGATCTGACGTCTCGGAAGCGCGAAGGGGCCTCGGGACACACAAGTAAATACACACAAAACAAAGATTCCCCATATTTTCAGATTTTTTTCTGGGTTTCTGTTTCCCCCCCAGTTCCCATGTTTTCCCATATTTTCCTGGGTCTCGACGATGAATTGCGTCGGTGTGTTTTTCCCCCTCCTGGAAGCGGCCGGTCGTGCAAGGTCGAGCGATCGCCGCGGTGCCAGGAGCCAGCGCCGGGGTCGGCACGGCACGAGCCCGCGGTGCCACAGAGACCACTTCTGGACCGCGTCGACGAGGAGCGGTCGACGGCTGATCAGGGGCACCGATAGGAGGGGAGGAGGAAGACGAGGAGGAGGAGGAGGAGGAGGAGGAGGAGGAGGAGGAGGAGGAGGAGGAGGGAGGAGGGGGAGGGTGGGGAGGAGGGGGAGGGGGAGGAGGGGAGGAGGAGGAGGAGGAGGAGGGGGGGGGGAGGGGGAGGGGAGGACGGGAGGAGGAGGAGGAGGAGGAGGAGGAGGAGGAGGAGGATGAGGAGGATGAGGAGGAGGAGGAGGAGGAGGAGGAGGGCAGCGATAGGAGGGGTAGGCATACAGTCGGGGCCCTGAAGAAGGAACCCCTTTCGTTGGGGAGTGGCTCCGCGTTCCCTAAGTGTTTCACCGCTCGCCTCAGACTCTCCGCGTGGTTTCGATGGGAAATCGAAGTTTATCTTGTGGGAAAAAGGGGCCCCGTTCCTTATTTAGGGCTCCTTAGGTCAACGCCCCGACTGTAGGGCATAAGGGGGGGCGCATGGACCCCCAATCGCCCACTGATCGCCGAAGTGGGCCCGATAACCCCAACCTGCCCAGGAGCGTGCGGATTCACAATAGGGGGCTTTTCGCCGATCTATCTGTCGGCGATGCATCGCCGATTCCGGGTCGACGTTTCCCTTTTATGGCAGTCCAACCATCCCTATCGTTGCCCCTCAGCGGATGCCGTGGTCGTTGTCGTCGTCGTCGTCGTCGTCGTCGTCGTCGTCGTCGTCGTCGTCGTCCTCGTCATCGTCGTCGGCGTCGTCGTCTTCGTCTTCGTCATCGTCGTCGCGAGTGATTTTGGTTGTTCCTGGCGACTCCCGTCGGCGCGGCCGGACGCAGCTCGGAGGATGCTTCGGACGGGGCTAATACGAGGAGAAAGATCCGTTCCAGGGCGTTCCGGGACGCTCTCGGAGCGTTCCGGAACAGTCTCAGAAGGCCGCGGCGCTCGAGACATCCTCCAGAAACGCCGGATCCCAGAGACTCCCGAAGTGCCCGTACCCGATTCTATCCTCGTCCAAGCTTCGTCTTAGATGCCGTTCTGTGATGGTGGTCCGTCGTCGTCGTCGTCGTCGTCGTCGTCGTCGTCGTCGTCGTCGTCGTCGTCGTCGTCGTCGTCGTCGTCGTCGTCGTCGTCGTCGTCGTCGTCGTCTCGGAGGTCTCGGAGGTCTCTGGGGCTGGAACGGCTGGGCGCGCCTGGAACGGCCTGCCAGGATGGGCCCCTGGAGGGGCCCGGGGGCCCGAGCGACGCCTGTCGGCGGCGAGCGAGGGGGGCGAGGAGGAGGGGAAGGAGCGAGTTGCCAGGGGGAGGGCGCGAGGGCTGCCACGCAACAGATCCCGCGTGTCCAATCGTAGATGTGATTGCACATCACGTCGCGTTGTACGAGTTGATACTTTGATGTACCCCCATCGAGACCTCCGCTGGAGCCACGCCCCATCCACCGACACTTGGCGGCGAGCGAGGAGGAGGAGGAGGAGGAGGAGGAGGAGGAGGAGGAGGAGGAGGAGGAGGAGGAGTAGGAGGAGGTGGAGGAGGAGGAGGAGGAGGCGGGGGGAGGAGGAGGAGGGGGGGAGGAGGAGAGGAGGAGGGGAGGAGAGGGGAGGAAGGAAAGTGGAGGAGAGGAGGAGGAGGAGGAAGAGGAGGAGGGGGCCTTCTCAGAAGGCGGCGGGGCTTCTCAGAAGCCCTCGCGCCTTCGGGGAGGTTTTCTGCGCTTCCAGGGAGGGCTTCGAACACCTCTCAGGAGGCTGGGAGGCTTCCGAGCCCTCTGAGAAGGCCTGCCCCTTCTTACACTTGCCCCCCGCGCTCGCCGCCGAGCTGGCCTGGGGCGGGGCGAGGGAGGGCGGCCCTGCAGCATGCCAGGGGGGCTTCTCGAGAAGGGCTCGGCAGCTCGAAGCCTCCGCGCCTTCTCGGGAGGCCACCCCCCTCGCCCCCTCGCCCCGCCCCCTTGCGAGCGCTGGCGTGGCCCTGCAGCATGCCAGGGGAGCGAGAGGGGGATCGGCAGTTCGAGGCCTTCCGCCTGCTTGGGAGGCCCCGCTCCTCGCCCCTCGCCCCGCCCCCCCCTCCCAGACCCCCATCGCGCTGCGAACAAGGTCACGACGGGAGTTGTTTCGCTACAGTGGGGGCGCGCATCAAGAAACCATCTGCTTTTCGTCAGGGTATCATGGGTTTCTTCGCTACTCGCGCTGCGCGGTGACCTCCCGCATCCGTTGAAGGAGCTGCTGCGTTCAGTGTGCTCCGGGTTTCTCCTCGGGTGTATCTCGCGCACGGGTTCTCAGGGTTGGGTTTCTTGCGAGGGTTTCTTGCGGCCGCGCCCGCTCTGTATTTTCGCCCTCCGGGGGCCCTTGCTGGGCCCTGGGACCGGCAAACAGCGACTCGGGATGAAAAACTGGTCCCGGGGAAGGGGTCCAGACCTCTGGGGGTCGTCGTTGAGAAAGGAGTCGCGACGTCGGGGGTTTGGGTTGCGAGCTTGCATGCAGGGCGGTGGCGATGTACGAGCAAAAGCTGGGGAGAGAGCACCTCACCACCCTGACGTGCACGAGCAACCTCGCCGCGATCCTGCAGAAGAAGGGTAGCTACGGAGAGGCCGAGCCGCTGTGCCAGAGGGTCGTGACGGGCCGGCAGCAAGAGCTGGGCTCGGATCATCCTGCCACACTGACCGCCCTCAGCAACCTGGTTGCGTCGGTAGCAAATCATGGGAGCCTTGTGTACCGTCGTGCTTCCGTCTTTAGAGTGCATTGGCGTCGGTTAGCGTCTGGCATTCGATGGGATAGCACCGATTTAGCGTCGATAAGCGTCGACTAGCGTCGATTAGCGTCGATTTAGCGTCGACTGGCGTCGAGAAGCGTCGATTCCCTGACACGATGGTATGGGACGCCCCCGCGAGTTGCCACACCAGGCTGCAGTGCTGCAGTCCACGAAGGGGCTGAAAGATGCGGAGCCTCTGACGCGCCAAGCTTTTGAACGCCGCCGGAAGACGCTGGGCCTGGCTCACGACGACACCCTGGTGTCCTTGAGCAACTTGGTGTCGCTCCTCTACCGCTCGGACCAGAAGAAGCAGGTAGAGCCCCTGTGCGCGGAGGCCGTGCAGGCCATAACGGACCTGCTGGGCTCGGAGCACCCCAAGACGCTGACCGCGTCGCTAAACCTGGCGGTGGTCCTGAGGAAGCTCGGGCATGACAAGAGGGCCGAGGTGCTGTTCAAGGAAGTTCTCAGGTCGAGGCAGCGGTCGCTGGGCAGGGCGCACCCCGACACACGCCATGCGCTTGCTCAGACCGCGGCCCAGGTGCAGCTGTTGGGGAAGCTCGACGAAGCACTGGCGCTGCGCGAGGAGCACATGGACATTACCGAGGACCAGAGGAGGAAAAAGTAATTGACGATGCTCGGGGGACACCCAATGACACAAGCATCACATTCCGTTGCGGCGTTTCCAGCGCCGTCCGTGGTGCGCTCCGCGCACCAGGGAGGAGGGCCCAGCTCCGACATGGTGTGTTTAGGCCATACTCCGTTTTTTTTCGGTTCTAAGGATTTGGTACAGCTTGCCGGTCTGGCGGCTATGCTGTCGTCGTCGCCACCCCGTCGCCGCCTCGCCGCTGCCCGTCGTTCGGGCCTGTTTGCCAGTCTGGCGGCCATGTTGTCGCCGTCGCCGCCCTGTCGCCGCCCCGTCGCACACCATCCATACATCTATGTGCACCACGCCATTTGAACCTCTCAGATTGCACCACATGTATTGGGCAACATGTATTGCACCACGCACACACGCACACGTTGCATCACGTCGATTGCACCGCATACATTGCGCACCGCATCGATTGTATCATATATATATATATATATATATTGCACAGTATAGATTGCACCACGTAGATGGCACAATAATCTTGCACCACGTAGGTTGCACCACATGGTTTGCACCACATAAACGTGTATGTATATTCATATATTTATACACGTATTTGCAGATTGCACACAATAGACTGTACAACATGTGTTGCACCACGTTGATGGCACCATGCTGATTGTACAACATCTGTTGCACAACGTGGATTTCACCACACGGGTTGAGCCACGTCGACTGCACCACGAAGATTGCGCACCGCACGGTTTGCACCACTTCTATTGTACCACATACATGGGACACATGGCACAACACATCATGCCCAACCTGCATCGCGCAAGGTACGTGTGGCGCAACACGTGCTGCACCACGGCAGACTGCACCACATCGATTACTCCACACGGCCTGCCTCAACGTAGAGTGCTGGAAGCTTTTTTTGCGTCGGCGGCTAGGCAGAGGGTGACTGCGCTGGCGACGAGAGGCTTGAACGGGGATGCCGTTAGAGCGAATTGTGCCACCATGAAGGATGCCCTTAAACGGGGATGCAGTTAGAGTGCTAGAATCACGCTGTTCGGAGTCCACGCTGGCTAAGAGTGGCTTCGCTCTCGAGGAAAAAGTGCCGGTACCGCGACCCAGCCGCCCCTTTCGCGCCTTGTCTTAAGTCGGGCCTGTCCCTCTGCAGGGGAACGTTCAAAAATAGCCAAACAAAATGCGCTGGGGACTATTTTTCGACAATCGTTCGACCATTCTTGAACATTTTTTGGATATTTTTAAGGTTTCGTCCAAAAGCCGCTGGCAGGGGGACACCCCCGACCTAAGCCTTGTCGGAGGCCTCCCCGGGCCACGCGCAGAAGGGGGTAGGGGGAGGGGGGAAGGCTTCTTAGAAGCACCCCTGCTTCTTAAAAGGCGCGGGATGTAAGGCCGGCGCCTTCTAAGAAGCAGCCTGCTTCTAAGAAGCCCTCCCCCCTCCCTCCACCCCCTTGTGCGCGCCGTCAAAGGGGGACACGCCCGACCTGAGCCTCGTCGGAGGCCTCCCTCCGGGAGGCCCCGGGCGGGCGCCGCCGGCGGGCTCGTGCCGCGCCGCGGCGGCGACCCCAGCGCGGGCGTTCCAGGTCGAGCGCCGCCAGCGGCCCCCCCCGGCAGGCAGGCCTCGGCCCGGCCCACGGCGGAGGGACAACGTGCACGTCTAGCACGTCCTTGCGTGGGGCCTGTCCCTCTACAGGAGGAGAGTTCGAAACAGGCAGAGTAAAGTCTGGGGACGATGTTTTGAGTATTTTTCGGACCATTTTGGGTACTTTCTGACCATGGTTTACTTTTCGCCCACAATCCCCCTGCAGGAGGACATGCCTGACCTAAGCATATCCGCTTCTTTGGCCTGTACAGCGTTTACAACGGCCCAGGTGGCCCCCAGGACCGCCCCAGGACGGCCCCAGAGGCCCCCAAGCCGGCCCAAGTGGGCGTCAAGACGGCCAAAGAGAGCCCCTAGCGGCCAGTTACGGCAGGTTCGCGTCGTGTCGACCGGCGGCGACCCCGCCGCTGGCGTTCCACGTTGAACGCAGCCAGCGACCCAGAGTCGGTCGATGTTGAACGATCTGGCGTTTCGGAAGCGGCCGATGGTTCAGGCTGGAACGATCCCCGCGGTGTCAGGAACCAGCGCCGAAGGCGGCACGACACGAACCTGCCGTAGCCGAGATCAGAGGAATAACAAATGTCTGAAGGACGCAGAAAAATGGGTTCGGTTGCGCCGACATTCGCGCGTAAGTTGCCCGCGTATGGTCGCGCGTAAGCGCCGTGGTTTCCACTGTGGCGTGCCGCGCTGGCGGCCCGCGTAAGCTACCGCCTGAGGTCGCTATGTCAACGTGTGCACGGTCGGACCGAGGTATAAGATCAAGGTCGGTTCGGGGAGTGTACCCTCATGCTCTTCGTGTGTGTGTGTGTGTGAATCTGTGTGTGTGTGTGTGTCGGATGTGCTTGTGCACCCTGAGGAGGGCACCCTTGGACGTTCGTTCTGTGCGTTTCGGCCGGCGGAGGGTCTCGTGTTTTTGAGGGATGTTTTTCTGCCCTATAGGTTCGGCTGTAAGACCCGTTTCTTGTTGTTGTTCATCTGCATAAATCACACGAGAAGAAAGAACCACCACCAGCTAGGGGGGCTGTCCGCTCCTCCCCCACGCCAGGCTGGTGGTACTCCGTTCCGGGCGCGCCCCCAGAGAGTGCCCAGAACGGAGTGTCACCCGCTCGGGGGGGGGGGGCTTCGGGAACGGGGTTCAGTTCTCGTGGCGGTGGCTCTTCTTGTCGGTATCGTCTAACCGATCCCCATCCCCATCTCCATCCCCTTCGAGACCCCCACCAACTTGCCACCCCAGTTGGGGATACAGCCTTCAAAACCCGAAGGGCACGGCCTATATCCCCATCTAGCGGGGTACATCGGCCAGTGGGGCCCAGGCCACGCCGCCGGGGATGGGGATCGGTCCAACGATACTCAGCAGAGGAACAGAAACGGAGGAGCGTCGGCCCATCTAGGGGGGGAAATCGGCTCAGTGGGGCCCAGGCCACGCCGCCGGGGATGGGGCTCGGTTCAACGATGCTCAGCAGAGGAACAGAAACGGAGGAGCGTCGGCCCATCTGGGGGGGGAAATCGGCCAGTGGGGCCCAGGCCACGCCGCCGGGGATGGGGCTCGGTTCAACGATGCTCAGCAGAGGAACAGAAACGGAGGAGCGTCGGCCCATCTGGGGGGGGAGATCGGCCAGTGGGGCCCAGGCCACGCCGCCGGGGATGGGGCTCGGTGAAGCGATACTCATCCTGCTCCCATGCATAAAGCATGCACTTTCGGAGGTCCGCTCGGATTGCTCAGATCGCCGCTGGTCGCCCCCCTCGGCGGCGCCCCGGGCGGGGTCCCAGCGCCAATTCGAGACACCCGCGCGGATCTCCGAGAGCCTATGCTTATGCCAATTCGCATTCCTGGAGGAGGAAGAGTGCCGATACCGATGCTCGTCCTGGAGGGCCCTCGGCACCACGGCTGGATTCGTCTTGCAGTCCTGGTCAGCACGATCCCCCAGGGAGACGTCTGGGGAGCTGCGGTGTTGGTATCTTTGGCCACCCCTCGAGGAGGTGTACGGGGTGGGTCACCCCGAGGCGGAGGCCTGCGTGAAGAAGGTGGCCGAGCTGCTGAAGAAGCTCGGGCGTGCCGACAAGATCGCGGGCCTGTACATTAAGCACAGCGTGCGGTCCAACGAGACCCTGCTCAGCACAAGACAGCCTTCTCCCCGCCAACAATACCCGGGGCCAGGCATCGGCAGTTCCTCTGGGCAACGAGGTGGAGGTGGCGGCGGAGGAGGGAGGGGAGGAGGATGCGGAAGAGGATGGGGACGAGGAGGATGGGCAGCAGGAGTAGGAAGATTCGGATGAGGAGGAGGAGGATCAGGAGGCGGAGTATCAGGAGGAGGAAGGGTAGGATCTGAATCATGAGGATGATGAGGTGGAGGAGGGAGATGGATGACCAGCACGAGGATATGGAGAAAGACATGGATATGAATATGGATATGGAGGAGGCAGAGGGGCATGAGCAGGAAGAGGAGGAGGAGGAGAAGGAGGAGGAGGAGGAATGAGAGGATGAATATGTGTAGGAAACAGGATGATGAGGTGGAGGCAAAGGAGAAACAACACCATGATCACACGATCATGATCACGAGGAGGATGAGGAGGTGGAGGAGGAGGAGGAGATGTAGAAAGGGGTGGAGTTGGATGGTTGTTGGATGATGGTGGCGATGATCATGCATGATGAAGATGATGCTGCTGCTGATGAAGATGATGATGATGATGATGATGATGATGATGATGATGATGATGATGATGATGATGATGATGGTTATGATGATGATGATGATGACGATGATGATGATTATGATGATGATGATGATGATGATGATGATGATGATGGTGATGGTGATGCGGATGATGATGATGAGTATGCTGATTCTGATGATGATCATTTTGGTGGTGATGCTGCTGATGATGATGCTGATGATGCCACTGATGGTGGCCATGATGATGGTGGTCATGATAGTGGTGGTGGTGATGCTGATCGTGATGGTGGTGATGAGGATGATGACCATTTTGGTGGTCATGGTGATGCTGGCTATGATGCTGATGAAGTTTGTGATGGTGATGATGATGAGGGCAATGATAATGTGGACGATGATGATGATGATGATGATGATGATGATGATGATGA
>CAUYUJ010001198.1:0-46655 GCA_963575745.1 Prorocentrum cordatum
CCGCCCGCTCGAGCGCAGGCTGCAGTCCGCGGTGGACGCCCTCCCTGAGGTTGAATGCGGCTAAAAAGCCGGAGCGGAAGTCTGCGCCTATAAAAGTAGGTGCTGCGCCTACTTTCCTTTTCATTAGCATTGGTGGCCTCGAAATGCACGTGATTGTATCATGCGTGGTCAACCAATGCGCCCGCCATTGTTCACATAAAAAAACCTAGCTTCCTCCTCCTCCTCCTCCTGCATCATGTTCTCAGCACGTTCCATCTGTATTTTGTCGCATCCCTCCCACTGTCATCCTACAGTACCTCCCTATGCCATGTCTTCTCACGGCGAACTTGTCATGCCATGTATTTGATTACATAATGTCAATGGTCCATCCCCATGTCGGCACGCACACACACCGCGTTTCGGTGCCCCAGGGAGCTCCACCGAACAGGTTGCATATACCATTGATGTAAACGTTGAATGCTGTCAAATGGCGCTGTCGTCAGGGCGCCTGCACCACAATTTTTGCGTTCGTGCAGCCCCATAGCCGTTTGTGGTCAAGATGGCCGACAAGCGCGACGGGCGCGGGGGAACACAGGCCACGCCAGATGGGCTTCTGGCCGCGGCCAGGCGTCACATTTTGACGCCCGAGCCCGTCGACTACACGACGAAGCTCGATGGTGGCGAGGTGGGCTCGGCCAAACTCGTCAAGCAGAAGTCGATGATCATCGACTTTCGCGCGGCGTCGCCCAGCGGCGGCATCGCGCAGTCCACGCTGTCCGCCGCGCTCTTGCAGCTGGCCAAGGAGAAGGAGGACGACTGGCACCTGTCAGCGTCGGCAGGGGGCTGGGCGGATGACTCCGCGAGGAGCATCCGCGCCATGCTCCGCCACGTGGCGGCGGCGCTTTGCAGGCATTGCTCCTCCTCATCCTCCCCGCTCCCCAATTGCTCCGCTACCACTCCTCCGCCAGGCCTGAACGCGCCCCGAAGTGGGCCGCGGTGTTCAAGGCGGGCGGTGCCGAGCTGTCGACGCCCAGCAGTCCGCGCGCTAAGGCGCTTGCGAAGGAGGAGACAGGGGCACTAAAAGGAGGGGAGGCAGCGAGGAGGAGCAGGAGGGTGAGGAGGAGGAGGAGGAAGAAGAGGGGGAGTGAGAAAGAGAGGAAACTATTGAGGAGGAAGTGTGGATAACATGTTACACGGAAAAGGTGCGCTGAGGAGAGTGGCAGGGGGGAGGAGGAGGAGGAGGAGGAGGAGGAGGAGGAGCAGGAGGAGCAGGAGGAGCAGGAGGAAGAAGGAGAGTGGAGCTGGAGGAGCAGGAGGATTGATGTGTAGCTGGTGGAGAAGGGTGGGAATGGCCGTTTCTCCTTCTTCCTGCTACTCCTCAGCCTCCTGCATTCACGAATCAACACCTAACCTCCTGATCCATGCTACTGGTGCGATCCCCTTCCTCATACTCCTCCATCCTCCAACCGCCCTACATCCTTCCTCCTCCTCCTCCTCCTCCCTGATCTTCCCATGGGCCCCCTTGGGGATGGGTCCCAAGAGGGCACCCGAAACTCGTTTTTTGTTCCTCTTCTCCTTCCTCTTCCTCTTCATACTCCTCCTCATCTGCATCATACTCCTCCTCGCGCAGGCATCGAGGTCGTCTGGTTCGTCAGCGTGGAAGTACGAATACGCGGCGGAGCTCCAGGTGGGAGGGGCGAACATCGCCACCTACCCTTCCTTTTTCCCATCCTCTTCTTCCTCCTTCTCCTCGTTCCTCCTCCTTTCCTCGTTCCACCTCTCACCTTTCCTTCACCTCCTCTTTCTTCCTCATTTGTCCTCATCTGCCTCTCCCCTTTCCTCACCCTCCTCCTCTTGCTCTTAATCCGCTCCTCCTAGTTCCTCCTCCTCCTCCTCCTCCTTCTCCTCCTCCTCCTCCTCATGATGATGCTCATTCTCTTTCTTTGCTGGCCTAGCCAGGTGGCCATTCGGACGCGCTCTGCAGGCGGCGCGCCGCAGTGCGCCAAGATGACTGAGCGAGTTGTGGGCTCCAAGAAGCGCACGATCGCCGTGTTCAGCGACGGCGCCGAGTGGCAAGTCCCCGAGGAGTTCTTGATGGGCCCCGCCTCCACGGCAGACGACGGCGCCCTGTGGGAAGGCGTCTCGGAGGACGGCAACAAGCTGGTGCTCAGGAGGGTCAAGAAGAACGAGGTGTCATGGTTGGCCTTGTGGTACACCGTCCCCGAGAAGAAACGCCCAGAGCAAAAGTGCCAATTGATGGGCTACCGTGACGAGGCTGCGGCGATATGGTTCATGAAGACGGTAGCCCACGAGTATATTACGGGCCAGATTGACAAGCCAGAACTGGAATCGAAAAAACGAGCTTGGTTGGCAGAGAACGGGCAGACGGTTCGGAAGCGCCCAGCGATGCAGGCCACCAGTATTTGCAAGAAGCCCTCGGCGAAGACGGTCGATGACGGTGACATCGCCGACAAGGGCGAGAGTCGTTCGTCGGATGAGCCCGACGACGGGGAAGACAAGGTCGACCCCGAGAACGAGGAGAGCGAGAACATCGGCGAGGATGCCGAGGAGGTGGGCATCCCCGAGATCGCGCCGACGCCACACACGACGTCCATCGCTAAGCGCCCCGCCGCGGACAAGATGAGCTGCATCGAGCGCCCTGCCGCCGCGACCTCGGAGGCCGAGCAGGGCCAGACCGAGCCGGTGGCCAAGCGGCCCGCGGCGCAGCAGCCGCCTGAGGCCGCGGTCTCCGACGAGAGCGAGAGCGAGGGCAAGTCTTCGACGGCGGCAGGGGCTAGCGGCCCGCCTGCGGCGGGAGATGCGGCTCCACAGCGAGCCACGCGCATCCCGCCGCTTCCGAGCCTTCCTCAGTTTGATTTCATGTGAACTTCTTTCGCGGGGTCGAGGCCGAAGTAAGGGCATTTTTCCCAGGAGCGGCCTGCCACTGCACTTGAATGAAAGCGGCAAAGACAATTGCGAGTCCAAACTCGGAGCACCTTTTCTGATCGACTCCAGGTTCGAATCCATCGGGCTCCAGCTCGGATCCAGGGTCAAATCCACCTTAAGCGAATCCAGGGTTCAAGCTTCCAGGGTCGAATCCACAGATGGCCCAACGACGAATCAAATTTCTTCTCCTCCTCACTCATCTCCTCCTCCTCCTCCTCCTCCTCCACTGCTTTCGGTATTGATCACCCTATTCCCGCCTTTCACTTCCCTCATCCCTCCTTCCGTTCCCGCCCCGTCCCGCCTTCCCACCGTGCATCCGCCTGCCCTGAATTAAGGGTCGGGGCTCGGGGTCAGAGGCCGTCCTTAGCAGTTGGGCCCCGTTGAGGCAGAAAAGCCGACGTTTCAGAAAGGGCCCAAGCTGTGAGATCGAATGCCGTCACGCGCTCGACTTATCCACCACCACCTCCTAACCCTCTCTCGTACCGAGCATTGCCACGAATGCTCGAGTGTCCAGCAATCAACTTGAAACCCCTGGAGTGGGGGCACGTGCCCACGCGCTGGATGGCGACACCGATCGGAGAGGCTTTCACTCGTGGATCCCAGGCGACGCTCGCGGAACCAGAGTCCCAGGAGGACTATACATATCAAAGCCCGATGCCAATGCCCCCCCCATTCCCGAAGTCGAGGACTGACGTCACCCCGTCGAACTCCACATTGTCCTGCGGGTCGGGAAACGATCCGAAATAAATAAGGAGAAAACGAGAGAGAGATAGAGAGAGAGAGAGAGAAGAGAGCGAGAGAGAGAGAGAGGGAGAGAGAAGATATAGAACGAGAGAGATGGAGAGTGTCAGATAGATAGAGGGAGAGATGAAAAAGGAAAGCGAGATAGAGAGAGAGAGAGATGGAGGGAGGGAGGGAGAGAGAGAGAGAGAGAGAGAGAGAGAGAGAGAGAGAGAGAGAGAGAGAGAGAGAGAGAGAGAGAGAGAGAAGGAGAGAGAGAGAGAGAGAGAGAGAGAGTTGAGGAGAGAGAGAGAGGAGAGGAGAGTGTGAGTGAGAGTGGAGAGAGTGAGAGAGGAGAGAGGGATGGTTGAAAGAGAGTGAGAGACGAGAGATGAGAGGAGAGAGAGAGAGAGTAGATGATGAGAGGTGAGGAGAGAGAGAGAGTGAGCTAGAGGAGGAGAGAGAGAGAGAGAGAGAGAGAGGGATGCTACACTGCGTCCCCAGGACCGCCCTGGCACGGTGACCGAGCAGTTCGAGACCGAGAAGCATCGCGGGGCTGCGATTGTTGTGGGTTCGCCTACCGAAGAAGACAGTCAGGTTGATGAACGACTCGGAGCTGCTCAACAGCACGTTTCGGATCGCGTGCCACGTGAATGTGATCAGATCTTCGGAGCGGCCGACGAGCGGAGGGATTTTCCTGAGCAGTTCCCCGACACGCAGCCCCCTTGGTCTTCGAGCTTCTGGGGTGACTCTGGTCGCGCCCGCTCGAGATCGCCTCCTGCCGACGCCCGTGACGCGTTCTCGCTGGACAGGGGTGGGCCCGAGGAGAAGTGGGAGGAGCCGGAACGACTGAAATCACCCTATTCACTATCGTTCCCCTTGAACACAACCAAGACCCTCCACGCCCAACCTTCAATGGACCTTCAATGGACCTTCACTGGACCTTCAATGGGCCTTCAATGGGCCTTCAATTGAAATCAATAAGAAAACAAGGAACCTTCAATGGACCTTCAATGGGCCTTCAATGGACCTTCAACGCACCTTCAACGGACCTTCAACGGACCTTCAATGGACCTTCAATGGACCTTCAATGGACCTTCGATGTGTGAGAGTGAGGAGGTCAGAGGGAAATGGAGAGCTGTGGGGGTGGGAGAGGGGGCCGGCGGAGGGAGTGGGGCGGAGGAGGTGAGGGAGAGAGGGTGAGAGGGAGAGGGAGGGAGAGGAGGGGGGTGAGGAGGAGGAGGAGGAGGAGGAGGAGGAGGAGGAGGCCAGGGCGGGAGGAGAAGGATGAGGAGAAGCTCAGACGATAGCATCAGCTCTGAGGACGAGACGGGCAACTCGGACGACAACGGCGGCGAGCTCAGCGGCACGGCGATCGACAGGATGGTCGAGGCCGAGCTCGAGAGGAACCGCGGCGCTGACGGCATGTCTGCGTTCGAGACGGTCCAGGGGCCAACCGAGAGCGACTACGCCGAGACACCGCAGCTCCCACCTGAACGTGCGATGTCGAGCGATACCGAGAGCCTCGAGGACCGTCTGACCAATTGCAATATCTGTGTGATTTCCTTCTCGTCATTGTCCTCCTTGCCCGCTCATCCACCTCCACCTCCTCCTCACCGCATTCTTCGCCTCCACCTCATTTTTCTGTCCCTCCTCCTTCTCCTCCTCTCTCCTTCGTCCTTCGCAGAGGACGAGCTCTGCAAGCCGCTGATTCAGACGTCTCTCACGGCGCAGTACGGCGACAGCGATGCCGAGACCGTTGCCGCGTCTTGGGTGGAGGCGGCGGCGGCAGCCTCAGCAGCAGGATCAGTGGCTCCAGCTTCGAGATCGGCGGCGGCAGCAGCAGCAGTGGCTCCAGCTTCGAGATCGGCGGCGGCACCAGGGTCGCGACCAGCACCGAGCGAGGCACGGGCAGAGAAGCGGCAGCGGCTGTCTCCTGATGAAGAAATGCGCCGTGCTTGGGTCGAGTCCGCTCCACCCGCGTTCAGCGAGGCGTTCAGCACGCCCGAGAAGAGACACGGTTCGAAGAGGCGCTCGGTTACCAAAACTTCGTTTCTCTGACCCGTATCCTCCTCCTCCATCCTGGAGGGGGAGGGGAATGAGGGCTACTGCGGAGAATAATGGAGAGGAAGACGGAGGATGAGGATGATGACGAGTAGCAGGAGGAGGAGGAGGAGTAACCCGATGGGGAGGAAATAAGTTTTTGGGGGGGCGCAGCAGGCACCTCCGCGATCAGTTCCAGACTGCGTCCCGCAACATCTGGAAAACGATCGACTCGAACACGCCAGACGAGGAGGACGTGGCGATGCAGCTGCAGGGTCTCCTCAAGAGCTCCCCGATCCAGCAGATGCGGACTTGGGCTGGCCACAAGACCGCAGCGGACGTGGACGGGCACGGCGACGCCCCTCAGCTGAGCGAGAAGGACCAGAAGGAGAAGGCTTTCTGGGAGGAGTTGGCAAAAGATGACTATGCTTTTGAATGCCGTGGGAAAGCTAGCAACCCCGCGGCAGGGGCGTGGCAGCGCGCGCTCAAAGCCGACCCAGGATTGAAAGCGGACTACAACAAATGTGGAGAGGGTACCAAGGGCAAAACGCTCTGGAGGCTGCAGGCTGCCTTCAGGCAGCAGTGGGCGGAGAATGAGCACGCCGCATTCAAGAAGTCAAAGGAGAAGACGACCACAATGTCCAAGACCTGGGGCAGTCGAGGACAATACCTTTCGCTTCCTCGCACTGCGTGGAAGGAGGGCGGCGGCAAGCTGGGCTGGCAGGCCGCGGTCAAGCACTTCGCGAAGTGCATCGCCATGGGCGAGCCCTTCATCTCGTACGATGGCTCGTGTGAGAACTTGAAGGCGCTCTACGTGGTCAAGACGTTCGATGAGAAGTTTACCCAGGCGTTTTCTTGCCACGAGAAGTGGATCCAGCAGAGCATCACGGAGGAGGAGAGCGGCATCGGTGGACAGGCTGCAGGACACAGTGGAGGATCGGTAGCTGGGGTGCTTGCTGCAGGAGGTGCAGCTGCTGCAGAGGAGGGATCTGCTGCAGGAGCTGAGGGGGGAGGGAGACCTGCTGGACGAGCTGGCAAGGGCGGCGCGCGCAAGCGCACTGACGGTGCAGCCGAGGGTGGGACGCCGCCGTCGGGCAAAGGCGCTGGTGATGCTGGGTCGACGCCGAAGCAGCCCAGGGAGCCGCCGAAGCCGACCAGTGCCTTAACCGAGCTGATGAAACCTGCGAAGGAGCTGTGCGCGAAGTACTCCGCCGTGACCGTCCAGAGCCATGCCATCTTGAACAACGTGGCGAACACGAGGGACCTGACCTGGGAGTTCTGCAGGAGGCAGCCCGACCGCCTGAACGCTATGCAGGAGGACAACATTGCAATCACATCCCGCATGATCTCGCCACTCTCGTGTCAACCTCCGCTTCCACGTCCACCGAATCCCTCAACCGAGAGATGGTGGTGGTGGCGCGGGCATGGCCAGAAAGAGGCCGAGAACGTAAGGGATGATGCGATACAGAAAGAGAGAAAGAGAGAGAGAGAGAGAGAGAGAGAGAGAGAGAGAGAGAGAGAGAGTGAGAAACACATAACATGGTGATGATTTGGAGGTCAGGAGGATGATGAGGAGGATGTGATGTGGACGAGGAGGGGCAACTGAGACTGAGGAGACCCCTGTGGGACCCTGGGCATCCGAGGGCAACGCTTGTGTTTGAAAAACGGGTATACAAGTATATCATGTGATTTATTCGTTGACAAGATGACGCCCCCGGAGATGCAGAAACTGACTTCCGACGTGCAGGCCATCCCCAATCTATCGATGCTCCTCACGCAGAAGATGCCTGCCGTGAAGAAGGCGCTGGGGGAGGAGGAGTTCCGCGTCGTCCTGATCGGATGCCTCACGATCAAGACCGTGCTCGGCCGCCTCCACGCGGAGAACAAGATCTTGCAGGGGGATCGTGACACTCGCATGGAGGCAGCGACCGACTAGGTGGGAAACTTCTGAATCAGAAGTAGGGGCTCGTCGCTGGCCGACGATATTTCAGAAATCGGGGCTCTCGTCTTCGCGATGTCGGCTCGGTCGATCGGATCTTGACGTGGGCGCTGCGAATCGTTTGCGATCGATCGCAGGTAACCGACTCGTTCAGCAATTCGATCGGGTCGGCGACCAATCAGCTGGCGCCAAGCCAATTTAGTTCAAAATCAGCTAGACAGAGCGAATTCGGTTCGAATCAGACACCAAATCAGCGTTGACGATCCGGTGACGATTGACGATTGACGATACGTTGAAGGTTGCAAGAAATGACGTTTTCGCCTGAGACATCCTCACGAATGACGTTGATAGGTTGGGGGGCGTTGACGATTGACGATCCGGTGACGGTTCGTTGAAGGTTTGGCTTCGCTCGATTCGGTGCGATCCGAGGCCGAAACGTCGAAAACAGAAGCGGGAGCCCCGATCTCGAGCTGGTTCGCTTGGGGAAAAGCGGACGAGGCACAAGCCTGCTGTGTTAGTGTACGTGGTCGATCACGGCCGCGATGAGGCCACGCCAGGCTGAAACCTTTTGATTTGCAACCGATGGCTCGACGAGCTACCGCTGCCCTCTACTGAAGGCCTGTCATAGACGCATCCAGAGACCCGACCCGACCCCACCTCCTCGACAAGAATGAGCCTCGGTTGCAAGCTCTCTCTAGAATCACGCTGGCGCCGTAAGATTCACTTTCCAGCCTCACCCTTTGCTTTACTCACTTCGTACTTCAACTTATGCCCTTCGCTCACTCCCACCTACTCCTACACTCTCTCCACCCCCTTCTTCCCTTTCGTCTGCTTCCCTTTCGTCCTTCCACCCTCCCCTTCGCGCCCTTCCAGGCTACTCAATCTCCTTCTCTTGCCCACCCTTCCCTTTCCACGTTGGATCCAGTCCTCGCTTGCTTCACTCTTCCAATGCTGGCTGGTGCTCGCTCGCGTGGCCGCTCGACTTTACAACGCTGCTCGTATGTGTCCGCCGCCGACAGAGCGGCACTTGACGCGCGGTCAGGGCTTCCTCTCACGGCACACGGCTGTTTTCGTCAGGTGGTCTTGAAGGAAACGAAAACTGTTCGATGGGATAGACGATTACTTCGGAGCAACACCCACACGTTGTTTAACACGCAATTTGTATCTAGTGCACGTGTGTTCACAGTTAGTCAACATGTCATAGCCACGCAACATGTAAATCATCGTAATCACATGGCAACACATCGTTGACATCGCAGCCACACTGAGTCAAGTCTCGGTCGCGCGCGAGCGCCAACCCCACACCATGCCCAGATCGGCTAAGTCTCGTAGTCGGAGCCGTCGCGCATGGAGGGCGTCTGATACACAAGCACGGCATCACGGGGCAGAGGCTCTGAAGATGATTCTCGGGCTCTATGCGCAATGCAAGGTCACCGCAAAAGAGTTGTCGTTGTTGTGCTTTCATCTTGGTAAAGCTGGGACCCCTGGAGGTTCGTATGACATGTACGGGCAACCACCTAACCTACAGTCTGGGAGATACCCATCACATCTGGATGCTGTACTACCTGCCCCTTGTCCCCTTTACACTATCACGACCCCTGGGAATTGGAATGCAACTGCCCGTAGGAAGCCGTTGTCGATCCCATTCAGAACAGCATTCGAATCCATCGACACCGAGCTGGCTGATAACACCGTGATTTCGGATATCTTGGACGGCCCTGACGCAGGGCGCCCAGAATGTGCACTGGATACACCTGCTTACAAAAATCATCCTTTGGTTGTTCGAGCCCGAGAGGCTCACGAACCACGACCCCTTCCAGTTGGTTTGTATGTGGATGGCATAAACTACCAAAACGGTGCGTCTGGTAGACAAGATTCGGTCGTCGGGTTCTGGGCAATCAACCTCGTCACGTCAAAACGCCATCTATTGGGTGCTGTGAAAGATCGGGACGGTTGCAGGTGTGGCTGCAAGCATTGGTGCACGCTGTATCCAGTGCTATTGGCTCTGTGAACGCCTTAGCGCCCCGAATCCAAGTATGCACGCGTCCGATAGGGGAACTCCCTTGTTTCGCCACGTGCTGGACTCAATTCGAAATCGCTGCAGCCCATGGGCTGATAGGTGTTTCTGTTTAAATAAACACATGTGTGAGGGGGTCAGTAGGTCTTCCGCCGCCAAGGGGAGGGGGGAAGTGGAACAGTGCATTTGGATTCATGGTGTCTTAGGCAATGGATGTTCAAGGCGCTCTTGGACGGCAAATATCCTGCGCTTAGACACGATGCGTCAGACTGGGAACCTGGTGACCCCTTGAGTGATCAAAGATACATGAAGAGAAAATCGGTTCTTCTTTGGATCAAGGGGGACTGGTCGGAGCACAGCAAAACGTTAGGTTTGTCATCATGGGCAAGTAAATACAACCCTTGCCAATTCTGTTGCCTCGAGAAGTCAGAACTTCATAGTATGAACCACTGTATGTTGGAGCATCCCGAGTCACCAGTTTGGCCGATTCGACACCGCGACGATTACGAGCGCTCGTGTGCACGTTGCGAAGTCCACATCACGTGTACGACGGCCGACGAGAGGAACCAACTATCCGATGCAATCGAATGGGCTGTGAGAAAAAAAAAACACACGGGGGCCAACAGTGACTCGAGACGCGCTTGTCGGCGGGGTGGCGCTCCGACCAGGAGATAGACTCGAGCCCTCTCCCACGCTGATCGACGTTGCATCCTTCTCACGAGCAGCGCTTCCTGTCTGTGCAATATTTTGGAGGTCTCGACGGGGAGCCCACGATGGCATTGTGTTGGACCCCATTACGCACAGGTCTTCGGGGTGCAATGGGTGGAGCTGGAGGAAGGAGGATGGGAGGACGAGGAGGAAGGAACAATAATGAGAGCGACGGAAACGACAAAGCAACACCAAATGCTTTGGGTCGGGGATTGGCAACAGCCAGAGAATATAGTATGTGCCTTCCTCTTTCTCTTGGTCCCCTCTTCCTGCTCCTCCACGCCCTGATCGTCTCGTTAACGTCGTCCAACTCGTCGCAGTCGTCGTCGCGGTCGTGAGGACGACTGCGACGACCCCCTGCCTCCTTCCTTGGGGGAAGACATGTCACCCACAGGTGTCCATTATTTGCCGAGTCCCTGTGTACTTCCCCAGCGAGGAGTCTTGCCATAGACTCCTTGCACACATTGTATTATGGGCCGGTGCAAAGATATGTTTCTGCGAGCATCTGGAGGATACTACATTCTAACCCTTGGAACTGCAGGGGCCCTCTCCAGACGCGCCTCGAGGTGGGGTGTCGTCGACTGTCGGCGTCAATGGATGAATGGTTTCGGAATCATCCAAACGAGCAGATGCGCCAAAAGAAAATTGGATACCTCACATTGGCGGCTCTGGGGTCGACGAAAAGCAAAGACGTTCCGAACTTGTCAAAACACCCTGGATGCACAATGAGTTTCAAAGCTGCCGAGACGGGTGTTCTTTTAGAGTTCGCGGTGTACATTCTCGAATCGAACGGAGGGGCCGAGACATATGGTCATGGTTTAATGCAAGCTGGTTACTCATTGCTTCGGTATCTCGATTTGATTCGTCAGAACACTGGCGTCATCTCTGAGGGGGTGGCTTCGGAGCTCATGACGTGCATGGTCGTGCACCTCCGTTGTTGCGAGCTGGTGGGTATCTCGCTCACTCCCAAACACCATCTTTGTGTTCATATGACCGACAGGCGACTCGTCGGAATCTGGATCGTTTCACTCTGGGACTCTGTCGGCGGAGGTTTCCGTGTTCATAGTTTCGCGCGCGACCCCAGTGTGAAACAATCCAAATTCCGAGATGACCGAGTCTCGCGGCGCAAGTTTTTGCCAGCCGTACTGTCTCAATCCCCTCTCATAACCTCTGACGCCCGAACCGAATCCTGGCATGCACCGCGCCGCCCCCCCTCCTCAAAGAAACGACTCCCCTTCGACACTCGAACGATTTCGAAATCACAACGGGTCCAAACGAGACGGTGCGGTTGGCCAACACGATGCGTGTCTGCGAGATGAGTGGCCCAGGGTTACCGAACACGGGCCCTTGAAAATGTACAATTGTTTCATTGACGAAACGCTCAACTTGCCCGTGCGGAACATCGCGCGCTTCGCTCATAGGCTCACGTTCTATTCGAGGATCCATTCGTTCATCAACTTGCAGTCGCAATTGAACTTCATTCCGTACATTCCTGGGGGGCAATGGCTTCCTCTCGTCTCTGGATTTTGATGCTGGTGGCGATGCGTTTCACAAGTCTTGCATGGGCTGGCAAGAGAGCCTCCAAGAGGCCATCAGCGAATGTTCCCGATCATCCCGCGCACCAGACGTTCGAGCAGGCCCACTGCTGGGCCCGACTTCGATCTGAATATTATTCTGACCGAGGGGTGCTGACCAACTTGGCGAGCGAAGACTCTGATGGTTCGGTCTTCAAAGATCTATTCCGCGACGTGTGTGAGATTGCGCCTACGATCACCCGCAACGTTGCCTTTGCAGAGCTGTTTGTTGGTTTCGCTGACGCGACTGCATTTATGAATGTGCGTGGGTATCGTGCATATGCATACGACAGGAAATACGGCGACGACATGCAGGACATGTGCACAATCGGAGGGACACTGTATGCATTATATTTGGTCACATCAGTGGTGAGTTCTGGTGTACTTCATTGCTCACCTCAGTGTAGCACATGGGTCTGTGTGTCCCGCGGCCACACTGGACGGCGATCTCGCTTCGTCGAGGGGGGCGAGAGCAGGACCGACGTGAGGGAGGCCAATTGGATTTCGTTTGCCTTGTTCCTTGGGAGCGCGAACACATCTAATCATTCCAGCCCCCCCCCCCCCCCTCTGAGTTCACCGCGCCATGGATTCGGCTATCAACGATTGGGTCCCGATCTTTCAATGGACCTTCAACGGGTCCTCAATGGGTCTTTGTTTTGACACGCGCATCGCGAAGGCATAAACCTACCAACGGTTCGCATGCGAATGGGCTGTCTTGGACCTGGCCCCCTGGTGGTTATTCGAATCGGTTCAGACCCGAAACGGCGCCCCCTTCCCGCGCTACGTTTTCGGGCCAATGCTCCCTCTGCCCATCCCTCTCTCTCCGACCTCCACCCCTCTCTCCCTCCAAGATGTTCTCTCCCTCCCTCACCCGTCCCTCTTTTCGTCCGCCCCGTCCCACCCGTCGGCCCACTCTGAGACGGTGGCCTGGCGGGCCGCGGGTTTCGGATGAAGGGGATTGGCGAGTGGAGCGTGAGATGTGCGACGAGGGGGAGTTGGCGCAGAGAACTGGGAGTGGAGGGGCCATCGCATTGGAAGTCCCGAGAGGTCCCAGATCCTTGTTTACGCGGTCACGCGCGGGGTGCACGTGATCATAGAGCAGCCTTTGAACTCTCTGCTCTACCATTCCGTGGAGCTGAAGGCCGCCATCGAGGTGGCCAACTTGCGCCGTTTCACATCGTGCATGGGGGGGGGGTTTGGTTACAGGACCCTCAAGCCCATGGAATTCTTTAGTAACTTGCCACCCGAGGCCACATCGACGCTTCAGATGGGCCGCGCCGAGTTTAGAGCTATCCAGGACTCTCCAAGTCAACCGCTGGCTCCCATTACTCCCCGAGAAAACGCGGGCAGCGGCACTGGCTGGAAACGCCACGGTTGGGTCTCGGGAGACCATCGGAACATCAAAGCTTCTGAAAGGTACCCCGAGGCATTCAGCCAGGCGCTTGTTAATGTGTCTATCGCCGTCATGAGCGACGAGGGTCGCGCGGCTGCGAGTCTGTGACCAGCCAGCGAGGAGGAGGAGGACGAGGAGGAGGAAGAGGAGGAGGAGGTAGAGCTAAACAAAACAAACAAATACAGATCACGAAGCAGAAAACGAACATATAGAGGAGGTGGGAGTACACATAATTTCAGATGGCAACCCCAGACGTTGCTTGTGGAGGCGCCTGACTGCGTTGCTGCTCTGTTCAACTGCGAACTGTCGCGTCCGCAAAAAGACAGGGGGGAGATAGAGCTTGATCTCTCGGCTAGATCAGAACCGTATCTCGAAGGAATGGGAGTGTTCAGACGCTCGGGAATGTGCCGCGAGTTGGCCCGCGCCCCGTTCCTCGTCGACCAGCGTTTTACACTGTGGTCTGCGCTCCCTTTCACCTCATCCACCTCCTCCCCCTCTTGCCTCTCCCTCCTCCTCCTCCCCCCTCCTCCTCCTCCCCCTCCCCTCCCTCCTCCTCTCCTCCTCCTCCTCTCCTCTCCTCCTCTCCTCCTCCTCCTCCTCCTCCTCCTCCTCCTCTCCTCCTCCTCCTCCTCCTTCCTCCTCCCCCTCCTCCTCCTCCCTCCTCCTCCTCCTCCTCTTTCCTCCTCCTCCTCCTCCTCCTCCTCCTCCTCCCCTCCTCCTCATCCTGTCGTCCTCGTCCTCCTCGTCCTCCTCATCTTCCTCGCCTTTCCCCCCACTGCTATCATCCGCAATCGTAGGCTCAAATCCCAGGGGTTTCACGGATTCCAGGGGAACTCGGTAGCCATGGCCCTTCCCAAGGCAGAGCTCGAACGCCAGATGATAGCATATCTTCGCAAGGACGGTCATTCCGAGGACGAGATCGCTTGGCTGAGGAGGCCCGATTTGCAAACGGACGGCTGACCCCCTTCAAGCATTTAGGCTCGCGGGGTCAGACCATTCCCGCTCATGGGTGCCCAAGGGGCACCCGACGAAACAGTTACGAACCCAGGGTCGTCAATGTGCCATCGCCGTTTGCAAATCGAGCCTCCTCAGCCACGTCAGGCCTTTCGATCCGAACCCATCCAACTGACACCAGAAATCAGATTCACAAAAAAGGGCGGAGTTGGACTCGCTCGCCAAAAAGCAGCAGGAAGAAACAGAACGGGCCCTCCAGGAACTGCGTGCCGAGCGGACGAGGCTGGCGGAAGAAGACCTGCAGAAATCGGCGGACAAAGGTGGAGGTTCGAAACTTTGACCGCCAGTGCGATGATATCTGCGGTGTCTCTCCGCCCCTGTCCGCGCCAGCCTCCCCGATGAGGCCAGTGGAGGGCAGGGGGCGGGGGGCGCCGCAGATAGCATCAACCCCAACCTTGAAACCCAATGCCCCCAGAACCAGAAAACATCGGGCTGAAGAAAGGGACGCCTACTGGGTCAAGCGGGAGTCGTGAAACGCCGCCCGCCGACAACCAGCCTCCGCGTAATTAGGTTCTCTCGCCCCGACGCCCTCGCCCAACAACCAGGCGAGCCTGGCTCGATGGCCGAAAACTGGAGAACGGCGAACTTCTCTGGAGGACGCTGAGGAAGGAGAGGGAGAAAACAAGGAGGAGGACGAACAGGAGGAAGAGGAGAACGAGAGGAATAGGAAACGAAGGAAGATAACGGGCGATGAAGGGGGGTGACAAGGAAAGGAAGGAGGGGGGACAGGAGGCAGGAGGGGGGAGGCGGACGAGGGGGGGAACAGAAGGAGGAGGAGGAAGTGGATGACGATGGTATGTTTAGTGCAAGGTGCGACAACATCCCACGTGTTATGAATAGTTTTGTATGTGTTTTTAGTATTTGTTTTGCATTGTGTGCATCAACAAGTTGAGTACTCACCATTGCGAAGATTTCACACCACAGCTCGTTTACAAAATACGCTAGCTTGCAGGACGCCGCTGATCGAATCGCTGAACTTGGCGATCGAGACTACGATTACAACGCCCAATGAGAATTGAAGAAAGAAAAATGAAGAAACAACAACACCACAACACATTTCAATCAAATGCTAAACTACACCACACCAACAACAACCAACCAAAACAACAAACACAAAACAAACAACATTTATAAACCCACAACAAAACCATGTTGAACGATATATGTTGCAACTATAAAAATAAGTGCTAATTCCGCCGGCTACTTTATAGATGTTTACAACCTCTGGGCTGCGCAACAGGGCAACGGCGGCCCAGAAGGCGCGGCAGGCCGCCCTGGACGCGCAGGACGTGGCCGAGCGGGCCGCGCAGGCTGCCGCAACGATGGAGGCGCAGGCTGTGCAGGCGGAGGCCGAGGAGGCGGCCGCCCAGCAGGCGCTGGCGGCAGTGCAGGCCGAGACCGCCGCGGGAGGCGCCGCCGCGCCCGCGGGCGGCCCTGGTGCCCCTGGGGGAGGGCTCGACGCGGCCTTCGCGGCGCTGTCGGCCGTGGCCCCCCCCCCCGCGCGAGCCGCCGTGGCCGGTCTCCTGGAGCAGCTTCGCGGTGCGCTGTTGGCGGCGCCAGGTGGCGCAGGGCATGCTGGGCCTGCAGGTGGCGCAGCGTTGGCGGCCGGTCCGGGCGGCGGCTCGGAGCCGCCAGGCGGCGCAGAGGCTGCGGCGCCGGCCGAGGCGGGCTTGCTTGCCGCAGGGGCCCCTCCTGGGGAGGCTCCGCCACCACGCGGAGCGCGCGCGGCGGCCTCGCCGGGCGGCAGCGGGCGGCGCGCGGCGTCCGCAGGCGCGAGGGCTGCACGTTGGTCCTCCCCCTTCCGCGGGGGCTCCGAGGACGGCGACCGCTCCCGGTCCACGGATCGCGGAGTTTCCCCAGGCTCCCGCATCCCCCTTTTCGCTCGGCCCGCGCATTTGCCGCCCGGGCAGCGGACTTTGCCCCTGCGGCGGTGCGCGCGCCTAGCCGCAGCGGCACTTGGCGGTGCCTGATGGTGCCTCGTTCGCGCTGCCGCCGCCGGGCGCCCTGCCGCAGCCGGCGCGCGCGGGTGAGCGACGCCGCGGAGGCCCGGGGAAGGCCGAGTGTGAGCCGCGGGTGCGTCGCGGGCCTGCTGGCGCTGCTGCGGCCCTCCCTGGATCGCCGGCTGCTGAGTCCCAGGAGGGGGGTCCGGGTTGGCGAGGCGCGGCACCCTGGCCCCGGGGCCGCCGCCAGGGCTTCGCGGGCCGTCGCCGGGGCCGCCGGGGTCGCCGCCGGGGCCCCTGGGGAGGCCGCCGCCGGGGCCTTCGCCCGCGCGGCCGCTGCCAGGGCTGCCGAGGCCGCCGCCGCCGCCGGGGCCGCGGCCGCGGAGGTGGGCCCAGAGGCCGCCGGCGCGGCCCGAGGCTCGAGGTATTTATTTTTTATTTTAAATAAATACCTCCCTTCCGCTGGCTTGATTCCAGGGCCGCCGGCGCGGGCGCCGGAGCCCCACAGCGGCGGCAGCTGGGAAGATGGAGCCCCGGGCCGTCTTCCCACCTGGAGCGTGGCTGGCGCCGCACGCGCCGCCGGGCTTCTCGACGACGGAGCCCCAGCCCCCCCCATCGGCCCCGCGTGGGGCGCCTGCCCTGAGGATCTCGGCCTGCCCTGAGGATCTCGGGGTCCCGCCCCCGTCCTCGACGGACGGCGGGGCACCTTGGATGGGGAAGTGCGCCTTGGAAGGGGAGGTGGCGCCCCGCGCTGGGGGGGGACCCTGTGCTGCCGAAGCTGCGCGCGATGCGGCATGGCCGCGGATGGGCGGGCTGCCGGCTGCGCGGTGGAGCGGGTGGCCGTACCGAGGCGTCCGCGTGGGCGAGGCGTCCCACCCTGGGCCTGCCCACCCAGACGACGTGTTCACAGTGGGGGTAGCCAACGTGACGCGATGGAGCGCAAGCTGGCGGGGGCTGCTGGCGGCGGCCGCCGATGCATGGTGCGTGCAGGAGGCCCGCATCCCCGCCCGGCAGGCGTCGTCCACCTCTGCGGATGCGTGGACGCGCGGCCTGCGGCTCCAGGTGGGGCCTGAGCACGATGGTGAGCATCTGCTGGCAGTCGCTCACAGGCCAGGGCGTTGCGGGGTCCGGGCGGAGCCGCCCCTGGGCGTGTCGAGCAGGCACCCGGGGCGCCTCCAGCACATGGTCATCCACTTCGGGCAGGCCCGGGCCATCCACTTCATGAACTGCTACGGCTACGCGGGCGGAAGGTGCGATCAGGAGCGCAACGCCGACCTGATCCTTGAGGGTTTGCTGTGGCTGCGTGGCCTCGGCGCGGTGACGGCCTTCTTGGTGGGGGACCTGAACTGCAGCCTCGAGGCCGTGGGCCTCTCGGGGGTGCCGGCCATGGCAGGCTGGCGCGACCTGCTGGCCGCGGCAGGGCCCACCTGCGTGCCTACCCACGGCGCCCCCTCCCGCCTCGACTACATCCTGGCCAACGCCGAGGCCATCAGCATGGTCGAGCGCGTCAGCATCCGCTGGGACCTCGGGCTGGCCACGCACGCGGCGCTGCTGGTGACCTTCCGGGCCAGTACGCCCGAGCAGGCGTGGATTCGGCAGCCGGTCCCAGCCCTCGATGGCGCTGCCGCCGACGGCTGGAGCCCAGCAGTTGCACGGGAAGTCACGACGGCGGTGGTGGCGGAGTACGGGGCCCCGTACCGCGAGGCGCTCAGGGCCCGGGACCTGGCGTCGGCGTGGGCCGTGCTCAGCATGACGATGCGGACATGGCTGGCGGCGCGGCAGGGGCGACCTGCGGCGCCCGAGCGGCCGCACGCGGCTGCTGCGCTGCGCGCGGAGCGGGCTCCGGCAGCCGGAGGCGGCGGCAGATGCTGCCGCAGATGCAGCTTTGCTGAAGCTACGGCGCCTGCGCGGACTCGGCCACGCGATGGCCCGCGGCAGCGTCGCGGCGCGGGGCGTGGCAGAGGAGACGCTCGCGGCACTGCGGGCCGCCGATGCGGGCGACGCCGCCTGGGAGACGCGACTGGCGGCGGTGCACTTGGATGCCGCGTTCCCCGGGGCATTGGTGCAGCTCGCGGAGGCTGATTGGGCGTCGGCCCGCGCGGCTGCGCGTGAGCGTAGGCAGAACGAGTGGCGCCGGTGGGTCGACGAGTCCCTGGCGAACGCGCAGGGCCGCCTGTACAGGTGGATCCGCGGCGGTGGCACGCTGGACGCGGAGCTCGTGCCTGACCCCGCGGCCAATGCAGCGGCGCCGAACTCTCCTGGGCGGCGGTCCTGGCTGCTTGCATTGCGCGGCGGGCCCGCCGCTAGGCTCCGCTTCTACGAGGGGCCCTGGAGGCAGCTCTGGCAGCGACAGGCGGCCCCTCCACTCGGCGAGGTCTGGCTGCAGGAGCTGGGCGGCCTGCCACCCTTCCCGCCCAGGCAGCAGCGGGCAGCTGCTGGCGTCGAGTGGCTGCTTCGCCGCATGCCCAAGCGGAAGAAGCCGGGGCTCGATGTTTGGACGGTGGCGGAGCTGCGCCTCCTGCCTCAGGAGCTGCTGGGCTGGGTGGCCGACTTCTTCGAAGCCGTGGAGGCCGTCGGCGAGTGGCCAAGCGAGCTGGTAGAGCCAGAGGGGCTCCTTCTGCCGAAGCCTGGCGGGGGGGCGGGGCCCTTGGACAGGCGGCCTATATGGCTGCTGCCGATCATGCATCGCTTGTGGGCGGCGGGGCGGGCCCGTGACTTCGCGCGCTGGCGGCTGAGCTGGGCGGGGGAGGACGTCCAATTGGGGGCTGAAGAGCTCGCCTGGGAGCTCGCCTTGGAATTGGAAGCAGCAGAGGCGATGTCCGAATCCATCGCAGGAGCCGCACTCGACTGGTGCAAGGCATACGACCAGGTGAACTTGGCGTCGCTGCCGGGCCTGCTGCGGCGGGCGGGGCTGCCAGACTGGCTTGTGAAGCCGGCTCTCAGCGCCTACCCTGCTCGCCGGCGGATTCGCGTCGGGCGCGCAATCGGCTCGCCGTGGTCACCCAGCTCTGGTCTACTCCCAGGGTGCGCTCTAGCCGTGCTCTTCCTCAGCGTCCGTCATGACGCTCCGATGGCGCCGGCGAACTGGGGCCTTGGAGCCAAGGCTCCGCTGGCGCATCTATGTAGACGACTTCACGCCGTGGATGCGCGCGCCGGCCGAGGAGACGGGCGAAGCGGCAGCGGCCGTCCAGGGCGCCCTGGCCGTGACGCTGGATTTCGAGACCGCCATGGGCTGGGAGCTCAACCGGAGGAAAAGCCAGCAGTTCGCCAACGCAGGCGAGGTGCGACGCTGGCTTGCCGCGCAGACTCCGGCGGCGGCGGCCAGCACCACCGTCTGGGACCTCGGGGTGGTTGCCGTCGCCGGCGAGGCCAGGCGCAGCGCCGTGGCGGGAGGGCGGATGGCTGACGCCAGGAACCGCTTTGCCCGCATCGCTCGCCTGCCCGTCAGCTTCGGCCGCCGGTGCATGCTGGGCGCGGCGGCGGGCACGGCTGCCGGTCTGTACGGCGCAGCGTGCGGGCGTCCGCCTGAGAGCGAGCTGCGAGGGCTCCGTGCAGCTGCCCGGCACGCAGTATGCCGCCGCGGCGGCTTCCGGGCGGCCGCGGAAGTCGTTTTCGGCGTGCTGAGCCACAGCTGGCGCCTCGACCCCGCTGCCGTGGCGACCATCGCCCCGCTCTGGCACATCGCGAAGGCGATCCGCCGCGGTCGCTTCCCAACGCAGCTGTGGCGCAGCGCAGCCGGCGCCATCGCGGCGGGGCACGGGCGGCAGAACGGGCCGATCTCGGCGGCCGTGCGCAGCCTCGCGGAGCTACGGCTGGGGCACGATGTCGAGAGCTGGACTGGCGTCCAGGCCGCGCCAGCGGGGTGGCGGCCCGCGGAGCACTCGCTGCAGGCAACGCGCGGCGTGCTGCTGGCGGCTTGGGCCCGCCGCGAAGCAGCGGCAGTCGCCGCCCGCCGGGGCGACATGGCGCACCTCGCCGGCGGGGTGGACCGATGGGCCACGCGCAGGCTCCTCGAGGAAGGGCAGCTCGCGCCCGACTTGGCGGGCGCGCTGCGCGCGGTGCTCGCTGGCGGCGTCGTCACGCAAACGAGGGCGGCGAAGTGGGGCAAACCGAAGCTGTGCCCTCACTGCCGGACGGCCGACGAGGACCCGGAGCACCGTTTCTGGCGGTGTCCGTGCTGGCAGGAGGCGCGGGCGGCTGCTCTGCGGGGCACTGGCTTTCGCTTGGAGGGCCTCCGCGCGGCTCTGCCCCCTGGCACGGATTGCACTGGCGTCCTCCCGGAGGAGCCCGTTCTCCGCGGGCTGGCCGAGTGCGCCCGCGCGCCCATTCAGCCCCCGCCGCTGCCCGCCGGGCTGCTGGCCCCACCGGGCCCGCCGCGTCGCCGAGCGTGGACAGACCGAGCTTGCGAGCGGCCGACCGACCCGCTCTTGGCCAGGGCAGGATGGGGGGTACGGCTCGACGGCCCTGCCGGCCCTCAGGACAGCAGCGGGGCGGTCGACGGGCCCCAGACGGCGCAGAGGGCGGAGCTGACGGCTGCCCTGCACGCGGTGAGCCTCGCCGCAGGCCCCGTCGAGGTGATAACCGACTCGCAATTCGTCAGCAACGGGGTCGCGGCGCTCCGGGCGGGGGCGTCCCCGGCGGAGTGGTCGCACGCCGAGATCTGGGAGTTGCTGGCGCCGTACTGCCAGATTGGGCACCTGGAAGCGAGATGGATCAAAGGGCATCTCGACGCGGCCAGCGCCAGGGCCCGAGGCATGGTTGAGGAGGACCGCCTTGGGAACGCCGCCGCTGACCGGCTGGCGGGCGCAGCCGCGCGCGCGCGGCTCCCGCCGCCCGCCCTGCTCGCTGGGCGGGACAACCGACTGCGCGCCCTGGGCATCGCACAGCGGATGCTGGCAGAGGTGGAGCTGGCGGCGCTGAAAGTGAACCACAGCGCCAGCGGCGTGGCCCCTCGGGCGGGCAGACCGCAGCGCCGGCGCCGTGGCCGGCGGGGCGTGCTCGGCGCGCAGCCAGGGGGGCCGCCGCCGCGGGGCCCTACGGCCGGAGCTGCCTCAGCAGCACCGGCGCCGCCAGGCACTGCGGGCGGCGGCGGCAGCAGGGCCCGCTGCGCCGCTCTGTTCGCGGGGCAGGCTTGGCAGCTGCACGCCGCCGCGCAGGGCCCCGGCTGGGTGGCCTGCCTGCGCTGCGGGGCCTCCGCGCCCGCGTGGCCGCGACTGGCGGCGACGCCGTGCGCGGGCTGGGCCGCCGCGCTGCCGCCGCGGGCGGCAGCCTTGCTGCTCCTGCCCACGGTCCCGGCTGGCGGCCGCGAGGCCGACTGGCGCGCGGCGCTGCGCGGGCGCCTGGTGCAGCGCCCGGGGCCGCCGGGCTAGCGGCCTGCGCATGGGCCGCGTGCCGCCCCGGCCCCCCCCCCCTCCTCGACTGCTGCTCTCTGCCGCTGGGCTTCTTCGATGGGTAAAAAAAGTATGCCCCTGCCGCGGGGACCGGGTGAAGAGGCACATTAATGCACTCCGCGACAAGGCTTTCTTCGCCGCGCAGGCAGCCTGCTTCCCTGGCGCCGAGCTCGAGCGGCCGGGTTTGCTGCAGCGCCTCGAGCCAGGGAAGGCGCCGAGCTTGACGAAAGGAGCCCAAGGGTTCACCTCCAGGCTTCGGGGCGACCTCCTTGCAGCCTCGGCAGCCGCGCCGGGCGCCGCCGCCGAGCGCTACAAGGAGCAGAAGCGCCAGTTCTTCGACATGGCGCGCAGCTGCAGCGCGTCCGGCATCACCTTCATCCCCAAGGCGATGGAGGCGCACGGCGGCGCCTTGCTCCGCTGGCGGCCATCCCCAGACAGGGCGCTCGCAGACTGGCTCGCCGCGGCGACGGCGGCGAGCGCGGCAGACGCCGCGTGAGCGGCCGCCCTGCTGCCCCCGACGTCTCCCGCCCCCCCCGCCCTCGCCCCCGCCACCGCCGACGACCCTGCCAGCCCCGGCTGGCGCCCAGCGAACCCTGCTATGACGGCCTTCAAAGCCATATATCCACGACGACCCCGACGACCCCCCCCAACCCGCGACCCACGACGACCTCCCGACTGCCGCCGATGCCCTTTGCTCCCTCCTGCCCCCCGCCCGCCCCCAACATGCGAGCTTGCCTGCTGCTGCTTGTGCCTCTCCCCATTCCTCCTGCATGTTGGCGTTTGCTCGCCGTTATGTTCCTATTCCCCCTCCTCCTCCTCCTCCTCCTCCTCCCTCCTCCTCCTCCTCCTCCTCCTCCTCCTCGCTCCTCCTCCTCGCTCCTCCTCCTCCTCGCTCCTCCTCCTCATTATCATCATTCTGCCCGTCCCTCCGCCAGAGCTGCAGGCGCGGCCAGCGAGCCCTGCGTCGAGGCGTGTTCGGGGCCGACGGGGCGGGCCGACGGGCGTTCGAGCGGGTGGCTTGCATAGCTCGCCCTGCCGCATGAACGCGGCAGCGGCGGCGAGGCCTCTTGGCCGTCTCGGAGGTGATTTGCGGAACTCTTCGGGTGGCTTGCGGGATCGGCCGCAGCCCTTGGAGGCCGTCTTCCAGCCTCCGGGCCTGGCACGCGCCCGCCGCCCTGGCAACGCGAAGGCGGCCGGGAACGACGATCGCAGGTTCGTTTTCCCCCCGGTGTGGGTCAGGGGCTGCGGTTTGCGGGCCAGAGGGAGTTTAAGCCGCACCCTGAGTGTCGTTGCTACTGGGCGCCATGGCATAGGGCCCCGGCTGCGAGTCGGCGGATTCACCACCGAGCCTAGAGAAGGTGCAATCGGAGATCTCGAATGCGAACTGTGCGGCTGCGACGGGCTGCCTCGTGGAAACAAAATCCTATCACGTCGGGCCCTGGCCGTTCTTCCTACTCCGGCGGAGGGAGGACAGCACGCTGATCAAAGGCGCTCCGACATCGCTTACCTTACGAGCCAATGCTTGGTATGCAAGCATACAGGGCAGTCTTTTAATGCATAGGATTTTCAAAACAAAAAACATATAGGAGTTTGAATGCATGATCAATGTATGAGCACAGTATGCATGAACGCATCGTTGTTTAAAGTACCAAATCCTTGCATTTCTAATACATGACCCGCACGCGGAGCATGTCTAAAAAACGGCACTGTACACTTCAAGATCCTTAGGCAGCCGCGCGACACCCTCGCAACGCATATCGTGACGGGCGGTGTCGAGTCGACGCTCCGCCCAGCAGCCACGCCCGAGTCGGAACGGGCACTCGCGCTCGTCCGCTCTGCTCCGCTCTGGGGTCATTTTTTGGGGCGCCCGAAATGGGTACGGAAAAAATGGGTACAATGCCCAACAACAAATGTTGTCCCAAACCAACAGCGGCCGCTGTTGGGCAGGCGGCCTTCTGTCTCGAATGGATACATGCCGCGGCGGCGTGGACAGCGAATCCTGTTCAAAATGATCAGGAACTGCTGTTGGGTATTGTACCAATTCTTTCCGTACCCATTTCGGGCGTCCAGAATTTTAAAAGTTTCGGAAACATGCGGGCGCACCTAGCGGGGCACTCCCCGAAGCCGTTGCCCGAGGTCCTGTCGAACCTGCAGCCCACACCGTACCAGCATCGCGATGGGCTCGCTGGTCGACAAGGGTCCCCGCGGCCATGGAGCTCGAGGGGGGCAACGGCAAAGGAGGCCGACCGAAACGAGGCGCCACCGCTGCCGGTGCAGCAACACGAGGGCTAGCAGCACGATGACCGCAGCGCAACTCCGAACGCACGGTCTCCGAGAAGCGAGCCGAGCTGGAGAAGACGGATGTCGAAACGCTGCGCACGGTGGCACTACTCCTGACTAGAATGGTCCTCGACCTCTCTCCTCGCCAGCGCCAGTTGGAGGCGGTCAGCATGGTCATGGCGTCCATGGGCGCGAGCAACAGACCGATGGTCAAAGCAAGGTGAGCGAATTCAAGGAATGAATCGGAAAAAGGCAACGGAGATGCAGCAGCGCAACGAGGACGAGGACTTCGTGACCAAGCTGAACACCATCTCGTGCGCCGCGCTCGTGGGCATTATCGGAAACGCCGAAGCAGAATGGGTGTCCGCTGGACAGAGGAACGCGTACCTGGACAACGGCCTTCTCCAGATACGGCGGACCCCTGTGGCACTGTCGTTTGTTGGCTCCTCGGCGGGCAGTTGCCCCTCGTGGTCGGCCGCCGACAACAGTGCACATTGGAGCAGGGACGGGCCACGGGAGCGCAGGACGCTCCTGGAAAATGGGCCCCCTCGTCGATTCCACCGGTCGGTCCCTTCTAGGGCTCCCAACTTCGCGCTTCGCGCTGCGCGAAGCGCGAAGCGCGAATAACTTCGCGCTCTCGCGCCGCCCTCCCAAAGGGAGAAAAGGAGGACGAGGAGGAGGGGGAGAAGGAACGAGGACCGCGAAGCGCGAAGCGCGAATAACTTCGCACCCTCGTGGGAGCCCTTGTCCCTTGGCAGGCGACCGCCTTTAAATGCTTGGCCGTCGAGGCCGTGCGCCCCGGCGCAGCGGCGCACACTGGGCAGTCCTGGGGATGACGGTGCCTCGGTCGAGCGACGCCCTCCGTCGACAACGACGGGCACCGGCGCACGAGAGCCGCCAGCACGAGCTGGGTGATTAAGCGCCGTCGCGCCGTTCCCCTGGAGCCTGACCCCCAGGCTCCTCCTATTCCTCCCTGTCCACAGAAAAACGAATACCCCTCCCGACCCCAAACAGATGCGTTCCGAATCGCGGGCTCGTTGCCTCTCTCTCTCCCTCTCTCGAGTGCGGCGTCGAGCCGCGTCACTCCGAACTCCCGAACTGCTCAAAGGGGTTGGAGAAATCCACGCGGCCGTCCTGCTGCATCCCCGTCTCCCACCGCTTGTCCATATGATATCCTCGCCTCTCGTCTCTCACCCCCCGTGCTCTGCGGGGGGGCGGCGGTTGGCTGAATGGTGAAGGCTCAGAAGACCATGGTGTCAATGCCGTGGGTTAGAGGCCCAGGCTCTTGGCTGTTCGGCCGATCGCAGGGCGAAGTCGCATCACCCTCGGCGACTTGCCCAATGATGTGCTTGCTGTTGTTGACCTCCTGCTTCTCCTCCTCCTCCTCGATCTCCTCGTCCTCGTCCTCGTCCTCGTCCTCCTCCTCCTCCTCCTCCTCCTCCTCCTCCTGGCGTGGCGCAATAGGCCTGTGCGCTTGCCACCCTCTAAACCTCCCTGGGACGGCGAGCGTAGCTGATCGGTGGCGCGGTGAAGCGTCACGCTGAGCTGCCCCGCAACCCTGCGCCAGGACGCCGGCAGCCGCCTCCGCTGCGGGGCCGCCTCGCGCCAGCTAGCGGAGGTGACGTCGCGCTCCTCCTCAGATCCCCCCCTCCCCCTCCTCCTCCAGACCCTCTGTGTCCCCCCCCGCTCTCCTTCCCTAGCCGTGTCGGCCCAAGCACGCTGCTGGGCTTGCCCGGGTATCCCTTCGACTCGGCTCGGTCGGGCGGGCAGCCAATGGCGGCGAAGCGTGCCACGTGGCACAACACAGCGCTCACCAGCTATGCCTGCCGCGAGACTTGCTTGCGGCGCGGGCAGCAGGCGCCCAAGGGGGCGCTGGCCAAGCAGAAGCAACATCGCGGCAACCAAGGAGGTGGACAGAAACGGGCTCCGCGGGAGAAGATGGGGAGGAAGAATGGCCCATCCAAGTCACTACCATGCCCAGATGAGCCGGAGTCACCACCTGCGCCAGTCATGCAGCCAGCAACAGCGTAAGCAATGTGCGGCACCAAGTCCAGGGCGCGTGGAGGCGATCGAACACCATGGCCAGAGCAGGCACAAGCGATGGCTGCACTGTGAGGCCAGGCAGCGGAGCAGACCGAGGCACCGGGCGACGAGCCCGCGGACCTGAGATACCCCCAGCCGTTCAGATCGAGCACTGCCTGTCGGACTCTGACAAAAGGATCGAGAAGTCAAAGCAGAGACTCTGAGAGCGCGGGAGGAGGAGTTGGACCAAGTTCGAGAGAACAGGACTGCAGAGCAGCGAATCCTGGACTCCAGAAGCAAACGAGCAAACATGAGCTGAAGCAGGTCAACGCGAACGCACGCCTTCCTGCGCGAGCCACCAGGCAGCGATACCAATACAGCCATCGCGCTCTCTTGGAAGATCGCGAAGATCCAGAAGCCCATCGGCAAGGGAGATGCTCATGAAGCGCTGCAAGGAAAGACGCTAGCACTGGAGCAGTCTTTTGAAGCATTCACGCAGCGGCTGGAGATTGAGACCATGTGGCTCAGGTTGCTCGAGAACCTCCTGCAGCTCAGCCAGAGCCTGAGCGCGATGATGATGACGCACCTTAGGGCCTATGGCACAAGCCGTCGACATCCCAACACCAGACGACGACGAAGACTTTGCTGACTTGCTCGAGGAACACCCGTGTCAAGCTGGACGGGATTATCGACGAGGCAGAGATTCAGCACATCAACGAGGCGCGCGAGCGACTCCGTGACGCACTGGTCGCGGCGGAAGACACAGACAAGACACGAAAGGTAGAGCCCCCGGCTGCGACCACCACGGCGTGAGCTGCCGGGACCAAGCTGAAGCTGTGGGGGCAGTCTTCTCAGCAGATAGCAGGCGCGGCGATGCCTGCGAACATGGCGCAGAGGTTTCCAACGGGAGTGCGTCGGCGGGGGGATCGGCGTCGACGACCGTTCTCCTGCAGAATGCGGGCGAAAGCGACAGACAGCATAGAAGGTGTGCCAAGCAGACCCTGAAGCCCTGAGAGCACGAGATAACCACCACGAGATTTCGACCGAGGAAGACAGTTACTGCTATCAACAAGTCAGCACAATGAAAGGCCACCACGCTCTCGACCGTCGCGAAGGAGGCAGATGAGCAGGAGGTCGACGATGACGCACTCCTCGCCAAGGAGCACAAGAGGCTCAAACCAATCACCGGCGATGCGGTGGCTAGGCTCAAGCCGTAAAGATGGCACTGCCGTGACGTGCACCTCCATCAGCAACGAGCGAGGGGGAGAAGCGAGAAGGAGGGGGCCTTCTCAGGAGGCCCCCTCCGAAGGCGGATGGGGCCTCTTCCAGGCCCTCGGGGCCTCTAGAGAAGCTCCCCGTACCTCCGGGGAGGGCATCGACAGCTCCTCAGAGGGCCTGAGGCCTTCCGGGCCTGCGGAGAAGGCCACCTCCCGCTGGCTTCTCCCCCCCTCCCCCCGCGCGCGCTCGCCGCCGATCCAGTCAGGGAGGGGGGCGACTCAGCACGGCGTGGCTTCTGGAGTGGCCGAGGGGGTCGGACGGGAGACTGGCTCACCAGGCCCTGCCGACCCGTGAGGCGGGCGGCCCACGGGGTCGGGATGGTCTGTGCAGCGGACAGGGGGGAATGCTGCCAAAGGGCTTAGGCTGGGATCCTCCTCCTCCTCCTCCTCCTTGCCCTCCTCCTCCTCGTCCTACTCGTCCATCCGTCCATCCGTCCATCCATCCATCCGCCATCCGCCTGCTCCTCCTCCGTTTCCTACAGGAGGGCGTGGAGGAAATTAACAGGAAGTTGGCACTGCAGTGAATGGCGCAGCTCAAAAGAATTGGACAAGCCCCCATCCCTGGAGGAGGTAGGAGCATGAGAGCAATCGAGCTTGAGGGGTTTAATTTGGTGAGCGATCTGCTGTCAGCCATTGTGGCACCCTTCGAGTGGACTTGTTCAGCTGGACGTGGTTGCAGATTTGACTACTTTGTGCTTTCCATACTGCGAGAGTTCCAAACACTGTAAGACCCTGGCCACTGGGATTAAGCGGCTCTAGGGACTAAAGCATTGCGACATGCTGGGAGGGGAGGATCGAGTTGGAAGTACAACCCGGGGCAGCGATGAAACGGCAGCGCAGAATTCCAAAGTGGTGCCCGAAGGAATGGCCAACGGGGGCAGCTCGGCCACCGCCTTCGCGAAAACAGGTTATTCGCATCAGCGAGTTGTTCGTGATCTTGATTGGTGCTTGAGAAGTGGATGGGTTTAGTCGATTGGGAAACATTTCCAACTTACGTGTGTCTCAGGAGGATAGCGACAGGCGAGCGTGGCAAGCTGACAGATCCAATGTTCAAATTTGTTGCAACGGCAAGGTAGGCACCTGGAAGAGGCGGTGACGCGGATTGTGTGGTGGCGCTGCTGCACCAGGGCGTCGATTGCGTGACTGGACCGTCTGCATTCTATGAGGAGGCAATGGGCTGGCGACTCGCAGCTCGTTCAGCTGAGATTACGCACGATCGTCAACCTGGAGAAAAAGAAGGACCCACCGATGGGAGAAGTGGGACCGGTACTAGTGTCCTACAGACTGCAATATAAATCGAGATGGTGAAGATGGGTGACTTCGATTTTGCAGCTGGACGGCGGCACAGGAGGCGGCACAAGTGGAGCAGCTTTACATCAGATAGCTTGTCAAAGAGTGGAGGCAGTCACTCGCGAAGGCGACCGAGACGGAGGATACGACGGCGCATCGCTGGAACGGCTGCCACCAGTATGGAATCACACAGAAGTACATCCAGTCATGGGGATCAAATCACACGCGACCACGACCGAAACGGACTTAAAGCAGTCGCAGCAAATATGGAGAGGGGTTCCGAATGAGAAGTCGTTTGAAGAAAGTCTACGACTGGTAGGCATTGGATGTGAGCCTGCACCTGAACCCTTGGAAGCTGAGATCGATCGCAAGATCGCTCTCCCGTTCAACACAAAGACGCTCCCGAACATCAAGAATATTGATCCAAAGACCCTGGTATTACTGTCTAACGAGTGTCCCAATGCTCTTGGAGAGGCGATTGCGCTGGCATATTGTCGTGATGTCCACGCAAATGACTACGACGATCTTCCTCAAGCTTCCTAATCCAGAAGGGGGTCACAGGCTGATTGGGCCATAACGGACACGCTCATGGTTCTACAAGAGGTACCGCCAAGCAGTTCAGAGACAACTACTTCGAGACAGTGCGAAGAACTACAAGCATGCACGGCAGGGAGGAGTTCAGAACGGGCAATCTGGACGGAATCGCTGATGGCAAAAGCTGGGCGAGTCATGATGAGAAATACGGTGGCGGTGATGCTGGGCCCCAAAGAGGCGTTCGAGAAGATTGCACATGGGACCTTGTGGGGTCTGGATTGCCACCACATGTTTCTCAGCAGGAGGTTCTTTTCTTATCAATTATAAGGCATGCAGGAGGAGCTCCAAGTTTACTACCATGGTTTCAAGATTTGCTCGAAGCGATCATGATGTCATAGCTAGGGGCTCCACAATGATGAGCCTGTTCACGCTGGGGGCCTACGACCAGGTCTAAACCCTGTGGCCATTCCCGTCCATTGCGGAGGTGGTCGATGATGGATCGCTGCAGACATCTGGTGTGGAGGTGCAGGTGGTGTGTATCATACTGCGGCTGTCAGGAGGGTGTGGGAATTGCGGACGCAAAAAAGCTTGGGAGCTGAGTCCGCACAAAACCTGGCTCATCGCAACAGCTCGAAAATGGCAGAGGAAAGGGAGGCGGACCTGAGGCACTTAATCCGCCGGCCCCCTTGCGGGGCCATCAGGCCGCGAGGATTCGGTTCGTTGCTCCCTGCACCAGTTCCAGCTTCCAGTTTCCAATGTTACAATATTGCTTTCTGCTTCCTACTGTGTAGTGGTACTGTCCGCGCGAGGGGGGGAGCCGAAAAGGATCCTCATTACCATGCTCGAATCGTGCGCCCTGAATTTCTGAGGTGGGGCATGATACATTCAAATACATAAGATTCGCGCTCCCGACGCAAGAATCCCTCGTAGCCTACACTATATTCGCACCCCCGAGGCCACGATCACTCGGAAAATACTTGGTGTTCGCGTCCCCGAAGCCACGATCCGTCGAAAAATAATATGTGTTCACGCTCCTGAGGCCACGATCCCTGGTAAATTACACCACATCCTCGTCTCTGGGACCGCGATCCCCCGTTAATTACAACACAGTCTCCGCCCCCAAGGCTACATAAATTACTTACACTACATGCGCGCCCCCGAGGCCACGATCCCTCCTAAATTACACCACGTTCGCGCCCCCGAGGCCACGATCCTTTGTAAATTACGTCACAGTCGTGCCCCCGAGGCCACGATCCCTCCTAAATTACGCCGCGTTCGCGCCCCCGAAGCCACAATCCCTCGTAAATCGCGCCACATGCGAGCCCCCGAGGCCGCGATCTCTTACAAGAGGCCTCAAGAGGCGTCCAAGACGTGCTCAAGAGGCCTCCAAGAAGCCTGAAAGATACCCCACGAAGCCCCAAGAGGCCCCCAAGAGGCGCCCAAACCGCCTCGGAGAGGCCCCAGAAAGGCTCCCCACGACACCCCAACACACATACGAGAGGCCTGAGGCCCACAACCCAGGCACGGTGGCGGGATGGGCCGAAGGCCACTCGGACAACGCCAACGTTGCAATATGCGCTGATGACTCCTATCCGTCCCCTATGCTTTGTCCAGATACGCCAAGGCAGCGCCGAGACGCACCGGCGCGACGCTGTGAAATCCGATTATGACAGAGAGGGGGCCGGCGGCAGGGGGCGAAGCCCTTACGGATAATCACGAGAGGTCGAGTCGTCAGACAACTGAGGCACGACACATTTATGGGAGGGTGCTGCGCGAACATCAAGTCAATGTGTACGAATCGAAAAAATCGGAAGGCGAGTTCGCAGGTTCCGGCTTGAAGCACAAGGAAAGCGACCGACGGTAAAACTCTTCAAAGTAGTGGTTTCTCCACGTTTGCCTACACGAAGTTGCAGCAAATACGCAATTGCAAAAGACACGAGCATTGTCTGTTCATGCACAGATCGGCACGGAAACAGGCAGATGCAGAACCCTGCTAGCACTGCCGATGTAGGGCTGATAATTGGAATGTATGGTTAGGGGAGCAAAAAGCACGACATGATCTGAATGACATTGAGGTTGGTACTTCGAAGAAGCTGGTGAACTTGTTCAGCAGGCCAACTCAGGCCAGAACCAAACCCTGATTAGGTCACCAACACCACCACCGTCACCAACGCCATCGTCGCCACCACCACCATCGCCGTCGTCGTCACCGCCGTCGTCGTCGTCGTTGTCGCCGTCGTGAACCACCTTCGTCGTCGTCCTCGTCATCATCGTCGTCGCCACTACGGGCCATGCAAGAATCCCAATTGGGTCAAACCCACCACGGGCCAGAGCTAGACCCCAATAAGTTTACGTCCATCACCGCCGCCGTCGCCGCCGCCGCAGTCGCCACCGCCGCCGCCCTGGTCGCCGTCGTCGTCGTGGTCACTGTCGCCGTCGTCGTCGTCGCCGGCTGTGCCGCCCGACCCGACCCAGCCAAACCCGACCCGACCTGACCTGACCTGCCCGTCGTAGTCGGCATAGTCGTCGCTGTCATGGTCGTCGGTGGCCGCCGCCGTCGTCGTCTTCGCCGTTGGTGCCGCCTTGCTCACGGGGGGGGCGGGGGGGGCTCTGGACCCCCCGAAGTAATTTTCTGGAAGGGGGGGGGCTCTGCCGCCTTCGTTTTGGGGGTGACCGGGGGGGTGGTCAACCCCCCCCTCCCGCCAAGCCAGCAGCGTCAGGAAGCGCTCTTCCCGTGATTTCAATGGAGGTGGTCTTCTATGCACGTGACTTGCAAGCAGCTTCTTCAACCAGGTGAAGTTCAAGGAGGTGAATTGGGGCGGTTCACACTCTCCCCTCTGTGTGGTGCGCTGGTATTTGTAAGAGACACGACAGGACTGAGAACGAGAGGAAACTACTGAAGTCGGGGACAAGACTGAGCATGGACAAGATCATGCGTATATCATGATGCTCTGCAATAGCATGTTTCCTCACTCGCTCCACGATCTCCCCCTACCAATGCACCATGATATCGTCAGATTGCATATGTGAGCTGTCAGTGGCTTGATTAGTGGACAATTGTGCGTTGATTGGAGTTGTGAGTGTCCGAACTGTGAGGTAGGAGCCAGAGCAGGCTGGGCCTTTTGCATGATCGATAATGTTGGAAATCTGATCGCCGCGGCCTCTGGTCCAGCCCCCTTTCCTCGGAAGACTTCGGGACCAGCAGAGATGCTCGTGGCTGCGAAGGCGATTGGGCGCAAATCTCAAGGCCACCTCCATCGGATCACGGACCTCACGGACCTGTCCGCATGTTAGAGTGCCGGCCATCCAAATTGCAGCCACTCGAGTCACCAGTACACGTCGTCCATTGCGAATCGTGCTCATTTCCGCTTGTGATCGTTTCTGATTGTTCCCGACCCCCTAGTGGCCAGGAAGAGGCCCAGGATAGAACAATTAGAAATGAAAGGATCTTGCCCCCCGAAAAATTCAAAGAACTCTCGAAGAACTGAAGATGAACCATGTCTACGTCAAGTTGTGGATGGAACCCTGGGGGGGGAGTCGAGCGTGCTGGACTGGGCCAGATCGCCATCGAGCGGAGTCACCGTCTCGCACGCGCCAGGCTCGAGCACGGAGAGCAGGCAGTCCCGCAGGGCATCTGGGAGGGGGACGCGGGCAGGCCGACGTCCACGCGCAGCAGGGCGCGGCCCGGCACCCCCGGGGCGGCGGCCCCCCGGAGCGAGATTCGCCGGCTGCGGGAGGCCGCTGCCGCCACGCCGCCGAGAGAACCCTGCGGCGGTGCTCCATAGAGGAAGCGGGGTGGACACCGACAGGAGGGAGCCCGCACCGACAGCCATCGGCCTCACGCAGAGGGAGGGCAGCGGCCACCAGGTGCGTAGGCTTCGGACACACGGGGTCTGCAGAAGAGGTATGGAAATGGCCGTGCTCAACGGTGCAATCGTTTGAAGCTGGAAGGTGGTGGACCCCTCAAGGGGGCCCGTGAATCGCACAGCTCGCAGCGCCTCTGAAGGCACGCCCAATTGTTGGGTGTAGTTTGTACTGGTCGCTGCGCTTCTAGAACGTACATGATCGCCGGACAGTGCGTGGGAAGTCCCCCGTCCCCCCTAAACCTGGTTCCTTCGAGGCACTTCAGTAGGAAGTACCTTACACGGGGGGGGGGGGCTTCTGGCAAGAGCTGAAGGAATGGGTTTCACGTGCCTGCTCCATACTGTTCGCAAAGCTGATCCTCCTGGATCAGCGTCTCACGAGTTTAGCGTTAGGTCGGGCGTCCCCCTACAGGCGTATTTTGGAAGAAAAATTGAGAATACCACAGAAATGCCTCAAAATAGCAAAACACAACCTGTAGACAGACACGCCCAACCTAAGTTTACCTGCGTTTGGCCTGGTGCCTCCTTCTTGGAGCCCCCCGTCGTCATCCGACGGCCTCGGAAGCCTCCAACTCTCCCTCCCCTCCCCCTCCGCTCCCGCCAGGCCACCTGCAACTGCAACTGCGCGCGGTGGCCGAGCCCTCGCACCCGCGGCCCGCCGCGAAACCACCGTGACGTGTGAGCATCGCTTCTTCTCAGGGAGCAACTCCTGGCAGGCCTACGTACGAAAGATTGATAAAAAAACGATGCGTCCCCGCGAAGGGGCCACTACGGACTGGCCCAAATTAAGCCGAGGACTCAGCCGGATCAAGCTGGACTGAGCGGGATGCGGCCAGATTCAAATATCAGCGCAGATGCTGAATTAACCTCCCAGGAGGTGCACCCGCCTCTATCCGATTCCTATCCCCACTGGCCAGGCCTTGGCCCCACTTGCCGACTTACCCACCTAGGTAGGGACACATCCTCCCAGGCTCCAACCCAAACGGGTCCCCCCACAGATGGATCAGTCCCAGGGTCCCTCGGCCCACCCCCCGTCCCAGATGGACTGGGGGGGCAACGGCGGCGAGGACGACGACGACGACGCCGACGACGACGACAGGGGACGGCCTCCATCGACTCACTCCACCGATGGGTGGTGTCCACCACGACACGCCCAATGGGGGGGGACCATCGCGGGAAGGGTGGGGCCCGAAGGCATCCGCATGATGTGGGTGTGGTGGTGGGGGGGGGGGCAGACCCAGGGGCGCAGACCCAGGATCATATGTGCTCATGCTCATGCGGGTCTCGCGGGGCCTATCCCACCCAGGAGAGCAGGCAGACAGGGGATAGTGAGACAGCATGGGCCAGTGGGGATGGGGATAGGCTAGACAGTGCTGAACGTGGGGCCAAACATCGGCCCGCACTATGGGCGATAAGCCCATTGTCGGCGCGATGCCTAGCGGGCGAGAATGGTGAGATATTGCGTTCGCACTGGAACAAAAACTGCACATGCACTGGTCGGGCATTGTCAGAGGTGTCCCTGGCCCCAATGAGGTGGGCGCGGGGTGAGCTAAGGGGATAAAGAGTGATCCGTGGATGCCAAGGTGGGCTGTATCTGGCCTAACATAGCTTATACAGGGATAGCAATTGGCCCAAATGACTTGAGGGTGTGAACGATCCGGACTAAATGAGCTCTGTCCACTTAGCCGGGATATCAAACCCCCAAGCTACTTGGGGCACTGGTAGACCCTCATATAAGCTAGATCAGGCCAAGTATGACCCACCTCGGTATCCACTCATAACCGCCGTATCCCTTTGGCAACACCCGCGCCGATCCCGTCGTGAACAAAACACGACGGAACATTATATGGCAATGTTTAGCCTCCAGGGGCCCTTATCGAGCCTCGGGAGCGTCAAAACACGACCTGATGTGAAAATCGTGTCCCCAAGACGAGGCCCAGACCTCTGGGAAGCCATGCTGCGAACAAAAACACGACGTCGGATTTCTGGGAAGGTACCCCCAGAATTCCCAGGGACGTCCCAACGGCCTCCAGAGCGCCCCCTTGCGAGGCTCGGGTCTCCAAAATGGCGCGAAAAGCATGGGCCAGAAGCACCGGTGGCAACCCAACTAAGTCGTCGCAGGTCTACCCGCTCGACCAAGGCAGAGTCAAAAAGAGCAGAAGAAATGGGAGGGAGGAGTTCGGCAGGCGTCGCAAGGGCAATCGCCCGGCGGGGCTGCGATCTGTCGCGGGAGGGCAGACTGACTGCCAGCGCCGGCGAACAGTGCAGCAACGCGGTGGAATAGATGTTCTGTCCACACAGTGGAGGCCAGTCCACAGGAAACCTTCCACAAGAAACCCAGCCCTGAGACCCCAGGACGTCCATGTACTTTTGGTGTGGGAGCGTCACGCCTTCCACAGCAAAACCGTCGAAACCCAAGCAACCCAGGGCACCCTGGAGGCAAGGGGGGTGTTTATCGGCATGGGCCCTCACTGTATTTCAGCGTCCTGACTGTAGAGTTAGGTCGGGAGTGTCCTCCTACAGACGGATTTTGAAGTAAAAAATAATCAAAATATATTGAAAAACAATCCCAAATAATGGAAAATCGCCCCCATGGTGTTTCTTGGCATGGGTCCCCACTCTGTGGGAGGCGCGCAGAAGCGAGTTGGGCGCGAGGGCGCTCTTCTAAGAAGGCAGCCGAGCCCAGACGTGTGCTGCCCTGACTTGTTCAGTAACTGGAGGCCTCCCAGACGGGGTCCGAGTATGGGGGGTCGAAGGATGGCGCCGCATCGCCAATGCATCGCCGATGTATCGGCGATGCATCGGCGACGCATCGGCGACATCGGCGATGCCTCGGCGGCGTCGGCGTGGGAAAATCGGGTTCCACATCGAGCCGCATCGTCGATGCATCGGCGATGCGGTGCGATCCTCCGACCCCATCTACTCCGACCCCATCGAGGAGGCCTAGAAAAACGGGTCCCCCGAAATCCCTCACAAATCGATCCGGCTCGATAAATATCGCATGACCATTGGGTCCAGGGCACTGGTGGTGATTTCTGCGATGTCTCAATGTTCGCGCCGTCGGATCACAGGGTAATTACGTGGGGCTGCCCCAACCGAAGAGGTTAGATGATCGGCCGGCACCGCCGAACTGAACGACATTTCCACGAGGACCCTCCCCAGACATGCGATGTCTTATTGTTGTTCAGGAAGGGGTCCCAAGCAGTCCCGACCCTCTCTACGGGACAGGTCCGTCATCCTGATTATTTCTTTGACGGCGCCAGGGCCCACTAATGGCACCCAGAGGCCGAAAACTAGGAAAACCTCCCGTCCTGTCTTCTGTTCACGACGCGAGCATATTTGGGAAGGGCACGCAGGCTACTGGAAACGCTTCTTGGAGGGAGCGATGGCTTCGAAGAGCCCCGTTGCCGTCACAGAAGGTTGCCCCCCTCGCACTCCGCCCACTTGCAGGCACCGCCGAGATCCCCTGTGGTTGCTTCCGACGGAGTCGTGCCAGACGCCGAGACGTTGTCCCTTGATCGGCGGCGAGACAGGGAGATCCTCTCACTTCTAAGAAGTGTTCTGTGTCTTCAGGGGAAGGCTCAGAGAGCTTCTCAGAACACCGGAGACTTCCGAGCCTTCTGAGAAGGCCCGCCACTTCTCACTTCCCCCAGGGCTCGCCGCCGACTTGACTTTGTCCTGAAAGGGGGACGCCAATCATACACCACATGCCGATCGTGGACAAGCCCATACTTGACCCAGATTCGATGACGGCACCTTCCGTGTTCGGCCAAGAAGGCGAACAGACCGATCTTGGGCCGAGGATGGGCCTGACCTCGACTGGCGTGGTGCACACCTGGCGTCCCCGACAGCCAGCATCACAAAGAACCGCACATCGCTGCATGAGATTCGTGCCGAACGCGAACTTGAAAATTGTGCGATTCCCACGCGGGACATGAAACAAGCCCTCGAGGACTCCTAAACCCAGATGCGTGCTGCAAGAGCCCGTTTCATAAACATGTGGCCAGGCGAATGACCTACAAGGAGGCTCCCAAGGGAGTCCCCTTCCAAGGCTCGGGATTGCAGTGGTTGGGGGCTCAAGAGTTGGGGGCCGTCTGCTGGCCAAGACGAGCCAGGGACGCGCAAAGCCTTCTTGACCTTCGTCTGGCCACTGCAACTTCATTAACGAGCACCTCCGGCCGGAAGATCGGGCGCTTCTCGGGGTCCGGCTCCTGCAGCACTGCCGACACGCGGAAATGCCGCACCAGCTCCTCGTGGCCCTGGAAGCGGGCGTAGCTGACGGCAGGCTGATTCGCAGGGGGCCTGCCGCACGCGTCCTGCTGGAGCCCGCTCGCCAGGGCGGCGTGGAGGGTGCACACGTCGAGCGGCGAGGCGAAATTTACGATCGCGAGCCCCGTCAGGCGGCCGCCCTTGTGCGGCATGTAGAAGAACGAATCCGCCGCCGTGCCTCTCTGGCACGCCGCGGGGCGATTTCCGAGATGGGGGCCTCCGAGCGGGGGGCCGCGAGCGCAGCGCAGAAACGGGATGGCTGGGCGTCCGCCCACCCCTTTCGCACCAGGGGGGCCCCCGACAAGTTCTCCAAAGGACCTCCAGAAACGCCCAGGAGGCTTCGAGAAGCCTCCGAAGAGGAGGAGGAGGAAGAGGAGGAGGAGGAGGAGGAGGAGGAGGAGGAGGAGGCATCCTTTCCAAGGGGGCTGCGCATTCGGGAAAGGGGCTTCTGCGGGGTCGCTGGGCTGTGCTCGTCTCGTTCGGTCATTCGTCGCGCGTTTTGCTGGTTTCGGCTCGCGCGCGCCATAAGCAATAACTAAAGCCCGGGGCCAAAAATCGCCGTGGACCGAGGCGCGGCCCTGGCGGCCGTCTGGGAGTGAACCCCTGTGAAAAAATTGCGTTTCAGTTTTTGTTGCTCCTCTGGCAGGAGGAAGCGCGCGGTGGCCAGGCGCGCGCGCTATAGGCAATAGCTACTGCCAGGCCCACAACTACCAGGGGCCAAAGTCCCAGCCCTGGCGGCCTGGGGCCAAGAAAACGCCGTTAACGACATACGATTCAACAGAAAACTTTTCCCTCTGGCCAAGGGAAAGACACCCTCACCGCCGCATTCCCCCGGTCCGTCGGTCGTCAAGGAGGGGCCGCTGCGACCTTATAGGGCTCAAGGTGAAGCGTGGCCCGGGGTCACCTGAACGCGCGCGCCTGTCTGCGCCGCGACGATTTCGCCCACCGGGGGCCGACCGCCGAGAGGCCGAACTCCCGGGGCCCCGCGCGGCGCCCTCGCGGTCATCTCTGGCGCCCCAGGGTGCCCCCAGCCCGGGCGAGCCCAGCCCGTCGGTCAGACCTGCTGCGGCCCCGCTGTGCCGCTCGTGAAAATACCGACCCCGTGCGTCGACGACGCTCCAGGCGCGCGCCAGCTTCTGAGCGATGGCCCCGACCTCTTGTCCATAGTCTGCGAGAGCGCATCTGCGGAACAGGGGGCGCATCGCAGTAGGGCCATATAACTAAACCGCGGTTGCCTCCAACCGGATTGGGAGAAGAGCGCCGTAAAGCGGTGGAGCAGCTCTCTTCGCACCTTCGTGAATCCACTCGAAGCCCACACTGGCTTACAGTTGTTGCCATGTGATTCAAACGTAAAACTTATGATGTTGTTCGCTCAGAAGGACGGCCGGTCTGGGCCATCCTTCACCAACTTGCGCGCAGCGGTGCGTTGTTGGCACCAACAGCGCAATTCAACAGCGCAGTCCGATAGTGCATGGACCGACCGGTCAGCACAGTTCTGGCGAGGTTGAAATAAGCGGGCCGACCGTTCGCGGTCACACGCGAAACGCCCAGCCTCTCTGGACGACTTGCGCTGTTACCAGACCGCCCGCATCAAAGTAGGGAGGGTTGCCGCTGTCTGGGACGTCACTATCGCATCGATATCATTGTTCGAAGTCCGTGTGTTCTGGAACGCTGGCGCTCCGGCGTCGGGACGTAACGCTGCACGACAACTGTGCAATAGTATTCGCATCCGCCAGAAGAACGATCCCTTCGTCTGGGGCGTGGCGTGCCACACTCCAAGGATAGAGAGCCACCCGGCTCTGTGCCCATGCCACCTCCTGCGAGAATGGTTGACACAGCGGGACGCACGCTGGGGATCGAACCCTCATGCGCCCGTTTTCTGCGCGACTCACTTGGCCGAACCTCGCGCCGTGACTTGCGATTCTGTCCGCAAAAGTTTCGCGCAGTTGTTCCAGACAGCTGCTGTCGAAACGCATTCCTTGTGAAAAAGCGGCGCCCACTGGTACAAGACAGTGTGCCGTTTGCCGGAAGAGCTGGTACCAGCTCAGAGGGGGCTGGTCAACCCCTGAAGCAATGCGCGCCTTGTTTTTTCACGCTTGCCTCTCAGACAATGAGCGGTGCGATCAGCTGTTGCACACCGTGTCAACCGTCTCCATTGATGTGGCGGTACTGGCCACGGCCCATCCTCAGGCGCCCGTTTCACCAATGCCTCTGTGGGGGCGCCTCACCGGGAGTTTGCAACATTCGCCTCAACGGGGCTGCGCCTGGCCAGTGCACCTGGCGACCGTCCCTGGGTCGCCGCGGACCTGGCCAGGCTGGCCTGCAGCTCCTGAAGCACCACTTCACGAGGCAGATGTTGCCAGACGCTGGAACGGTCACCTGGGCCTCGACGTAAGAAAACCCTATATTGTTCAGTCCCCTTGTCGCCGCGCGGCGAGCAAGCACAAGGCATCCTTTCCAAGGGGGCTGCGCATTCGGGAAATGGGCTTCTGCGGGGTCGCTGGGCTGTGCTCGTCTCGCTCGGTCATTCGTCGCGCGTTTTGCTGGATTCGGCTCGCGCGCAGGCGCCCTGTTCAAAGGGTCGTGGTCTACCGCTCCCGCCCAACCCGCCCTTTTTCCCCAAACCAACATCCTTCGTTGTTGGGCCCTGTTTTGAATATGCTGCGCCCCGCGTCCCTGCGGTGGTCGCGCCTGCAGCGGGTTGGGGATATTCGCCATGACTAGTGTCTTTTTGCGTGCCTGCTGCATGGGGGTGTGCCCGGCCAGTGCTCCTGGCGACCGTCCCTGGGTCGCCGCGGACCTGGCCAGGCCGGCCTGCAGCTCCTGAGGCACCACCACACGAGGCAAATGTCGCTGGAACGGTCACACGAGCCTCGACGTAAGAAAACCCCTATCTTGACCCGTCCTCAGCCACAGTGCGGCGAGCAAACACAACGGGGAGAAGGAGGAGGAGGAGGTGAGGAGGAGGAAGAGGAGGAAGAGGAGGAGGAGGAGGAGGAGGAGGGGAGGGAGAGGAGGGAGGAAGGGGAAAAGACGAAGGGGAAAATGAGGACGGGAGAGGAAGAGGAAGGGGAAGAGGAGGAGGAGAGGAGTAGGAGGTGAGGAGGAGGAAGAAGAGGGAGGAGAGGAGGAGGAGAGGAGGAAGTGGAGGAGGAGAGAGGAGGAGGAGGATAGGGTGAGTAGCCGGAGGAGGAAGGAGGGAGGAGGAGAGAGGAGGAAGGGGAGGAGTGGAGTGAGGAGGAGAGGAGGAGGAGGAGGAGAGAGTAGGGGTAGGAGGAGGGATATAGAGGAGGAGTGAGGAGGAGGAGGAGGAGAAGAAGGAGGAGGAACGAGAGGCGGCAGTAGGTATTTCATGAGGAGTCAAGAGGAAGTAGGATAAGTTATCAGGAAGAGGAGTATGAGGAGGAGAGAGGGGGGAACGACGAACGCCGAGAGCAAAACCAGGTGGAGGATGATGAGGATGAGGTGAGGAGGAGGAGGAAGGCGGAGGGAGGAGTAGGAATGATGAGCAAGGAGGATGGGGCAAGAAGGACGAGGAGCATGGGGGGAAAGGGGGATGATGATGGAGAAAGAATGAGATGATGATGGAAGGATGAGGATGATGAGTAGTTGGACGTTGAATGAGTAGGGAGCGAGACGGGAAGGAGAGTAAAGGAGGAGGAGGACGAGGAGGAGGATGTGAGAGGACTGGGGGAGAGGCGGAGGATGAGGAGGGAGGAGTAAGGGAAGGAGGAAGAGAGTAAAAGAGGAGGAGGCGAAGGGCGAGAGGAGGAGGAAAAGGAGAAAGACGAGAAGGAGGAGGACGAGGAGGAAGAGGAGGAAAAGGAGGAGGAGGGGGAGGAGGAGGATGATGATGATGATGATGATGAGGAGGAGGAGGAGGAGAAAAAGGAGGGGGAACAGGACGAAGAAAAGGAGGAGCTGCTGCTGCTGCTCACGGCTGTGGGATGCTTAATCCAAATATTCCAATGTCGATGGAAACAGCTCGCTTGTCTGCACACTAAGGGGGGGGGGGGGGGGGGGGGGGGGCACCCGTCTTGGGTAAAACTGTGCCTGAAATTCACCTGTCCGCCGTCCACACCCGCTAAGGTGTTGCTACTTGCCAGGTGCGCACGGCTGCGCTGCCCGAAGCGCAATGGCTCCTGGCGCAGAGCGTGCACACATCGCACACAGAAATCACATCATTCTTGGAACTCCCCGCCCTAACCAGACGACGACAGGGGCACGACACCCTCCAAGCCAGGGCGGAGGCTAGCGAAACTGCCCTCCGCGCTCAGGTCCCTCACGATTTCAGTACATCGATCCAAGCCGAGATCTCGTCCTCCAGGTCGCCGCTCGGCGCATGGCCCTGCGTGGCTGGGGCGCCCATCGCGCCAAACGCCTCCACGATGGTCCGTTCCTTGCCAGCGTCGCCCAGCAATAAGACTATCTTGATCACTTCGTCGTCCTTGCAGCTCTCGGGCCTGCATAGACGTGCTTCTTGCGGTGGCTGGTCCGTGAACTCCGCCTTCGTCGCCTCTAGCGCTGCGCGGTTGACCCTGCCCAGCTCCGCTGCCGCCAGCGCCGCAACGAACAGGACGGGCGCTGGGAGGACCCTGCCCCTGAGCTCCTTCAGCGTGGCCTCCGCCGCCGCCGTGGCCTCGCGAGCTGCTTGGCCGTCTGAGCCCTGGCCTGTTTTCGCCCGCTCCTTCAGGGTGCCGATCTTCGTCCTCAGCGTGCCGGCGTGCTCCGCGAAGCCCCTCGACTCCTGCTGCGTCGCCTTCGCGCCTCCGCTCGCCTCCTCGGCGAGGATGGCTCGAGTTGCAATCCCCCATGGCGCTCTTGGGCACTGTGTCAGCTGGGCCACTTGCATTCTCGGGCGCGAAAGATACCCGTACCCTTACCTAGACAGGGTGGCAAGGGGTCGGCGGGGCGGTTCGTCGCAGCTGACGGCTGCTGCACAAGTGTAGAAACGACAGCCGATCGAGCATTACAGACCGCTGTCTTTTCGGGGCGCACGTTAGCACCGATCGCACGTGCGTTCGAAACGGCGGAGTGCCCGACCCTGCGTTGGTTGTTGTCGATGTAGACCAGCTACTGCGGAGGCGCGCCCCCGGACGCACATCCGGGCGTTGAGGAGACAACGCGCACTCGGGGGCGCATGCGAACAACTCTGGCGCGAACGTCATTGCGCGACAACCGCCCTATCGCGAATTGCTCGATGCAGAGACGTCGCGAATCTGTGCCCTGGGCGAGGTCGCCAGAGGCCGCCCCCCTTGGACGGCCGTCTGCGGATCACCCCAGCTAGGTACGGCTGCCCCATAAATATACCCGTACCTAGCCGGGGTGCCGCAGCTCCACCCCAGCTCGGTCCGGGTATGTTTCGGTGGTTTCAGGCAGGTCCCCGTACCTAGCCGAGGTGGCGGCAGGCCCAAAACGCTCTCGAGCACATATCATGCCCTCCAAAGCTGTCCCCGACGTGGCCGCTGCGGCCCCCTGGGGGCGCGACATTGCAACGTCGTTCCTCAGGGCAGGCCCAGACGCATTGGTTGCCAGGATAGCGAGGAAATGCAACTCTTTATCGATTGGGACAGGCGCCACCACATATGGGCGGCTTCGAGCCGCGCACGCGCCACGATGCCCCGAGACGCCCCTAGCAAAAACCAGCGCTTGTCGCTGCAATCAGACACCCGACCATCGAGCGCGCCGTTGCGTCTTGATGTGCGGATGCTGCACTGGCGCGCGCGGGGCAAGCTGACCGGGCACAATAGCAAGCGCCCAGTCCCCTGGACGGCCCACCTCACCTTGGCTGGCCCCGGGTACGGGTATCTTTCGGACCAATGATGCATGCTCAGGAGGAGGAGGATTTCCTTCAGTCCCGCGTCCTTGGTGTTGAGCTTGCGCTTCTCCTGCTCTGCCCTTCTCCTGCCGCCCCGCCTCGCTCTCGGCTCCGTGCCCGAGCCCTCTTGCCCTGCGCGTCCACGTTGGGCCCTCGCACAGCTTGAGCCCTAGAGGACCTCGCGCTCGCTGTTGTCGTCGTCTCCGGAGTCCTTCCCACCAGTCTGCGGCGCTGCTGAGGGCCCCCCCCCGATTGGGGCGCCACTTCTCTGCCTTCTCCGCCTCCGTCTTCACGCGAACTAGCTTGGAATTCACGGGGGGCGAAGAGGCTGGCCGCTGCGCGAATCTCACTACCGCGAAGGCGATGGCTGCGGGCGGGCCAGATCTCGGGGCCCAGGGCCGCGGCGCTGGCGGGGAAGGGCGAGGCTGCACCACAGTAATCGAGATTCTCTCCTGGATGGGAGGCAGATCAGAGCGCGAGCGGCTGCGGAGGCACTCGTGAGATGCGCGCGCCCTCTGGCACAGCGCACACGCGCGCGTCGGGCTCGACGCGCGTGCACGGGCACGCCGCGATGCGCTCGATGCACCTCCCCGCGCGCCACGACCTCGCCTGGTGTCTTACTCCCCCCCCCCCCCTGTGTCGGAATACTGCACTGCCGTTGACGCATGCGTTGCTAGGCATCATGATATTGAGTAACATGTCCCCCCTCCCGTGCCCAGGTAGTTTAGACTGGCATATATGTGCTACGAGTGCTGCGCGCGCGGAAGCACTGCCAACGCAATGGTCCACATTCCCTCTTGATCGCGCGTGCGGAGATGTCGGCATTTGTGTTCGCGGGTCGCGTCATCACCCCGGGCAGCAGGCGCGGCCTCTGCCAGGCAAGGCGGCGGCCCCCTTCGGGTCGCAGCAGAGGCGCTGCGCAGGCACCGCGGGTCGAACGAGGTGAAGGCGGTGAACTTCCTCGTCCCGCAGCAAGTCCAGCATTGCGCCAGACCTCCAGGCCTCGACGAAGGACTCCGCTTCTGGGGGGCTACACATCACCTCGATGTCTCGTCGAAACTGGCGCGCCCAGGAAGGAATCTGCGCATCTGCGTTCATGATGCCGTTCTCCTGCAGCGTGGGCGGGCCGGGGTGTTCGCGCGTCGCCCCCCGCTGCACGTCGCCGAAGAAGATGGATAGTAGGTGGGCATGGTTGTGGGGCGCTCGAGCTATCGCCTGGCATTCTCTCAATCGTTGCACCGTAGCCTCCACTGCAAATGAGGCCAGGTCCCAGTGCCGATAAACTCCCGAGTGGTAAGTGTCTGCGCGTGGCTATGTCCAATCGTATCTGCGCCGCACATCATCGATCGCAGCTTGCAAACCAGCGCACCACGCAACTGCTTGGTCTCGGAGTCCGTCAAGCAGAAAGCACATGCCTCAGACGAAGCCGCCCCGCTGACCAGCGAAAGTAACATGAGCCTCTTGACGCGGGAGGGGGCGGCCGAGTACCAGAAGCCCTGGGCCACCGCCCGCCCCGTCGCGACCGCCGCCAGCCTCGCCGCCAGCTCATTCGCGCTGCTATTCACCGCGTTGACCCGGACCCCCGAGCGCTTCAGCTCGAGCCCGCTACGGCAGCCACCCTTCGCGAAGCCAATGATCGCCCGACGGGTCAAGTGTCCTTGCGGAAAGGCAGGCGCAACGTCCTGCTTGGAGCGGTTCCGCCCGCGCGCGCGTGCAGCAAGGGCTTGGTCGACCCCCCCGTCGCTGCGGCTCGAGAGGGCCGCTGCTTCTGCCGCCGCCCTGGGGGGCGCCGGCCACGGCGTCTTGAAGGCGTCGCCCATGAAGTATTCCAGGCTCGCGCCCACCAGGGGGAAGCCCTCGAACTTGATCATCATAGCGTTGCCCGTGCAAGCCTGCTCTGCCGCTGGCCATTTTCGGATTGCAACGCGGTGGGGCCCCAATGGAGCCCCCAGACAGATCTCTGGTTCCGATGTGTCGCCCATGAACCCTCCAGAACCGGCGCGTAGTGTCACCTCGCCATCAGCATCTGGAATGACGACCGCAGGAGCCTCTCAGCCTCTCGTCTTTGCCGCGAGATGGCCGAGAGGTAGACTGTGGCGGTGTCATCCAGCTACTCGTTCTCCCCCGGCGCGGCCCGCGCCGTCTGCTCAAGCTCCAGCTTGCGACCGCAGCAGATGGCGTTGGTCGCGTCGTAGCTCTTGCGCAGCATGCGCCGGCCTGGGCGGCGCCCCTTCCGCGCCGCGACGCGCGTGGCCATCGCCAGGTGCTCTCGTCGGCGGCCGCGGGCGGCGCGCGCCCAGGCTGGCGCTCTGAACGCCCCTCCTCGGAATAACCCACCTCGAACGGCCGCGCGCCAAAAAGGGCGCGGCGCGTGCTCCAGCCGCCCGCCCGCCACCCCAGCCTTGCCACTGCGCTTGTCCGGGGCGAAGCCACGCGGCAGTGACGCCGGTGCGGGTGGGAGGCCAGCTCGCCGAACATGCAGCACCAATCGACAGGGTCGATGTCGCACTACCCCCACAACTTCCAGGTGCCGCAGTTGCAGGCGAGCGCGGGGGTCGGGATCTGCACCGCCAGATCCGGGCGCGCCCCAGATTCCCAAGGTTGTCGCGCGTACAGAATCGACCAGCATCTTGTAGATCTCCGACGGGGAAGACCATGGCGGCGCAAACTTGCCCATCTTGGCGCGCCTGAGAACTTTGATCGTCATCGCGAAGTCCTTCTGCCCTCTCTTCACGGTGTCCTGGTCCAGGTCGGCTCTATAGGGGATCGCGCGGTCGTCGGCGTTGCTCAGGTCCTTGCAACGCTCCTTAGTAAGGTTGCGGCACCACGTCGCTGCGACACGCGAAGCCGCCAATCCTCCCCCCGAAGGATCCTTCGCCAAAAAAGGTCGACCACTCGTCGCAGCTCGGGCTGCGGGCAGCGCGGGCCCGGTAGTTGCGGCTCGCGACGCCTATGCCCGCTCGTGCAAGTGACCGAGCCGGTCTGGGGGCCAGCGCCATGTCCCGCACTCGCCAGGCTTGGCGCAGCTCGCCCTCCGCGAACACTTGCCGTTCTCGATCTCGACGTCTCCTCCAGGAATCAGATGCTCGAGTGTGGCTACGTATCGCTGGTCCAAATTTCCATGCGTCCTCCTCGCTATGTTGCCTGCCCTTCCATGTTCACTCGTGCGATCTGGCTCTGACTCATGACAGCACGCGCAGGGCTGATGCTGCCTCTCTTTTGGAGTCGGCGTGCCCCGGAGAGGCATCCAGCCCGTCTGGGCCCTCACCCAAAAGGGAAGGGGGCCACCCTGGTGGCCCGACCCCGTGCGACCCCAAGACTGGTTCTGACGAGGGGTGCCTCGAGGCTCGCGGCCGCGCCTATTTTGACGTCTAGCCGACTGATCAGCAAGAGGACCCACCCAGCATCTGAAAGATACTCCGTCCCAATATCTAAAGTACAGTGACGATCATCTGGGCGGCACTGGTCTGCTACTTGGTCTTCGCCCGCATTTGGTCGCCGCGGGTGATGCTGTCGGGCAAAGGGGGCGGCGTCGCGTCGCCCAATAAACGACGGAACGTCGCTCGCATCTCCGCGAGCCGTCTCCAATGCTGGCTTTCCATATCCATGCGCTCACCAAGTGAGGAGGCCGCCAATCGT
>CAUYUJ010001198.1:46755-103895 GCA_963575745.1 Prorocentrum cordatum
AAAGGAGGAAGAGGAGGAGGAGGAGGCAAGGAGGAGAGGGAGGAGGGGGGGGAGGCGGGGAGGAGGAGGCAGGGGTGGAGGCGGAGCAACGCATGCATGAAAATATCGTGGAGCCCTGCCTTGGTCCACCTGTTGCTGCACTGCTGCCCGAGCAATGACTGACTGGCATCGTGGCCTGGAACTCTGGGTCGGGTTGCTCGTGCACCCCCCGAGACGCGTCGAAATTGCAACCGGCGCGCTCCGCACGAAGCGGCACTGGCCGCCCTGCACCCCTACTGCGGGCACGCAGCCCTAGGGGGCAGGCTCCAGCGGCACGGGCGCGTCCGACCCCCCCCCCCCCCCCGGGCCACTCGCGCGCCCCCCCGCGCCTTTGGGGCCTGCTTTAGGCTGGGCCGTCGGGGCGTAGATGATCGGCGAGCGAGGGAATGATCCAGAGAAAGGAGCGTCGGCGCACGTCTCGAGCCGAGCGGAGGGATGGGGAAGCAAACACACCACTCGACAGCATGCCTCGGGCAACCAGGTCCTGAAAACGTTCGCTGCCCGCGAAGACCGCCCTGGCCATGACTGCCCTGGAAGGTTTGAAGAGTAAAAATAAACTAACAAAACATGATTTCAGCGCTCCTACCTGGGGCTGCCCTGGCCCAGGCTCCGATCTCGACGCCCCCCTCGTCGGGCACTCGCGGGCAGAGGGGGGGGCTCAGGCGGTGCCCTCATCAGAGGGCCCATCGCAAATCCGCGGGGGCCATCTCGCCCATCTGCCGCCCCAAGGGGCAGCGAGGGGCCGCGCCCGAAAGGTAGGCGCCGTTCCCCATCTACACCAGCGCCTCCATGAAGACCGAGAGCGCAGCTCCAATCTTCGTGCCCTTGTGGATCGCCATCGAGATGATGGCCCGGGGTGGCTCGCTGTTCGGCGCCTTCAAGACATGGCCCCTGGAGCACGGGATCGAAGCTTCGCTGCCGCGACTCCTGGTGCGAAGACCTCCTGCTGGTAGAATCCCTTCATCTCGTCGCGCAGCTTGATCGCCCGCGCGTCGCCGTTGCCCTCGAACTGCTTGTCGACGCCGTAGAGGATCGCCGCCGTCGCCGCGTGGACGCGCGGCGGTCCGCGAGCCGCCCAGCCCGCGTCGCCACCTTCGCGCTGCTGCTGCTCCATGTCCAGGTTGGCCATGTTGCACGTGGCCCCCGCGGCCTTCGCCGCTGCGGCCAGGCCCGCGCTGGCGTTCGGCATCTCGTAGCGGTGGTACACCGCGCGAACTTGCCCCCACCCCCGCCGCCGCCCATGCTGCCGTCGGCGTTGCTGCCCTCGTGCTTCTGTTCCGCGCCCCCGTCGCTGCCGTGGCCTGCTCTCTTCTGGCGCGCCGTCTGCGGCGCGCTGAACCAGGAGGGCGGTGCCGCGTTCCCCGCTGCCTGCGAATCTGCAGGCACTCCCATGGGGCACGTGCCCTCGAGGCCGCAGGGGCAAGTGGGAGCACATGCGATCAAGAAGGTTGCCGAGCCCCGAGCCATCGAAATCTCAGACAGTGCACGTGGACAAAGTGATTGGCTGGATTTCCCCCACGCGTCGAAAGCCCCGTGGCTTCGCAATGCCCTTCAAACATAGAGCCCTGGGCGCGTTTAGCTGCAGTAGCTCGACATGCGAAAACTCGTCGGGAATGAACGCAAACGTTAGTCGGCGCCAGGACATGGCATATAATGCGGAGCCCACGGGCGCCTCTGAGGTGGCTCATGAGACCCCTGCGAGCTCGGAAACGAGCTTCACGCGACGAGCCCATATTTCCAATATTTTCAGCTGACAACCAGCACGTCCACGGCATGTCAATATACGAGAACTCCTCCCCGGGGTGGGCACAGACGATGCCAGGTCGATCTGGCTGAAACTCTGGAGGAGGGATTGCCGCGGTAAACCTTTTAGACCTGTGAGCTGCAACACCAAGCGCGCAAAGAAAGCGGGGCCGTCGTCTCATCCATTAACAAACGGAAGTTCAGCGATACCTCCTCGAATATTGCCTGGCCCAGCGTCGCACCAACCTCAAGCAGGTCGTCACGTAGCTGAGAGGCCCAGGAACACGCAGATGTGCTGAGGCCCCCAGGAGGCAAAGGTGGACCCTCATGCTCGAATGGTAGTTCTCCGAACAGAGCTCCGGGAACCTGGAGGTGGTGCGTGGGCCGTCGGGCCCAGCTTTGGACCAATCGCATCCGACATATGCGCATGTCGAAACGGGGGTCCGTCGGTTAACACTGCGCCAAATGCTCATGGTTCGACATCGCATGGGGATGACTACCACTCCAGTCCGTGGCCTTGCCCGCCATGGCAACGCCGCAGAAGCGTGCGAGAGTGTCCTCCAACTTCCTGTAGCCGCTCTATGCGAGCGTGAAGGCCTCCAGCCCGCTGAGAAGTGCATTGTGGGCGAAGCCCTGTAATAGTAGACGCTTTAATGTCCGGGGAAATTCAAATTGCCAGACAACTCCCAGACATTTGAACGGCCCCCAAGATGCCGAGGCACGCCGTTCGACTCCATGGTGAGCACTATCTGCGAGGGCCAAGTAGGGCCCCAAATGACGCGCCTGATCCTTAATGGGGCCTTCCAGATCATGCCCCCCCCCCCCCCCGCGGTGGGATTTGTCTGGGGTGCACCTGGCGGGTCCCGGAGTATATCATAATTCATGTTCCGACATGTTCTGCTTGCGCACGCAGGGTCCTAGTCTCTGGTTCAAGCGGACGTGGCGACACTTAACTTCTGGACGAATTCGGGCAAGGTCGAGTCTAGATCCCCAAAGACGATATTGTGAACATCGTCCGCGTACTTGAGAAAGCTCAAACCGACCTGTCGATCCTTGAAGGTAGCGAGCAGCTCGCCGTGGCACAGATCCTGCGCGCGGACATCCCGGCGCCGCTCCTCTATCGGCGGCTGTTTGAGCGACGAACGGATCGCCCATCAGACCAGCACTGCTGAGGCCTAAAAATTATTCTCCCACCCTTCCCAGCAGGCAGGGCCACCACAGCCTGGCGACGTCGGAGCCGGCACAGGCCGCGGTCCTCGGCCCTCGGGAAGAGGAGGAGGGAGAGGGGGAGAAGGATGAAGAGGAGAAGGAGGAGGAGGACGAAGAGGAGAAAGAAGAGAAGGAGGAAGAGGAGGAGGAAGAGGACGGGGAGGAGGAGGAAGAGGTGGGGGGGGGGGGCGGGGAGGAGGAGGAGGAGGAGGAGGAGGGGGGGGAGGTGGAGGAGGAAAGGAAGAGGCGGAGGAGGGGGAGGAAGAGGAAGGGCAGGGGGGGGAGGAGGCGGGAGAAAGAGGAGGAGGAAGAGGAGGAGGAAGAGGAGGAGAGAGAGGAGGAGGAGGCATGGCAGAGAGGGGGGAGGGGGGGGAGGGGGACGAGGGGGGGGGGAGGAGGAGGACGAGGAGGAGGAGGAACAGGAGGAGGAGGAGGGGGGGGAGGAGGAAGGGGAGGAGGAGGCAGGGGTGGAGGCGGAGGAACCAATGCATGAATATTGGTCCACCTGTTGCTGCACTACTTCCCGAACAATGACTGACTGACATCGCGGCCTAGAGCTTTGAGTCGGGTGCCTCGTGCGCCCCCCGGGGCGCGTCGAAATCGCAACCAGCGCGCTCCGCGCGAAGCGGCACTGGCCGTCCTGCACCCCTACTGCGGGCAAGCAGCCCTAGGGGGCAGGCCCCAGCGGCACGGGGACTTCCGACCCACCAACCCCTCCCTGGCCACTCGCGCGCCCCCCATGCCTTTGGAACCTGCCGCAGGCTGGGCTGTCGGGGCGCAGATGATTGGCGCGCGAGGGGGCGAGCCAGAGAGAGGGGCGTCGGCGCGCGTCTCGAGCCGAGCGGATGGGGGGGGGGAAGCAAACGCACCACTCGACAGAATGCCTCGGGCAACCAGGTCCTGAAAACGTTCGTCACCCGCGAAAACCGCCCTGGCCATGACTACCCTGGAAGGGGTGGAAGGGTAGACTTAAACAGACAACAAATGATCTCAGCGCTCCTACCTGGGGTTGCCCTGGCCCAGGCCCCGATCTCGACGCCTCCCTCGTCAAACACTCGCGGGCAGAGGGGGGCTCAGGCGGTGCCCTCATCTGAGGGCCCATAGCGAATCCGCGGAGACCATCTCGCCCACCTGCCGCTCCAAGGGGCAGCGAGGGGCCGCCCCCGAAAGGTAGTTGCCGTTCTCCGACTCCACCAGCGCCTCCATGAAGACCGAGAGCGCAGCTCCAATCTTCGTGCCCTTGTGGATCGCCGTCGAGATGATGGCCTTGGGAGGCTCGCATTTCGGCGCCTTTCAAGACATGACCCCTGAAATGCGGGGTCGAGCGGCCTATCTTCGCTGCCGTGACTCCTGGTGCGAAGATCTCCTGATGGTAGAACTCCTTCGTCTCGTCGCGCAGCTTGATCGCCCGCGCGTCGCCGTTGCCCTCGAACTGCTTGCCGGCGCCGTAGAGGATCGCCGCCGTCGCCGCGCGGGCGCGCGGTGGTCCGCGAGCCGTCCAGCCCGCGTCGCCACCTTCGCGCTGCTGCTGCTCCATGTCCAGGTTGGCCATGTTGCACGTGACCCCCGCGGCCTTCGCCGCTGCGGCCAGGCCCGCGCTGGCGTTCGGCATCTCGTAGCGGTGGTACACCGTGCCCTCGAGGTCCGCGACGCCCCTGGCCAGCGCCATGGCGAGTCGCGCGTTGGGCGGCGCGAGCTTGCCCCCACCTCCGCCGCCGCCCTTGCTGCTGTCGGCGTTGCTGCCCTTCTGCTTCTGTTCCGTGTCCCCATCGTTGCCGCGGCCTGCTCTTCTGGCGCGCCGTCTGCGGCGCGCTGAACCAGGAGGGCGGCGCCGCGTTCCCCGCTGCCTGAGGCTGCAGGCTCTCCCGCGGGGCGCGCGCCCTCGAGGCCGCATGGGCAAGTGGGAGACCAGGCGATCAAGAAGGTTGTCGAGACCCGAGCCATCGCAATCGCAGACGGGGCGCGTGGACGAGGTGACTGGCTGGATTTCCCGACGCGTCGAAAGCGCCGTGGCTTCGCAATGTCCTCCAAACATAGAGCCCTCAACGCGTTTAGCCGCAGTAGCTCGGCATGCGAAAACTCGTCGGCAATGAACGCAAACGTTAGCAGGCGTCAGGACATGGCATAGATTGCGGAGCCCACGGGCGCCTCTGTTGTGGCTCAAGAGACCCCTGCGAGTTCGGAAACGAGCTTCACACGGGGAGCCCATATTTCCACTATTTTCCGATGACAGCCAACACCTCCACGGCGTGTCAACAGACGAGAACACCTCCCCGGGTTGAGCGCAAACGATGCCAGGTCGAGCTGGCTGGGATTCTGGAAGAAGGATTGCCACGGTAAGCTGCTTAGACCTGTGAGCTGCAACATCAACCGCGCAAAAAAGGCGGGGCCGTCGTCTCATCCATTAACAGACGGAAGTTCAGCGATACCTCCTCGAATATTGCCTGGCCCAGCGTCGCACCAACCTCAAGCAGGTCGTCACGTAGCTGAGAGGCCCAGGAACACGCAGATGTGCTGAGGCCTCCAGGAGGCAAGGGTGGACCCTCATGCTCGAGTGGTAGTTCTCCGAACAGAGCTCCGAGAACCTGGAGGTGATGCGTGGGCCGACGGGCCCAGCTTTGGACCAATCGCATTCGACGAATACGCATATCCAAACAAGGGTCCGTCAATTTCCACTGCGCCAGTTGCCCCTGGTTCGACATCGCATGGGGGCGACTACCACTCCAGTCCGTGGCCTTACCCACCATAGCAACACGGCAGAAGCGCGCGAAAGTGGCCTCCAACTTCCTGTAGCCGCTCTTTGCGAGCGTGAAGGCCTCCAGCCCGCTGAGAAGTGCATTGTGGGCGAAGCCCTGTAATAGTAGACGCTTGGATGTCCAGGGAAGTTCAAATTGCCAGACAACTCCCAGAAATTCTAAGGATCCCCAAGATGCCGAGGCACGCCTTTCGATTCCATGGTGGACACTATCTGTGAGGGCCAAGTGGGGTCCCAAATCGCGCGCCTGATCCTTAATGGGGCCTTCCTGATCATGCCCCGCCCCCCCCCCCCCCCGCGGTGGGATTGGTTTGAGGTGCGCCTGGCGGGCCCCGAAAGACATCATAAATTCATGTTCCGACATGTTCTGCTTGCGGACGCAGGGTCCTAGCCTCTGATTCAAGAGGACGTCGCGATACTTAATCTTCTGGACGAGCCCGGGCCAGGTCGAATCTAGATCCCCAATGACGAAGTTGGGCACAGCGGGAGGCCCCGAAGACGCCGGAGAGAGGGGCCTGCAAATGGCCACTCGCAAGGGCCCGAAGCCCATCAGAGGCCCCCCTCCTCTCGGCGGCCAGAGGCCCCAGCCACGTCCATGGACACGCTCCCGAAGGAGTGTCCTGGAATATGGCTGGGAGGTTGGACGTTTCCCCCTACAGGCGGATTTCGGGGGAAAGTCGTTAAAGGAAAAAAACATAGTCAAAACAGATTTCCGAAAAATATCCTGGCGAAGGACCCAACCATATGCAGTTGTGGGTACCGCAATTGTGAATATCTTCTTCTGTGAAGAACCCTATGGGGCCACGAAGCGCTGCACTGGGTGGGTGGGGAACGCACGCGGGCGGTAACACTGGGGCCGTCGGTGGAGCCCCCTGTGGGGCCACGAAACGCTGTACTGGGTGAGGGAAAATGCCAAATTGGTTGCGTGGGACGCATGCGGACGGTCCAACTGGGGGCTTCGGTGGAGCTCCCTATGGGGCCACGAAACGCTGTACTGGGTGAGGGAAAATGCCAAATTGAGCTTCCAGGGCGCATGCGGACGGTCCCACTGAGGGTTTCGGTGGAGCTCCCTATGTGGCAACGAAACGCTGTAGTGGGTGGGTGAAAATGCCAGATTGGGTGTGTGAGTATGGGACACATGCGGACGGTCCAACTGGGGGCTTCGGTGGAGCTCCCTATGGGGCCACGAAGCGCTGCACTGGGTTTGTGAAAATGCCAAAATGGGTTTCCGGGACGCATGCGGACGGTCCCACTGGGGGCTTCGGTGGAGCTCCCTATGAAGCCAAGAAGCGCTGTACTGGGTGGGTGAAAATGCCAAATTCGGTTTCTGGGGCGCATGCGGACGGTCCCACTGGGGGCTTCGGTGAAGTTCCTCAAGTGGCCAAGAAACGTTACACTGGGTGCGTGAAAATGCCAGTTTGGGTGTGCGGGACGCACGCGGACGGTCCCACTGGGGGCTTCGGTGGAGCTCCCCAAGGGGCCAAGAACCGTTATATAGGGTGCGTGAACATGCCAAAGAGTGTGTGTGTGTGTGTGCGCGTGTGCGGAGGAGACGCGGGGACCGTCTCTTCAAAACGAGGACCCCGCACCACAGGATGGTCGGGAAACAAATAATCGAATCATCGTCCTGAGACTTATTGATTTGAATATGTTTGTAGATTCCTCCTGTAGGGGGGACATGCCCAACCTAGAGGTACGACGAAGCAGCTGACGCACGTCCCAGGAATCCACAGTGTGCCTCACTGTGTCCTCAGGAGCCCTCCATGGGGGCCGCCCGTGAGCACAGCTACGAGTGCTGAGGGGAAGTGGGGAAGAAAGCTGACGCCCAAGCAAGCTACTACACTCCTGACCCCGTTTCGAAGAGCCGTCCATGGGGTCTCTCCACTGGCTTGACTGGGAATGCTGGCGAACATCGGGCGGCGTCACTCACACACGATCCGGACAGGCTTGCAGGCGATGCAGAGGTTGGAGGTGGAGGAGGAGGAGGAAAAAGAGGAGCAGACGGAGGAGGTAAGAGGCGGAGGAAGAAGCGGAGGAGAAGGAGGAGGAGGAGGAGGAGGTGAGGAGGAAAAAGAGGAGGAGGAGAAAGAGGAGGAGGAGGAGGAAGGAGGCGGAGGAAGAAGCGGAGGAGGAGGAGGAGGGAGGAGGAGGGAGGAGGAGGAGGAGGGTATGCGCTAAAATCAGCATGCCCCCAATGATGGGCCAACGGCAAGCACGAACTACTCCGAGCCGCATGGCAGGATGGACTGAGCACCGCAAGATCGCAGCGGAGAGAAGGGCGAACACTGCGATGACCAAAGACGACGAATGAGAGCGACACCGTGACACCGCGACACCACACTACCACAACACCAAAACAGCAAGCGCCCCCGCGACACCACTGCACCACGGTACCAAGTGCCCTCGCGACGCCACGACACCACCGACACCGTGACGCCACGGCACCGAATCAGCTTCCAGCCCCCCCCCTAAAAAAAAAACTACAGAAAGAAAACTTCCATTTTCAATCACGAGCTACCTTGGCCTTCTATAAGGACCTCCTGAAGAATGAACGCCGTACGTTGCTGGCCTCAACCGATCCGAGTTCATCCTTCTCCATCAGAGGCGGTCCTCCTCGATGCTCGATCCTCCTCCTCCTCCTCCTCCTCCTCCTCCTGCTCCTCCTCCTCCGCGTTCTCCTCCTCCGCAATCTCCTCCTCCTCCTCCTCCTCCTCCTCCTCCTCCTCCTCCTCCGCCTACGCCTCCGCCTACGCCTCCGCCTCCGCCTCCGCCTCCTCCTTTCCTCCTCCTCCTCCTCCTCCTCCTCCTCCTCCCTCCTCCTCCTCGTCCTCCTCCTCGTCCTCCTCAACCTCCTCCTCCTCCTCCTCCTCCTCTCTCCTCCTCTCCTCCTCCTCCTCCTCCCTCCCTCCTCCTCCTCCCTCTCCTCCTCTCTCCTCCTCCTCCTTTCCTCCTCTCTCCTCCTCTCCTTTCCTCCTCCTCTCCTCCTCCTTCCTCCTCGCCTCCGCCTCCTCCTCCTCCTCCTCCTCCTCCTCCTCCTCCTGCTCCAGCATACCTCCCAGGACCCCAAGGAGGCCAAGTACCTTGCGCTTGCAGCGAAGGGTTTCATCCAGGACTCCAAGGGCCTCGGCATGATCTTGAAGGCGTCGAAGTCTGGGGCTGTTGCTGGTTCTCGGAAGTTCTGGAAGGGGGTGCAGCACCACATGGGCTCCATGAAGATCCCGTACAAGGGCCACATGAGGAACCTAGGTCACGAGCTCACGGGGCCCAAGGTGATTCGGGGTATGGAAAAGAAGCGCCCCAAACAGCTTAGAGAGAGGAAGGCGAGGTTTTCCATGCTGAAGTCTGCGGTCGGCAAGGTCTCGACGGCTTTGTGGCGCACATGCGCCCTTCCATCAGCGGCGCACGGTGCTGCAGTTGCTGGCGTAAGCGACGTTGCACTTCGAGAGCTGCGTCTTTTCGCGGCCGTCCTGAACGGCGCGCCAGGCAGATTTAACACGCGTGTGACCGCCTACTTGATCAGCCACAAGAGCGAATTCTACGATCCTATCTACCACGCCACAATAGCCATAGTTATTAAATTTGCGGAGTGGGTCTGGGACGGTAGAATACCCGACAGTCGTCTACATCGGGCTTGGGAGGCTCTCCGAGATAAGATCGGCACGCTGTCCTGGGCTAATACTCGGGGCCCGATCGGGGCCTGCTGGTTGACTTTACGACGTATTGGTTGGAACTTGGTATCTAGTCATATGGTGGCTGATGATCTAGGCAATGTTTTCGACTTGCGTGTTATGTGCCCTGCCGACCTGAAGGTTTTCCTCACCCAGGGGATCCAGCGTTGGCAGGACGAGCGGCTGCTCAAGCATTTTTACACCGCTGAGCCTGACGAGCAGATATGGCACCGAGGCTTACGCAACCCGGTGACGAGTATCAAGTGCGTTCGTAGACTTGGGGCCCTCCAAGCGCACTGGTCAGGGAACCTCCCCATTCCTCAGCTCCAAGATGCCCGTCAAAAGATCCCAATCAGGCCGTGTGCAGCTTGTGGGGCCCAGTCTCAGGGTATTTGGGGCCACGTGCTCTACGATTGCCCCGAGCTGCTCACGCAGCGCCAGGACTTCTTGGACATCTCAGAGGACTTGGAGGCAACCAGAGGCATGCTCCTGAAGGGGGGCGAGTGGTATGAGGGGCGTCTGGCTTGGGAGTCCAACTACCTGGTCTTTTGGGCCCCCGCTCCCCCTGCTGGTATCCCTGGGCTCGACACAATAAGTTCGGAAGTTCTCCTGTGGGGCGACACCGATGGGCCTTGGGGCCCCAAGAGCTATACCGACGGTTCGGGCTTCGCCTCCAGTGTTCCAGAGACTAGGCGGTGTGGGTACTCATGCATCCAGCTGGACCCCAAGACCCTGTTGCCAGTCCGTGCAGTGTACGGACCGCTGCCCTTCTATGTGCAGACCGTTGGCCGTGCTGAGAGATATGCTATCAAAATGGGTTTGGAATTTCATCCTGATCATGAGCTGTTCGTGTCTGACCTCCTGGGGCTGGTAACTGAGGGCAAGTCTTGGGATCAATCCCTTCAGCACGGCCGAGGCAAGCACGCCAGGATATGGCGGGAAATTTTTCAGGCTGCTCGGCGTCGTGTGCTCGAGCACCCAATCCGTTTCGAGTGGACTCCTGCACACCGTGACCCCGACAGTGTGCTGGATAATCCTGATGAGTTGGAGAACTGGCTCGGCAATGCCTGGGCTGATTACTTCGCCAAGGCAGGTGCGGCGCACCACATGATCGCCAACACGATCTCGGAGTCGCTCACAGAGGCTTTGAAAATCCATAAGGCCACGCTGCAGTTTGTGTCGTGGGCATGCTTACGTGTCATTGTCTCGGAGAGTTGGGGCCGAGGTCCTCCGCCGCCCGTTCAGGATCCAGGGGCTCGTGAGGTTCTGGGTCAGCCAGTCTTGTTCGGCCGTGATTCAGATCATGATCTATGGTGGTGCAGGAGACTCAAGGAGCATAAGTGCAGGAGATGTGGGAGATCGGCTCGCTCGGACTCGACTCTAGCTTGGCTTAGGACTGGTTCGGGAAGGAAATGTGAGCCCTCTAGCCTCCAGAGCCTGGCCTGTGCGGAATGGTTTAAGAATTCGGGGGAGGTCTGGGTCAAAGCGTCGGACCCCCGTACTGCCCCGTCCCAAGTGATCGTCGCGGGCTTTTTGGGTGAGGGGCCTCGCGAGGCCTCGGAGGGACCCCTTCCTGGGCCCGTGGGCCCTCCCCAGCAGCCTGAGATCGGCGAGGCTTCAAACAGTTCAGGGTCGACCGAGCTCATAGCCGAGTTTGCGGCTCTGGGTCACGATGTCTTCTGTGTGAATTCGGTCTACTGTTGCCGTAAGTGTGCTGGCACGACGACCCTCGAGACGTCTCGGAGCGTTCGGAAGCTCCGTCGTCCTTGTGCTGGGCTCTCAGAGAATCCGAGCACGAGGGCCAACCAGCTGGGGTTGATCGATAGGATCTTCCACGGCCGCCAAGGGCGCCCCAAGCGCCCCGAGGGCAAAGCGCAGACGTAACTCGTCCTGCCTCCCCTGGGAGCGGTTTCGCGGCGTCGGTTTTCCCTGGCCCTCGCCCGCCCTCTCAGTACATAATATTTCCGCCGCTTCGCGGCCCCTCAGGGTTCTCATTTGTTCCTGAGGCGTGTTCGACTCGGACGCGCTCTCAGCGGCCCTCACCCTCACCCTCCTCCTCCTCCTCCTCCTCATCCTCATCCTCATCCTCATCCTCATCCTCATCCTCATCCTCATCCTCATCCTCATCCTCATCCTCATCATCATCATCAGCATCAGCATCATCATCATCATCATCATCATCATCATCATCATCATCATCATCATCATCATCATCATCATTATCATCATCATCAGCATCATCATCATCGTCATCGTCGTCTTCATCTTCATCTTCATCATCATCATCATCATCATCATCATCATCATCATCATCATCATCATCATCATCATCATCATCATCCTTCTCTTCCCCCTCCTCCATTATTCCCCTTCCTTATAGATAACTTTACCCTGTCGCACCCGGAGGCCAGTCTTTAAGGGCGGGCCGGGCGTTTCGCCTGAGACTTCCACACCAGTTATAACTCTGAAGCTTAGAAAGTGGCAGCAGCTTCGCTTCACAGATGGAGGGCGGGTGGTTTTCAACATGTGGCTCTCGCCCGAGAGCCGCGCACATTCGATTCAAACATTTGCAAGAGTTTCACGGGTTTGAGGGCGGTTGGTTTTCAAAACGTGGCTCTCGCCTCAGCGCCGCGCGCATTCGTGTTAAAACATTGCAAGAATTGCACGGGTTGAGGGCGGTTGATATTCAAAATGTGGCTCTCGCCTGGGCGCCGCGCACACTCGTTTAAACACTTGCCAGGGCTTCACGGATTGAGGGCGGGTGGTTTTCTAAATGTGGCTCTCGACTTAGCGCCGCGCACGTTCGTTTTAAGCATGGTGAAGAGGTTCACGGTTCCCATGATCACAGTACCAGGAATTGTGGTATTTAAAGGTTCGCCCGGCGAAGGACCCAACCAGATGCAGTTGTGAATGCCGCAAGTGTGAATATCTTCTTCGGTGGCGCTCCCTATGGGGCCACGAAGCGCTGTACTGGGTGGTGGCGGACGCATGCGGGCGGTGCCACCGGGACCTTCGGTTGAGCCCCATATGGGGCCACGAAGCGCTGTACTCGGTGGGTGAAACGCAGGGAGCACGGGCTGTGTTGGGTGGTGGCTGACGCATGCGGGCGGTGCCACTGGGACCTTCGGTGGAGCCCCTTTATGGGGATACGAAACGTTGTACTGGGTGGGCGAAACGCAGGGAGCAAGGGCTGTGCTGGGTGGTGGCGGACGCATGCGGGCGGTGCCACTGGGACCTTCGGTGGAGCCCCCTTTATGGGGCCACGAAACGCTGTACGGGGTGGGCGAAACGCAAAGAGCAAGGGCTGTGCTGGATGGTGGTGGACGCATCCGGGCGGTGCCACTGGGACCTCCGGTGGAGCTTCCTATGGGGCCACGAAAAGTTGTACTGGGTGGGCGAAACGCAGGGGGCAATGGCTTTGCCGGCAGGTGGCTGACGCATGCGGGCGGTGCCACTGGGACCTTCGGTGGAGCCGCTGTTATGGGGTGACGAAACGCTGTACTGGGTGGGCAAAACGCAGGGAACAAGGGCTGTGCTGGGTGGTGGCGGACGCATGCGGGGGGTGCCACTGGGTCCTTCGGTGGAGCTCCCTATGGGGCCACGAAGCGCTGTACTGGGTGGGCGAACCGCAGGGAGCAAGGGCTGCGCTGGGTGGTGGCGGACGCATGCGGGCGGCGCGGTGCCACTGGGAACTTCGGTGGAGCCCCCTGTGGGGCCACGAAACGCTGTACTGGGTGGGTGAAACGCAGGGAGCAAAGGGCTGTGTTGGGGGGTCGCGGACTCATGCAGGCGGTGCCACTGGGACCTTCGGTGAAGCTCCCTTATGGGGCCACGAAGCGCTGTACTGGGTGGGTGAAACGCAGGGAGCAAGGGTTGTGTTGGGTGGTGGCGGACGCGGACGCATGCGGGCGGTGCCACTGGGACCTTCGGTGGGGCTCCCATGGGCCACGAAACGCTGTACTTGGTGGGCGAACCGGAGGGAACAAGGGCTGTGCTGGGTGGTGGCGGACGCATGCGGGCGGTGCCACTGGGACCTTCGTTGGAGCCCCCTTTTATGGGGCCACGAAACGCTGTACTGGGTGCGTGAAACGCAAAGAGCAAAGGCTGTGCTGGATGGTGGTGGACGCATGCGGGCGGTGCCACTGGGACCTTCGGTGGAGCCCCCGATGGGGCCACGAAACGCTGTACTGGGTGGGTGAAGCGCACGGAGGAGGGAGGAGGGGGAGGAGGGAGGGGGAGGAGGAGGAGGAGGAGGAGGAGGAGGAGGAGGAGGAGGAGGAGGAGGAGGAGGAGGAGGAGGAGGAGGAGGAGGAGGAGGAGAGGAGGGAGGAGGAGGAGAAAGAGGAGGGAGGAGGAGGAGGAGGAGGAGGAGGAGGAGGAGGAGGAGGGGCGCAGGGACCGTCTCTTCAAAACGAGGACCCAACACCACAGGATTGGTGGGAAGAAAACTGTCTGTCACGATTCCAGATCGTCAAGGCGCAGCAGTCAGGTTGATCCGCGACGTTGAAATCCCGAGAACATTGTTTTGGCATGCTTCAGGAGCTTCAAACCGTTGTCTTCCAACGATCGCGAGGCAGTTCCCTCAATGGAGATGAACCTATGACGAGGGCGCTTGCAGGGAGGGTTAATTCCAACATCGTTGATGATTCTTGGGCTTACACTGGTCCTCCTCCTCCGCCTCCTCCTCCTCCTCCTCTCCTCCTCCTCCGCCTCCTCCTCCTCCTTCTCCTCCTCCTCCTCCTCCTCTTCCTCCTCCTCCTCTTTCTCCTCCACCGCCTCCTCTTCCTGCTCCTCCGCCTCCTCCTCCTCCTCCTCCTCCTCCTTCCAAGACTCCAAGACTCCGCTGCGTCTGGTCACTCATGAGCGGCCGACGCCCGACTACGAAACGGGGGGACCAACAGAACTGGGACCAGCCGTGGAGGACGAGGCAGGGGCGGGCAGGGGGGAGGGAAGAGGAAAAAAGGGAAGGGAGGAAAGGGGAAACGACTGGCCCAGTCTGTGTTTGGTCCCAGGAAGGAGCCCCCGTAACAGCTTGGAACGCTCCGAGCTCTTGCGAGGGGGCTCACACGCTATACTGAGGAGGGCGCTGCCACGGCTAGTGGCAAACCCTCCGCAAGATACGCAAAATATTACAGGCATATCACTCTCTTCGACTCGGGCCCAATGCAGGTGATGCCCCGAGCCCCCGCCTCCACAGAGGAGGTCCGACAGAGCAGGGTTCAGGGTACCGCACGGGGTCTGGGTCTTCGAGGATACCTGTCGCAGGCAACGTTGACACCGCTGGATATTCCCGTGCCAAACAGGTACATGGTCAGATTTCAAACGGGGAGGCCTCCTGGCCCGATGGGGCCGCTTCAGCTTCCCAAATTGGGCTTCACAGGAAGGGAAACCGCATAGAATGTCGAGGACACCTACAACTAAAGATTCATACTCGCCCTCCGCATTATCAAAGTCGGCAAACTCCTGAGGCGAGATGTCGTGGGCCCGAGCCCCTAACCTCGCCCAGTGGTCGGCGGCCGTAGAACCTTGAATGTCCCGCGCATCGCTTTCGTCCACCGCGTCAAGGAGCTTCCGATGGGCGCCTACCTTGCGAAGAGAGATCCAACTGCTAGTACCGATGTCTCTAGCTATGGACCTCCAGAAAAAGCTGCTCCGAGAACCTCCCCCCAGGGCCCTGCCAGGAGACCTCACACCCAAAAACAAAGCCGAACAGTCCACGGAGATGGCCTTGGGAGGAGGTTCAATGGCGCGTTCTTGCCTCAGCACAGCTAGGCCCAGGGCAGCATGCTCCGCATCCCCTGGGGTCTGGGCATATTCTCTGGGGAGAGGGCTGTAGACTCCCCTCCTGCAGGTCCCGTCGTCATTCATCTCGACCACGGAGACCCCAGACCTGGCGATTTCGGGCCGAGTGTTGTGGAAGCAAGAGCCGTCCGTGAAAAGCCTAGCTTCGGGCCCGAACACAAATGCATCGACAGGTTCGCCCTGGGCACCGAAAAACTGCAAACACCAGTCATTGCTTGGTGGGGGCACATCAGGATACGCTGGCCGCAGCCTGGAAAAAATGAGAATATTTTCATCACATTCTAAAGCCTGCTGAACAAGCTCGGTTCCAAAATGCTCAGCTCGGCGTCGTGTAATATCAGGGTGCTGGCATTCCCAGCACCTGTGCCTCAGAGTGTCCCGTCCTGCTCCACACATCGGGCACGAGGAGTCGACTTCGTAGCCCCATCTCCTGAGGGTCTCTCCAGTCGGTAAGGCACCTGATAATACTTGTAGATACAAGTGCTTCGCTTGACTGCTTAATTTCCTGGCAACACGCTGCAAGAGGGGAAGCCAGACCCCACGAGCATTCAAGTCCTGGTTCCCAGGATGCGAGTGGGTCTCAAGACCCTTGGTGAAAAACTTGTCAAGGAACACTTGGGCCAGATCGGCCACAAACTTTTCCCCAATCTGAGACGGGGGGGATTCAGTCAAAGTCCAACGTCGTCCAGACCGATCCAGAAACACCGCGGGACCCTCCCAGGTCCATCCTCCAGCTTCGAGCCAGAGGAGCATGGCCGAGATCGGCCCACGGGTCCGAAAAAGCCAGGGTTTTCCCCGAGTCCCTTGGAAGACTTCGACACTCGAGTGAAACACTTTGCTTAAAATACCTGGGGTTAGCGCATCCTGATGCCTAGGGCTCCCGTGCCTACTCACTTCAGAACTGTGCCACCATTCCCAGCAGTATCTACGTACGCAACCACCTGCCAGCGCGATGGGGTCGCCTTTGCCCTCAATGGCCCACAGGAGGTCCAAATTGCAACCTTTCTTACTGATCCCACAGACTCGCCCAGCAGACCTCCGAATAGATAGAAGTTCCTTAGGAGACACACCCTGGATGTCGAGCCCATAGGATACCGTTGGGAGGATCCCACCTTTGAAGAGCCTTTTCTTGAGCTTCGTGGAGACCTTGAGGCCCGAGAGCTTAGCGATACGAAACTTGAATTTCTTGGTCCTCTTCTTCATGACAAGGCGGGCGAACGGCCGCAGCTGGTGCTTCCCACCTGCGAAATCCACTCCGAGGTTGGCTGGTGCAACAGTGCCCTGTCCTGCGAGTGTCCCTAGCTTACCTTTGATCATGGTCAAGAGGGTCAAGCTGTTAGCAGTGGCAAACATCTTCTTCTCTGCTAGGGGCACCTGCAGACTCTGCGAAATGGTCCAGGCCAAGCTGGTCGCAAGGTCTCGTAATTGCTGAACGCAATCTTCTACATTTTGATGCCATGCATGCACAGAAAGATCATCGACATGTAAGCTCATACCCGTACTATCGTGCCCCCTGTGAGCAACAATGGTGGGGAGGAGGAACGACTTGGCTTCGTAGGTGGCTGACGTGGACCCCGCTACGATCCCTCGCCGAGGGAACAGGGGTTCACCATATCCCCCGTCAAGGAGTAGAATTCTCTTCCACCGATACGTCGATATAGTATATAAAAGTATGTACAACGGGAACTCGGACAAGATACTTTGCTGGAGGAGCTCTTCATGACATATGTGCTCGTAGAACTGCAGCAAATCCCACATGAGGGCCCCATAGTGGATCTTCTGTCCCGCATACAACTCTGCCGTCACAGACTGACGCCACACCGTGTCAAGGGCGCTGCGGCCCTGCCCCATGGAAAACTCAGGGCCCAATCCCAATTTTGATTCCCAGGATCTACATGGGTTCCTGTGAGTCTTGCCGTGGAGCCTCGCAAACCCACAGTAGTGCCCAATAGGTCGCCGCCCTTTCACTGGTTTACTCATAAGAAATACTATGAGTTGCTGAATCCTGGAAGGTCCCTGGCCCAGAACATCGATCAGGTGATACAACCACGATAGGGCAAGAAGCGCACCATCAGATAACAATGAGTAGTGTCTTGGATGAAACCCATCAGGGGTACATGTCTGTCTCTTGAAACGGGAACTGATATGCCGCAAAGCTTCAGGAGCTACACGCTCTGTCACTGGAATCCTCCCCTCTGGAAGGTCGAAGGAAGGTAGCTCAACTCGAACGTCGCTTGCATTCCACGCCGCCTTCCACACTTTGGTTTCAGCAGCCAGCCGAGCAGGTAGGGAACTAGAATACTCTCCATTATCCGAGACAACTTCTTCGGACACTGGTTCTCCACTGCGCAGGAAGGCGAACGCCTGCTTCATATGTCCACCTACTGCTTCGGCACACCATTCTTTCCACGATTCTCTGGCCCTGGATCTGCCTTCAACGAGACCGACACGAGCCCACAGGCCGACGAAATCCAGGAACGCGTCGATACGATCGATGATAGTGTTCAAGAGTGGTGTGCCAACTAGCTCACGAGCAAATACCGCCAGTACTGGATGCCAGAACTCGCCCCCGGCTTTCCAGTGCCTCCTGAAAGGGCCCCCTCGAACTGGAAGCCGTTGCCATTGACGCAGGAGTCCCAAGAGATAGCCTTCCCTACCGCCTCGAAGAAATAGAGATCTCAATTCTTGGAGCCTGTGGAGGACCCATTCCAAAGCTCGTCCAGGAAAAGCATTCTCGTACTGTTTGGTAACTAGAAGCGACCTGAGAGGCTTATCCTTGAACTGCAAGTCAGATCCCCCAGGGAGCCCAGGCGAGTCCCTAGCTTGACACACGTCCAGGATTTCACCCCAGGCCTGAGAGACCCAAAGATCGTACACACGATCCAGTAAAAGAGCACCCTGGGATTTATCAGCACCAGTGGCCATGTAAGAAATTCCATCAGCATCTTGCAAAGGAAGGAGGAAACTTTCAATGTCTTGCACAATCAGATCATAGCTGGGGGGAGCTGGAGCAGGACCCACTGCAGCAACAGGTGGTACATGTTGAAACTTGACAGGGACTTTGACATAGATATCCTTCAAAGCCCTCTTCACAGAAAAATAGACTGGCCGATGAGGACTGTACGAGCCATCAATATCTGTGAATACCTGTCCTGCTGCAAAATCTAAATGCTTGCTGACGATAAAGTAGTCAATGACTGAAAGTGCTTCAGGAACTACAAACGTGGATGCCAATGGAGCCCTGACAACACCTGCAATCTGCACAAGTGGGGCATTGCTGGCCATCTCACTGGGTCCCATGTTGAAATCTCCGCCAATACAGAACGGGAGTCCATGATCGAAGATGTCCTTCCACACTGTCTTCAATATGCCCACATTCATCCCTTTGTATCCGAGAGAATCCTTAAGATAGACAGAGTAGAGCGCCACAATGCCAAATTCGGAAGAACGGAAGAAAATTCTCACAACTCGCCCATCGTAGAGAGATAGAGGGGAGGACGGTGGTATCCAAGAGTCGAGGTGCTTCCTGACCAGGATCATCGTGCCGCAACTGGGTCTCCCTGTCTCCAAACTGGTGATACACTCTCCTGCATAGACTCGCCAACCTTGCCTTTGAAGCCGAGAGCGGGTCCGTGAAAGCCTCGCACCTGCCAGTTTGTGCTCCTGAAAAAGAAGAACATCACCATTCGTGGTTCTGACAAGCTCCGAGAAACCACCACCTTTGACATTGGAAGATCCATCATCTGCAGCTTCACCGTGCCAACTGTTCCCATTGAACGTGATGATGCTGAGGGGGTGAAGCTCTGAACCAGTTTTCCTTTGGGCAATTCGTTCGGGCTGCCCACAACCGACTGACCCACAACAGAAGGTACCTGACACCGAAGCTGATGTGGGCTGCGTGGCAATTGCTCCTTGGCCTCCCGACTGTCCCGACTCGGCTTGGTTACTGCCACATGGGCCCTGGCCTTGTCGGTCCAGGGGCTCAGTAGGAGCAGTGCCACGCAGCCCTGAAGAACTGCTCGAAGACAATGAGGCCATCGCCGATGAAGTAGCATTGCCACCACACACATGATATGAAGAGGCCGATCTTGATGCCGTACTCCTCTGAAGCCCCGCCTCATAGACTCCATCACCGATGCCAGTCAACCCGAACACCGATCCAGAGTTTCCGAGATCGAGGCCCTCGAGGTCACACTTGCTAAAGGTCGTGCTCTGAACCACCCCCACACCCATCGAACTCCCAGTCGGACCGCGTGCCTGAGCCCATGACGGACGGGGGCGGCTGCTGGAAGGGTGTGGAGGGCGCGCGGGTGCAACCCCCGCCTGTGGGTCGACCTCCAGCACCTGGGGATCGAAACCTCGGTTTCTTACTCGCGGACCGAATGGCCTCCAAGATTTCCCTTTTCTGAGAATCCGAAACACCATCAACCTGCACAGCTTCCATGACATCAGCCTCGTCGACCTCCATGACCGAGCACTCCTCTGCGCCCGAAGAGGCCACCACAGGCTCTGGTGCAGGCATGGCTTCACGAAGACCATCCAAGAACTCCTTATACCGTGCCTGAAGATTAGCTCGTACACCTTCATGTTTGACACCAGACAAAGTCCCTTCGAACATACTGAGATGTGAAATGAAGCTCGCCATCGAGGGTGCCGAGGCCGCAGTCTCAGCCGAAGTAGCTTGCACTGCAGCAGCCCTCCTCTTGGCCTCCTCGATCTTCTTCCTCTCGTCCTGGATGCTGACCTGAAGCTCAGCCTTCTTGTCTTGAAACTTACGAATCGCTTCATCAACAGAGCTCTCTTCCTCCATGAGCTTCTCCAAGCGCTTCTCGCTCTTGGTCTGCTCCTGCTCCATCTTCCTGAGGCGTTGGGACGGGGGTACGCTGGCCAACTTCTGATCTTGAGCCACCTTCCACGCTTGAGAGATGGCGTCGACAGAAGCGTCGGGCAAGATCCCTCGAAGCTTTCCTCCTGCAGCCAACTGGGAGAGGCGGTGGAGCTCTTCACGAATATTAGGCTCCCTTCCTCCTCCTGTAGGTTCATCACCCCGCTGTCCCCCCTTAGCACCCTGGTACTTGCCCTTGCCCCCGCCCTTGCCGTTGCGGCCACCCCCAGGAGGCCCAGCAATACCAGGAGCACGCACCCAAGGGTTATACTCCCAAACAGGTGGAGGCGGAGGGACTGGCGCGAGGTGCGGGATGGATCCCTTGCAGTGGTAGCAGAACTTGAAGTGGCTCGGGTTCTTCTTGCACCCACAGTGCGGGCAAGCAAGGCCGACTGGCCCCTTACCCTTGCCATTGGATTTAGTCATGCCTCAGCACAACTGGACGTGGAAAGACTTGCTCCACCAGGAGCTCACAAAGCCGAAAAGAAGGTGACGACCACCACAGGCGCCTGACTGGGCTGCACCCGTGGTGGCCAGAAGAAGCTGTCCTGGCCAGCTGCCTTGATAAATGGCAACTTGAGCCAAAATGGCTTGAGCCAAAATGGCTACGGTCCTCCTCCTCCTCCTCCTCCTCCTCCTCCTCCTCCCCTCCCAACTGGGACATTTACCCGCAACCCAGGTCGGGGATCTACTGACCGGGGTCAATACAAACCCGGGGCAGTCAGGCTTTGCAGGATCCTGCAAGACCCTGCAAGATCCTGCACCCAAGCCCGGATCAGTGCGCCCCTGGCTCTTCGGGAGGGCACACGGGTGGGGTAATTAGGGGCAGAGGTGGGGTTGGCAGGAAAGCCACACTGTGGACGGCCCCTGGCAGGAGGAAACGCGTTAAACAGCAGCATCCGGCTGGGACCCTTCCCCAGCCCCACCTTGGGATAACCCTCCCTCTACGAGCCCCCGAACTGTGCAGCATCCTGCAAGACCCAGCGCTCCGGCTGACCCCCGCCTGCATCGGCTCCCGCCCCAGGGCTCCCGACCAGGCACGGACGAGGCCGGAGGCCGCCAGATACCGGTCACCGAAGCCGCACCTCCCCAGGAGCAGCCGCAGGTCCTCGCCGGAGCAGAGCCCCTCGCGGTGCAGGTGCCTGACCATGACCGTCGTACGCTTGTCCTGGCCTCGCAGGATCGCCTCTGGGCTGATGTCGAATGCACGGAGGTCCGCGTGGGCGACCTTGGCTTTTGTGGGTGGCCTCCTCTCCTTCCCGCCCTTTGCGGCCGCCCTCCTCTCCTCTTTCCCCCCAAGGCTAGCGCGACCTTCGTGGAGAAGCAACAAATCCACCCTCATAACGACCACCCCGACGCGCGAAGCCGTTTAGTAAAAGCATCCAAAGACAGAATCAAACAGGGCAGGGCTGTTCAGTCAACGCCCAGGGCCGCTTAGTAAACGCAGATTTTCGGGTCAGGGTGGTGCTTCATCCCTTGACTTTGGTGCGCGGCTTCAGGGGCGCCCGTGGGGCCCTGACGCAGCCGCGCAAGCCAAGACTGCCGCGCCACATCAACGATCGGCGGGACGGCACTGGAAAACATATTTTGCGCACGCGGGCAACCGCGGAATTCCGCGAATTGGATTCGAACGCCCAGGGCCAAAGACGACCCGAGGAGGAGGAGGAGGAGGAGGAGGAGGAGGAGGAGGAGGAGGAGGAGGAGGAGGAGGAGGAGGAGGAGGAGGAGAGGAGGAGGAGGAGGAGGAGGAGGAGGGAGGAGGAGGAGGAGGAGGAGGAGAGAGTGGAGGAGGGGGAGGGGGACGAGGAGATGGAGAAGGAGGAGGAAGAAGGAGGATGAGGAGGAGGAGGAGGACGACGGGTAAGCCCTTCGGAGAAGCCCTCCACCCCGAACGGCACCACGATGCGGCCTGGTTCTACCGAGCCGCATCGCGATGACGTCTGGCCAGGCCCGGCGTCATGGCCAGAACCGGCCCCATCCGCGGGCCTGGGATATGTCTGAATATCTGTGGGTAACTTGCAACGAAAAAGACCTCCACCGGCTAAAGCAATCTGTTCAAACATACTCAAGTGGGACGCACAAAGACATACTAATACTAGAAGTTCTGCTTGGAGGCGCACGTCCGACCCAATCATTTAGTAGACCCATCTTGTAGTATATCGTTTCTCGAGCTGTGTGGCCAGAAAGCGCCCTCCACGACGCATATACTATAAAATCCGCCGACCCGGCGTGTGAGTTTGAAAAAGCCTCAGCTACAGCCTACAGCCTACAGCCTGAGCTTCAGCTCTGCTGGGGGGGGGCCGGGGGGGCTCTGCCGGAGAAGGGGGGAGGGGGGGGGGGACGAGGTGTGCTCTTTCCGGGGGGGCTCCTAGGGCTTGTCGCGGCTACCCGCGTGTCTCTGGGGAGGGCATTTTTTTGACACCCCTCACGAGGATCGTGACCTCCGAGAGGGTCCCGAACTCGAGTACCCCCCCCTCCCGCCCCAAAGAGCTCTCAAGAGGCCCCCAAGAGGCCCCAAGAAGCTCTCACGAGGCTCCCAAAAAGCTCCAAGAGTCTCCAACGAGGCCCCCAAGAGCCCCCAAGAGGCCCCAAGAAGCCCCGCAACTGCCCAGGAGGCCCGGGGGGGGCCTCAAAACTGCCTCCCAGAGGCCCCGAAGAGGCCAACCACGAGATCCAAACCAACATCAATGATGCCTCTGACCCACCACCCAGGCACGGTGGCGGGACAGGCCGAAGGCCACTAGATCCGCCGCCCCCTTTTGCTTCAGCAAAGGGGTGCCTGGCGTGCCGAATCCTCTCGGTTCTGGTTTTGGTTCTTTTTCCAAAAGAACTCTCCCAATGGGTTTCGGCCCGTCCCGCCGGGGTCCCGGGATTTTTGTCCACGGACCTCGCTTCCCCAATTTTCTGCCCCAGACGGCTCCAAGATTACATCCAAGATGGCCAAGATGGCCCAAGATGGCCTCCAAGATGGTCCAAGATGGCCTCCAAGTCCGCCCAAAATGGTCCAAGGCGGCCTCCAAGACGGCCCAAGAGAGTCCAAGAGGGCCCCAGACGGGCCAAGAGGCCCCTCAGAGGCCTCCCAGACGGCCCAAGAGGCCTCCAAGAGGTCCTCCAGGAGGGCCCGAAGAGGCCGAAATCATAGATTTTCCTACGGTTTTTGAAGGGTTTGGAAATTTGCTTCTTCTCGGCATTCCGACGGCTCCAGACGGCCCAAGAGGCCCCCAAGATCGCCCAAGAGGCCCCCACGAGAGCCCCAGGACGGCCCAAGTGGCCTCCAAGATGGCCCCAAGAGGGCCCCAAGAAGGCCCAAGAGGCCTCCAACACGCCCAAGATGCCCTCCAAGACGCCCAAGATGGCCTCCAAGACGGCCCCGAAGCGCCCCAAGAGAGTCCCCCGTTGGCCCAGAAAGGAGACGGCTCCCGACGGCGTCATACGTGCCAGGAACCCACCAAGATGGCCGAAGTTGGCTCGAAGGTGGCCCAAAAGGGCCCAAGAGGCCCCCAAGAGGGCCTCCAGGAAGGCCACACGAGGCCAACAACATTGATTTTCCTTACGTTTTTGACGTATTTTGACATTTCCTTCTGTTCGGCCTTCCGACGGCCCGAGACGGCCCAAGAGCCCCCAGAGATCGCCGAAAGATCGCCCAAGAGGCCTCCAAGACGGCCAAGATGACCTTCAAGACGCCCACGTGTTCCCCGAAGGCTTTCCAAACCGATTCGGGGAACACATGGTCCGATGGCTTGGTGGCCAAGATGGCCCAGGATGGCCTTCAGGATGGTCCAAGATGGCCTCCAAGTCCGCCCAAGATGGTCCAAGACGGCCTCCACGACGGCCCAAGAGCGTCCAAGACTGCCCAAGACTGCCAAAAAGGCCCCCCAGATGCCTCCCAGACGGCTCAAGAGGCCTCCAAGAGGTCCTCCAGGAGGGCCCGAAGAGGCCAAAATCATTGAGTTCCCTGAGGTTTTTGAAGGACTTTGGAATGTGTTTCTTCTCGGCATTCGGACGGCCCAAGACGGCCCAAGAGGCCCCCAAGATCGCCCAAGAGGCCCCCGAGAGGGCCCCATGAGGCTGACGGCCCAAGTTGGATGGCCACCTCCCCCCTCAAGAGGCCTCCAAAAGAAGCCCCGAAGAGGCCTCCCATGTGGCCAAGATGGCCCAGATGGCCTCCAAGCCCCCAAGACCAAGGCTCCAAGACGGCCCAAGAGAGTCCAAGGGGCCCAGACGGCCCAAGAGGCCCCCAGAGGCCTCCCAGACGGCTCCCCTCCAGGAGGGCCCGAAGCCAAATCATTGATTTTCCAAAGAATGTGTTCTTCTCGGCATTCCGACGAGACGGCCCAAGAGGCCCCCAAGATTGGCCTCCAAGATGGCTCCAACACGCCCAAGCCCAAGACGCCCAAGATGGCCAAGACGGCCCCGAAGCGCCCCAAGAGGGTCCCCCGCCCAGAAAGAGACGGCTCCCGACGGCGTCAACGTGCCAGGAACCCACCAAGATGGCCGAAGTTGGCTCGAAGCTGGCCCAAAAGGGCCCAAGAGGCCCCCAAGAGGGCCTCCAAAGGCGAACGGCCCGGAGAGACGGCCCAAGAGCCCCCAAAGATCGCCGAAAGATCGCCCAAGAGGCCTCCAAGACGGCCAAGATGACCTTCAAGACGATCACGTGTTCCCCGAAGGCTTTCCAAACCGATTCGGGGAACACATGGTCCGATGGCTTGGTGGCCAAGATGGCCCAGGATGGCCTTCAGGATGGTCCAAGATGGCCTCCAAGTCCGCCCAAGATGGTCCAAGACGGCCTCCACGACGGCCCAAGAGCGTCCAAGACTGCCCAAGACTGCCAAAAAGGCCCCCCAGATGCCTCCCAGACGGCTCAAGAGGCCTCCAAGAGGTCCTCCAGGAGGGCCCGAAGAGGCCAAAATCATTGAGTTTCCTGAGGTTTTTGAAGGACTTTGAAATGTGTTTCTTCTCGGCATTCGGACGGCCCAAGACGGCCCAAGAGGCCCCCAAGATCGCCCAAGAGGCCCCCGAGAGGGCCCCATGACGGCTCAAGTGGCCTCCCAGATGGCCCCAAGAGGGCCCCAAGACGGCCCAAGAGGCCTCCAACACGCCCAAGATGGCCTCCAAGACGCCCAAGATGGCCTCCAAGACGGCCCCGAAGCGCCCCAAGAGGGTCCCCCGTGGGCCCAGAAAGGCCCCCAAGACGGCTCCCGACGGCGTCAGACGTGCCAGCAACCCACCAAGATGGCCGAAGTTGGCTCGAAGCTGGCCCAAAAGGGCCCAAGAGGCCCCCAAGAGGGCCTCCAGGAAGGCCAGAAGAAGCCAAAAACGGCCCCTAGACGGCCCAAGAGCCCCCAAAGATCGCCGAAAGATCGCCCAAGAGGCCTCCAAGACGGCCAAGATGACATTCAAGATGCCCACGTATTCCCCGAAGGCTTTCCAAACCGATTCGGGGAACACATGGTCCGATGGCTTGGCAGGTCTGGCCTCAACGTTTGGCCACAGAGGCGCTACCACAAAGGCAAGGGGCGGCGGTGATTCGCCGTAGGCGTCTTCGATCCGCCGCCGCTGTCGATTCATCGCAGGGGTGCCTGGCGTGCTAGATTTGGCTTAGGTTTTGGTTTTGGTTCTTTTTCCAGAAGAACTCCCCTATGGGCTCCAGCCCGTCCCGCCGGCCTCCCCGAAACTGCATCAGTCAATGTCTGAAACGGCCGTTTCGCTCGGGACATCGTCAAAAGACAGCGAAGATGGCCCAAGATGGCCTCCAAGTCCGCCCAAGATGGTCCAAGACTGCCTCCAAGACGGCCCAAGAGAGTCCAAGACGGCCCAAGACGGCCCAAGAGGCCCCTCAGAGGCCTCCCAGACGGCCCCAGAGGCCTCCACGAGGTCCTCCAGGAGGGCCCCAAGAGACCGAAATCATTGATTTGTCTTAGTTGTTTTAAGAATTTTGGAATGTGCTTCTTCTCGGCATTCCGACGGCTCAAGACGGCCCAAGAGGTCCCCCAAGATCGCCCAAGAGGCCCTCAATAGGGCCCCATGACGGCCCAAGTGGCCTCCAAGACGGCCCCAAGAGGGCCCCAAGACGGCCCAAGAGGCCTCCAACACGCCCAAGATGGCCTCCAAGACGCCCAAGATGGCCTCCAAGACGGCCCCGAAGCGCCCCAAGAGGGCCCCCAGTCGGCCCAGAAGGCCCCCCAAACGGCTCCCGACGGCGTCAGACGTGCCAGGAACCCACCAAGATGGCCGAAGTTGGCTCGAAGCTGGCCCAAGACGGCCCAAGAGGCCCCCAAGAGGGCCTCCAGGAAGGCCAAAAGAGCCAAAAACATGATTTTCCCAAGGTTTTTGACGGATTTTGGCATTTCCTTCTTTTCGGCCTTCCGACGGCCCGAGACGGCCCAAGAGCCCCCAAAGATCGCCGAAAGATCGCCCAAGAGGCCTCCAAGATGGCCCCAGAACGGCCCAAGAGGGCCCCAAGACGGCCCCAAGAGGCCCCCAAGACGGCACAGGAGGCCTTTAAGACGCCCAAGATGGCCTCCAAGACGGCCCTGGAGCATTCCAAGAGGGCCCCAAGTCGGCCCATAGAGGCCCCCCAAACGGCTTCCGACGGCGTCAGACGGACCAGGAGCCCACCAAGACGGCCGAACATGGCCCTAAGATGGCCCAAGACGGCCCAAGAGGCCTCCAAGAGGGCTCCAGGAAGGCCCGAAAAGGCCAAAACCATTGATTTCCCATTTTTTGAAGGATTGTGGGATTTGCTTTTTTTTCGGCCTTCCGACGGCCCCAGACGGCCCAAGTGCCCCCGAAGATCGCCCAGGAGGCCCAAGACACGGCCCCAAGAGGCCCCCAAGACAGCCCAAGAGGTCTCCAAGACGCTCAAGATAGCCTCCAAGACGGCCCCAGAGCCCTCCAAGACGTCCTCCAAGAAGGCCCGAAAGAGTCAAAATGGCCTCCAGACGGCCAAGATGACCTTCAAGACGCCCACGTATTCCCCGAAGGCTTTCCAAACCGATTCGGGGAACACATGGTCCGATAGCTTGGCAGGTCTGGCCTCAACGTTTGGCCACATAGGCGCTTCCAAAAAGGCAGGGGGCGGCGGTGATTCGCCGTAGGCGTCTTCGATCCGCCGCCGCTGTCGATTCATCGCAGGGGTGCCTGGCGTGCTGGATCTTTTCGGCTTTGGTTTTGGCTCTTTTTCCGAAAGAATTCACCCTGGGGCTCCGGCCTGTCCCGCCGGCCACCCGGAAAGGTGCTCAATCCGGAAAATAATCCTCCGAGATGGCTCAAGATGGTGCCAAGATGGCCACGTTGGCCCAAGATGGCCTCAAAGATGGTCCAAGATGGCCTCCAAGTCCGCCCAAGATGGTCCAAGACGACCTCCAAGACGGCCCAAGAGAGTCCAAGACGGCCCAAGACGGCCCCCCAGAGGCCTCCCAGACGGCCCCAGAGGCCTCCCAGAGGTCCTCCAGGAGGGCCCGAAGAGGCCGAAATCATAGATTTTCCTACGGTTTTTGAAGGGTTTGGAAATTTGCTTCTTCTCGGCATTCCGACGGCTCCAGACGGCCCAAGAGGCCCCCAAGATCGCCCAAGAGGCCCCCACGAGAGCCCAAGACCTCCAAGTCCCCACGAAGTGAAGTCAAGATCCAAGGCCTCCAAAGAGCGAGGGCCCCACGGCCCCAGACGCCCACCCAAGATATCCCAACACGCTTTCCAAGACCTCCGACGGCCAAGAACGCCCCAAGATGATAGGTCCGAAGAGGTCTGGCCTCAACGTTTGGCCACATAGGCGCTTCCAAAAAGGCAGGGGGCGGCGGTGATTCGCCGTAGGCGTCTTCGATCCGCCGCCGCTGTCGATTCATCGCAGGGGTGCCTGGCGTGCTGGATCTTTTCGGCTTTGGTTTTGGCTCTTTTTCCGAAAGAATTCACCCTGGGGCTCCGGCCTGTCCCGCCGGCCACCCGGAAAGGTGCTCAATCCGGAAAATAATCCTCCGAGATGGCTCAAGATGGTGCCAAGATGGCCACGTTGGCCCAAGATGGCCTCAAAGATGGTCCAAGATGGCCTCCAAGTCCGCCCAAGATGGTCCAAGACGACCTCCAAGACGGCCCAAGAGAGTCCAAGACGGCCCAAGACGGCCCCCCAGAGGCCTCCCAGACGGCCCCAGAGGCCTCCCAGAGGTCCTCCAGGAGGGCCCGAAGAGGCCGAAATCATAGATTTTCCTACGGTTTTTGAAGGGTTTGGAAATTTGCTTCTTCTCGGCATTCCGACGGCTCCAGACGGCCCAAGAGGCCCCCAAGATCGCCCAAGAGGCCCCCACGAGAGCCCCAGGACGGCCCAAGTGGCCTCCAAGATGGCCCCAAGAGGGCCCCAAGAAGGCCCAAGAGGCCTCCAACACGCCCAAGATGGCCTCCAAGACGCCCAAGATGGCCTCCAAGACGGCCCCGAAGCGCCCCAAGAGAGTCCCCCGTTGGCCCAGAAAGGAGACGGCTCCCGACGGCGTCAGACGTGCCAGCAACCCACCAAGATGGCCGAAGTTGGCTCGAAGCTGGCCCAAAAGGGCCCAAGAGGCCCCCAAGAGGGCCTCCAGGAAGGCCACACGAGGCCATTTAAAACATTGATTTTCTTACGTTTTTGATTTTGACATTTCCTTCTGTTCGGCCTTCCGACGGCCCGAGACGGCCCAAGAGCCCCCAGAGATCGCCGAAAGATCGCCCAAGAGGCCTCCAAGACGGCCAAGATGACTTCAAGACGCCCACGTGTTCCCCGAAGGCTTTCCAAACCGATTCGGGGAACACATGGTCCGATGGCTGTGGCCCGAGATGGCCCAGGATGGCCTTCAGCTTCAGGATGGTCCAAGATGGCCCCTCCAAAGTCCGCCCAAGATGGTCCAAAAGACGGCCGAAGCGGACGGCCCAAGAGCGTCCAAGACTGCCAAGACTGCCAAAAGGGCCCCCCAGATGGCCTCCCAGACGGCTCAAAGAGGCCGCCAAGAGGTCCTCCAGGAGGGCCCGAAGAGGCCAAAATCATTGAGTTTTCCTGAGGTTTTTGAAGGACTTTGGAATTGTTTCTTCTCGGCATTCGGACGGCCCAAGACGACCCAAGAGGCCCCCAAGATCGCCCAAGAGGCCCCGAGAGGGCCCCATGACGGCCAAGTGGCCTCCCAGATGGCCCCAAGAGGGCCCCAAGACGGCCCAAGAGGCCTCCAACACGCCCAAGATGGCCTCCAAGACGCCCAAGATGGCCTCCAAGACGGCCCCGAAGCGCCCCAAGAGGGTCCCCCGTTGGCCCAGAAAGGCCCCCAAGACGGCTCCCGACGGCGTCAGACGTGCCAGCAACCCACCAAGATGGCCGAAGTTGGCTCGAAGCTGGCCCAAAAGGGCCCAAGAGGCCCCCAAGAGGGCCTCCAGGAAGGCCAGAAGAAGCCAAAAACGGCCCGAGACGGCCCAAGAGCCCCCAAAGATCGCCCACGAGGCCTCCAAGACGGACGAGATGACATTCAAGATGCCCACGTATTCCCCGAAGGCTTTCCAAACCGATTCGGGGAACACATGGTCCGATAGCTTGGCAGGTCTGGCCTCAACGTTTGGCCACATAGGCGCTTCCACAAAGGCAAGGGGCGGCGGTGATTCGCCGTAGGCGTCTTCGATCCGCCGCCCCCTGTCGATTCATCGCAGGGGTGCCTGGCGTGCTAGATTTCTTAGGTTTTGGTTTTGGTTCTTTTTCCAGAAGAACTCCCCTATGGGCTCCAGCCCGTCCCGCCGGCCTCCCCGAAACTGCATCAGTCAATGTCTGAAACGGCCGTTTCGCTCAGGACATCGTCAAAAGACCGCGAAGATGGCCCAAGATGGCCTCCAAGTCCGCCCAAGATGGTCCAAGACTGCCTCCAAGACGGCCCAAGAGAGTCCAAGACGGCCCAAGACGGCCCAAGAGGCCCCCCAGAGGCCTCCCAGACGGCCCCAGAGGCCTCCACGAGGTCCTCCAGGAGGGCCCCAAGAGACCGAAATCATTGATTTGTCTTAGTTGTTGTAAGAATTTTGGAATGTGCTTCTTCTCGGCATTCCGACGGCTCAAGACGGCCCAGGAGGTCCCCAAGATCGCCCAAGAGGCCCCCAATAGGGCCCCATGACGGCCCAAGTGGCCTCCAAGACGGCCCCAAGAGGGCCCCAAGACGGCCCAAGAGGCCTCCAACACGCCCAAGATGGCCTCCAAGACGCCCAAGATGGCCTCCAAGACGGCCCCGAAGCGCCCCAAGAGGGCCCCCAGTCGGCCCAGAAAGGCCTCCAAGACGGCTCCAGACGGCGTCAGACGTGCCAGGAACCCACCAAGATGGCCGAAGTTGACTCGAAGCTGGCCCAAGACGGCCCAAGGGGCCCCCAAGAATGCCTCCACGAAGGCCAGAAAAAGCCAAAAACCTGGATTTTCCGCAGGTGTTCGACGGATTTTGAAATGTCCTTCTTTTCGGCCTTCCGACGGCCCGAGACGGCCCAAGAGCCCTCAAAGATCGCCGAAAGATCTCCCAAAAGGCCTCCAAGATGGCCCCAGAACGGCCCAAGAGGGGCCCAAGACGGCCCCAAGAGGCCCCCAAGACGGCACAGGAGGCCTTTAAGACGCCCAAGATGGCCTCCAAGACGGCCCTGGAGCATTCCAAGAGGGCCCCAAGTCGGCCCATAGAGACCCCCCAAACGGCTTCCGACGGCGTCAGACGGACCAGGAGCCCACCAAGATGGCCGAACATGGCCCTAAGATGGCCCAAGACGGCCCAAGAGGCCTCCAAGAGGGCCTCCAGGAAGGCCCGAAAATGCCAAAACCATTGATTTGCCACGTGTTTTTGAAGGATTGTGGGATTTGCTTGTTTTTCGGCCTTCCGACGGCCCCAGACGTCCCAAGTGCCCCCGAAGATCGCCCAGGAGGCCCAAGACACGGCCCCAAGAGGCCCCCAAGACAGCCCAAGAGGTCTCCAAGACGCTCAAGATAGCCTCCAAGACGGCCCCAGAGCCCTCCAAGACGTCCTCCAAGAAGGCCCGAAAGGGTCAAAATGGCCTCCAGACGGCCAAGATGACCTTCAAGATGCCCACGTATTCCCCGAAGGCTTTCCAAACCGATTCGGGGAACACATGGTCCGATAGCTTGGCAGGTCTGGCCTCAACGTTTGGCCACATAGGCGCTTCCAAAAAGGCAGGGGGCGGCGGTGATTCGCCGTAGGCGTCTTCGATCCGCCGCCCCCTGTCGATTCATCGCAGGGGTGCCTGGCGTGCTGGACCTTTTCGGCTTTGGTTTTGGCTCTTTTTCCGAAAGAATTCCCCCTGGGGCTCCGGCCTGTCCCGCCGGCCACCCAGAAAGGTGCTCAATTTCGAAAAAATCCTCCAAGATGGCTCAAGATGGTGCCAAGATGGCCACGTTGGCCCAAGATGGCCTCCAAGATGGTCCAAGATGGCGTCCAAGTCCGCCCAAGATGGTCCAAGACGACCTCCAAGACGGCCCAAGAGAGTCCAAGACGGCCCAAGACGGCCCCCCAGAGGCCTCCCAGACGGCCCCAGAGGCCTCCCAGAGGTCCTCCAGGAGGGCCCGAAGAGGCCAAAATCATTGATTTTCCTTAGTTTTGAAGAATTTGGGAATTTGCTTCTTCTCGGCACTCCGACGGCTCAAGACGGCCCAAGAGGCCCCCAAGATCGCCCAAGAGGCCCCCAAGAGGGCCCCATGACGGCCCAAGTGGCCTCCAAGATGGCCCCAAGAGGGCCCCAAGGAGGCCCAAGAGGCCTCCAACAAGCCGAAGATGGCCTCCAAGACTCCCAAGATGACCTCCAAGACGGCCCCGAAGCGCCCCAAGAGGGTCCCCCGTGGGCCCAGAAAGGCCCCCAAGACGGCTCCAGACGGCGTCAGACGTGCCAGGAACCCACCAAGATGGCCGAAGGTGACTCGAAGCTGGCCCAAAAGGGCCCACGAAGCCCCCAAGAGGGCCTCCAGGAAGGCCAGAAGAGAGCAAAAGCATTGATTTCCCTATGTTTTTGACGGATTTTGTCATTTCCTTCTTTTCGGCCTTCGGACGGCCCGAGACGGCCCAAGAGCCCCCAAAGATCGCCGAAAGATCGCCGAAGAGGCCTCCAAGACGGCTCCAGACGGCGTCAGACGTGCCAGGAACCCACCAAGATGGCCGAAGGTGGCTCAAAGCTGGCCCAAGACGGCCCAAGAGGCTCCCAAGAAGGCCTCCAGGAAGGCCCGAAGATGCCAAAAACATTGATTTTCCAAAGGTATTTGGCAGAATTTGACATGTGCTTCTGTTCGGCCTTCCGACGGCCCGAGACGGCCCAAGAGCCCCCAAAGATCGCCCAAAGATCGTCCAAGAGGCCTCCAAGATGGCCCCAGAACGGCCCAAGAGGGGCCCCAAGACGGCCCCAAGAGGCCCCCAAGACGGCACAGGAGGCCTTTACGACGCCCAAGATGGCCTCCAAGACGGCCCTGGAGCATTCCAAGAGGGCCCCAAGTCGGCCCATAGAGGCCCCCCAAACGGCTTCCGACGGCGTCAGACGGACCATAATCCCACCAAGACGGCCGAACATGGCCCTAAGATGGCCCAAGACGGCCCAAGAGGCCTCCACGAGGGCCTCCAGGAAGGCCCGAAAAGGCCAAAACCATTGATTGCCATGGGTTTTTGAAGGATTGTGAGACACGGCCCCAAGAGGCCCCCAAGACAGCCCAAGACGTCTCCAAGACGCTCGAGATAGCCTCCAAGACGGCCCAAGAGCCCTCCAAGACGTCCTCCAAGAAGGCCCGAAAGGGTCAGAATGGCCTCCAGACGGCCAAGATGACCTTCAAGATGCCCACGTGTTCCCCGAAGGCTTTCCAAACCGATTCGGGGAACACATGGTCCGATAGCTTGGCAGGCCTCAACGTTTGGCCACATAGGCGCTTCCAAAAAAGCAGGGGGCGGCGGTGATTCGCCGTAGGCGTCTTCGATCCGCCGCCCCCTGTCGATTCATCGCAGGGGTGCCTGGCGTGCTGGATCTTTTCGGTTTTGGTTTTGGCTCTTTTTCCAAAAGAACTCCCCCTGGGGCTCCGGCCTGTCCCGCCGGCCACCCTGAAAGGTGCTCAATTTCGAAAAAATCCTCCAAGATGGCTCAAGATGGTGCCAAGATGGCCACGTTGGCCCAAGATGGCCTCCAAGATGGTCCAAGACGGCCTCCAAGTCCGCCCAAGGTGGTCCAAGACGGCCTCCAAGACGGCCCAAGAAAGTCCAAGACGGCCCAAGACGGCCCAAGAGGCCCCCCAGAGGCCTCTCAGACGGCCCCAGAGGCCTCCCAGAGGTCCTCCAGGAGGGCCCGAAGAGGCCAAAATCATTGATTTTCCCAAGTTTTGAAAGATTTTGGAATTTGCTTCTTCTCGGCACTCCGACGGCTCAAGACGGCCCAAGAGGCCCCCAAGATCGCCCAAGAGGCCCCCAAGAGGGCCCCATGACGGCCCAAGTGGCCTCCAAGAGGACCCCAAGAGGGCCCCAAGACGGCCCAAGAGGCCTCCAACACGCCCAAGATAGCCTCCAAGACGCCAAAGATGGCCCCCAAGACGGCCCCGAAGCGCCCCAAGAGGGCCCCAAGTCGGCCCAGAACGGCTCCCAAGACGGCTCCCGACGGCATCAGACGTGCCAGGAACCCACCAAGATGGCCGAAGTTGGCTCGAAGCTGGCCCAAAAGGGCCCAAGAGGCCCCCAAGAGGGCCTCCAGGAAGGCCAGAAGAGAGCAAAAGCATTGATTTCCCCAAAGTGTTTGACGGATTTTGACAGTTGCTTCTGTTCGGCCTTCCGACGGCCCGAGAGATGGCCCCAGAACGGCCCAAGACGGCCCCAAGAGGCCCCCAAGACGGCACAGGAGGCCTTTACGACGCCCAAGATGTACTCCAAAACGGCCCTGGAGCATTCCAAGAGGGCCCCAAGTCGGCCCATAGAGGCCCCCCAAAACGGCTTCCGACGGCGTCAGACGGACCAGGCGCCCACCAAGACGGCCGAACATGGCCTTAAGATGGCCCAAGACGGCCCAAGAGGCTTCCACGAGGGCCTCCAGGAAGACCCGAAACGACCAAAAACATTGATTTCCCATGGGTTTCTGAGGGATTGTGGCATTTGCTTATTTTCGACCTTCCGACGGCACGAGACGGCCCAAGTGCCCCCAAAGATCGCCCAAGAGGCCCAAGACACAGCCCCAAGAGGCCCCCAAGACGGCCCAAGATGTCTCAAATACGCTCAAGATGGCCTCGAAGACGGCCCAAGAGCCCTCCAAGACGTCCTCCAAGAAGGCCCGAAAGGGTCAAAATGGCCTCCAGACGGCCAAGATGACCTTCAAGATGCCCACGTGTTCCCCGAAGGCTTTCCAAACCGATTCGGGGAACACATGGTCCGATAGCTTGGCAGGTCTGGCCTCAACGTTTGGCCACATAGGCGCTTCCAAAAAGGCAGGGGCGGTGGTGGTTCGCCGTAGGCGTCTTCGATCCGCCGCCCCCTGTTGATTCATCACAAGGGTGCCTGGCGAGTTGAATCCTCTCGGTGTTGGTCTTGGTTCTTTTTCCAAAAGAACTCACCCCGGGGATTCGGCCTGTCCCGCTGGCCACCCGGAAGGCGCTCAATTCCCCAAGTTCCTGCCCAAGACGGCTCCAAGATGGCCTCCAAGATGGCCTCCAAGATGGTCCAAGATGGCCTCCAAGTCCGCCCAAGATGGTCCAAGACGGCCTCCAAGACGGCCCAAGAGAGTCCAAGACGGCCCAAGAGGCCCCCCAGAGGCCTCCCAGACGGCCCTAGAGGCCTCCAAGAGGTCCTCCAGGAGGGCCCGAAGAGGCCAAAATCATTGATGCTCCTTAGGATTTTGAAGGATTATGGAATTTGTTTCTTCTCGGCATTCCGACGGCCCAAGACGGCCCAAGAGGCCCCCAAGATCGCCCCAGAGGCCCCCAAGAGGGCCCCATGACGGCCCAAGTGGCCTCCAAGATGGCCCCAAGAGGGCCCCAAGACGGTCCAAGAGGCCTCCAACACGCCGAAGATGGCCTCCAAGACGCCAAAGATGGCCCCCAAGACGGCCCCGAAGCGCCCCAAGAGGGCCCAAAGTCGGCCAAGAACGGCCCCCAAGACGGCTCCCGACGGCGTCAGACGTGCCAGGAACCCACCAAGATGGCCGAAGTTGGCTCGAAACTGGCCCAAAAGGGCCCAAGAGGCCCCCAAGAGGGCCTCCAGGAAGGCCAGAAGAGGCTAACAAACAAAAATGTTCCTGAGGTTTTTGGCGACTTGTTGCGTCCTTCTTTTCGGCCTTCCGACGGCCCGAGACGGCCCAAGAGCTCCAAAAGATCGCCGAAAGATCGCCCAAGAGGCCTCCAAGACGGCCAAGATGACCATCAAGATGCCCACGTGTTCCCCGAAGGCTTTCCAAACCGATTCGGGGAACACATGGTCCGATGGCTTGGCAGGTCTGGCCTCAACGTTTGGCCACATAGGCGCTTCCAAAAAGGCAGGGGGCGGCGGTGATTCGCCGTAGGCGTCTTCGATCCGCCGCCCCCTGTCGATTCATCGCAGGGGTGCCTAGCGTGCTGGATCTTTTCGGTTTTGGTGTTGGTTCTTTTTCCAAAAGAACTCCCCCTGGCGCTTCGGCCCGTCCCGCCAGCCGCCCCCCAAGACACCAAGATGGCCGCAGTTGGCTCAAAGCTGGACAAGACGGCCCAAGAGGCTCCCAAGAAGGCTTCCAGGAAGGCCAGAAGAGGCTAAAAAAATGTATGTTCCTAGGGTATTTGACGGATTTTGACATTTCCTTCTTTTCGGCCTTCCGACGGCCCGAGACGGCCCAAGGGCCCCCAAAGATCGCCAAAAGATCGCCCAAGAGGCCTCCAAGACGGCCAAGATGACCTTCAAGATGCCCATGTGTTCCCCGAAGGCTTTCCAAACCGATTCGGGGAACACATGGTCCGATGGCTTGGCAGGTCTGGCCTCAACGTTCGGCCACAGAGGCGCTTCCACAAAGGCAGGGGGCGGCGGTGATTCGCCGTAGGCGTCTTCGATAAATGCAGAGTGAGAAGGGGAGGGAGGGAAAAAGAGAGGAAGGACGAGGGCGAAGGAGGATCACATCAGTCGGAGCGCCCCCGGATCGGCGGCACTGGCCGGAGGCCACTACAATGTGTCTCGGTGCGTACATCGCCCAGAGGGGGCGACGCACATCTAGTATGTATAAGTATGTTGGGGTGACGCCAATCAAAAATATTCCAAGATATCAAAAACAGATTCAAACCGGGCGACTTGGGATTTGGGCTGGGATTCAGGACTGGTCCTGAGGCGGGAAACGCTCCGTCTGGTCGACAGACCCTCCTCGGGAAACCAATGCTGGGGTGCGCCGCGTATGCGTTGCTGTCGATTGAAGAGGGGGGGGCCAAACCTGGCGCGCTCAGATGCGAGCGCAATCACGCGATACGGGTGCCGACGCAAGGTCAAGCTCATCCCAAAAGAAAATCAGCCGACCCCCTCGGGGCCAGCACCAAAGGTCACTCTGGCGAATGGTCACTCTTACTGTGCAGACGGACAATTAGCGCCGTGACGTAGCCCGATCCACTAGAGCGCGCAAGGGATTGCCTCTGCCGCGCTGCGACGTAAACAAGTGGGCGACCTTTGTCTGCGCGGTGCGGTGCTTGGTCTCGTCGCTGACCTCGAGGGAGGGAAAGAAGATATCGATACCGCTTCTCCCGGGTGCGCTCTGAAAACGACATTAAGGCAAATCCAGCCGTGGCGACAAGGAAAGGGCAGCGGTATCCGTATCTTTCCTTGGGAAGCAGGTGCTGACAGAAACATAGACCTGCGGATGTCCGCGCGGATTCCTCGGATCGGCGCTGGAGCCCCCTGGCGGCGCCTCCAGCACCGCCCCATGGCGCGCGCTCCACGCGCCACGGCGGGGGGTCCAGACAGATCCAAGGAAACAGCGCGCAACTCCGAACGTGGATGCTCATGTCATCACGTGTCTGTTCCTCGGTTTCCCTCCTCTGAGGCCTGCTGTGCAGCACCGTCTGCGGCGCTGCCGACGCCAATGGGGTCAGCTTTCACGGGGGCCACCACGGGAGCGGGCGGTGCAAAGGCGCTGCTGGGCACCAGGGTGGCACAGTCACCTGCTGCCGCCAAGAGCGCCTGTGCAGAGCGAAGGTCGTAGAACTCGACGACCAGCTGCCCCGCAACAACGTCGACGTTGGCCACCTCTAGGGAAATCAAAAGGTACCCATACCGCTACGTACCCCCTGGACCCCTCCCGGCGTGCGTTCTGACCAGGATTTCGAGGCGAATCCAGCGGTGACGGCGAGGGAGGCCCAGGAGGCCCGAACAGGGAAAACGGGCGAAGGGTAGAGGTATGGGTACCCTCTCCTTCTCCGAACCTCTCCAAAGTCCTGGAATCCTGCTGTGCGGCCCGTCTTCGCGCAGAAGCCATCCACATCCACCAAGACGACCCGAGAGTCCTGCGCCGCCTGCGGGAACGGCGCGGCGCAGGAAGCCAGGCGCAGCAGTGCCGTCTGGGCATCCCGCACGTCGAAGTACGTGACCAGCATATCCCTGATGCTTGCGAGACCGAAGTCGATTCGGGCGATTTCCCCCAGCTGGGCCAAATCCCGCGCGGCCTGCATCCCCGTGTTCAACTGGCCCGGTGTGTTGGAGATGCAGACCTCGGCGGCGAGCCCGGGAGGGAAGCGAGGAGGAGCGGGCCTGCTCAGAAGGCTCGGAAGCCCCGGGGCCTTCTGAGGAGCCTTCGAAGCCTCTCCCGAAGACACAGAACATCTCTCCGAAGGCTGGAGGGCTTCTAAGAAGCCCCGCCGCCTTCTGAGAAGGCCCTCCTTCTCCCTTCCCCCCGACGCCCGCCGCCGAAGACCGTGTTCGACACTCCCGCAGTCTGGCTGTGCGCTAGCGGCGCTGACGGGATGCCAGCTGCCATCGGCACGAACGCCACGTCGAAGCCGCTCGCGTCCTGGCAGATCGAATCGGAAAGGGTTGGATCGGAATGTGCGTCGGTTCGGGCTGCTCCGGCATGGAGCCGAGATCGAATCGGCATCGGCCGCGCAAGGGTGCACAGCAGCGCCAAGTCAGTGGGGCTGAATCGGATCGTCCAAACTTCAGAGTTAGATGGACAAAGGCTGCACAAACAGAAACTGTCAGAACTCCGCGCGCATCTCTTACGTCTGCGCTGAACTTCTCTTCCAGGCGCCCGGAGCGCGCCAAGGGCGGCGCCGCAGCCGCCTGCTGACGGGCCAGCGCAAATCCAAGAAGGACTTCCGAAAAACTGATGCTCATGCTGATTTTCGTCGTCGAAGAAGCGAGTCGCATCGAGCTGGCCGGAATCGATCATGGAATCGGATCGGTTGGATCGAAATCGCGGACGCCATGTCGAAGCCGCTCGGGTCCTGGACAGCGGCCTGCGGGCCTGCGCCGCCGCCTGTACCCTGGCGAGGGGGGGCGAGGGGGGCCTGGCTCAGGGGGAGAGTGATTAGGAGGAGGAGGAGGAGGAGGAGGAGGAGGAGGTCCAGTGTAAACCCACGAGTCACCAACGAGGTTGGAATAAGCCCTCCCCCCAGCTCCCTCTTCATAGGACACCACAAACGACCTGGAGTCGGCGATAATTGATTAGCAATTGAAGGACCCCTAACCCTTTGGGAGGGGGCCTAAGTTAGAAGAGCAGGAAAACTAGGGACAGAGTGTCTTTTTGTTCTGCAGATGTCTCGAACTAAACCGCTCAGACCTATTATTCTGAATGCAAAGACGGGGACCTACGTGAGGCCACGTCTTCACTGTGCTATTAGAATTAGGATATATTCTATTCTCGGTGAAATGCTTCGACGACACATAACACGCATACGATAATAATTCCTGCTGCAAGAAACAATGAAGCACATGATTCGACTATGCTGGAGGGCCCCGAGGTGCGCCAGAGCTTTTGGGGGGCACCCCGAGGCCATCGAGGGATAAGACACTTACGCGGGGCACCTGCCGGCCTATACTTTACATACCTATCTAAAGGGGCCATGGTACACACGAACAAATGAACACAAATCCCAAGAACCCAAATATTTCCAAATACTTTCTGGGCTTTCGTCTTCCCCCCTCACACTTCCCATAGTTTCCCACATCTTCCCGGGAATCGACGATTAATGATGTCTGACTATGATCGATCGGCGACGAGCTCCTCACAACCAGACCACACGTTCCTGGGCGGGGTGTGGGGGGGGGGTCAAAATCCCCCGTCGGCGACTGGAGCGCAAGATCAGCGAACACATCCGTACCCGCGCCCTCGTGGTCTGGATTCCTGGGGACGATCCCGCGGATGCGCGGTCGCACCGATGAGGTCTGCGAGGGACATCCACGAGAAAACGCTCCGCTCCCGCGGGGTCGCGGCCCAGAGGCCCGCCCGGCGAAGCCGCGCACACGGACCCGTCTTCGCCCGCGTGGGCTGGGCGATTTGGAGTCGACGCGCTCCCCCCCTGAGACTCGTCGTCCGGCTGTCGGGCCATGACTCAGGTCTCTGGCGGCCGCTCGGGATGAGCCAGACACCTGCGGACGCCTCTCGGCGAGGCGTGGCTGCTAAAGCGCACCCCGTGGCAGAAAAATCATTCGGGAACCGACGAACACGTCCAGTAACCCATTCCCCCCCGAGCCTCTTTCAATGCTTAACGACTTCTGCTGTCCCTCGACTATCGCTGGAGTTTCCACGATTTCTCCAGATCTACCCGCATATTGGGAGTCCGTGGATGTACCTCGACGTATCTGGATTTACCTACCTTCATGTCTGGGGATGCACCTCGATTTACATCGATCCGTCTGGACCGATCCCCGCAAGTCGATTGGAGACATGCTCGCCACAAAGAAAGGGGGTCCTGAGGCCAATGATACTTGAACAACACACACCCATACCCATAGGGGACCGTTTGGAGGAGGACTGGCTATGGGTATGGGCGCAGGTTGTCGGACCCCGGGGACGCTTCCGTTCCAGCGGGCACGCCCATCCGCCAACACACGCCCATACCATAGCCATCTCCGACCCTTCTAGTGGTGCGTCCAGAATGAATACAGATCTGGGCATCCATAAATAACTTCTTTCAACGGCCGGCGTGTATGTCGGCGGCGAGCCTCGCGGGGAAGTGAGAAGGGGCGGGCATTCTCAGAAGGCTCGAAAGTCCCCAGGCCTCCTGAGAAATGTCCGGAGCCCTCCCCGAAGACAAGGAGCACTCTCCGAAAAAACGCGAGGGCTGCCGAGAAGCCCCGCCGCCTCCTTAGCAGGCCTTCTCCTCGTCGCTCCCCTCCCCCCCTCGCCCGCCGCCGACCGGGAGTGCGTGTGCTGCTCGCTCGTCCAGGAAGCAGGCCCTGGACCCCTGGCGCGCCTCCCGGGCCCCCGCTCTCTCTCTTGCCCTTCGTCCCGCGCCGCTCCTCCGCAGGCCCCCTTCGGGGGACCCGCGGAGGGCCCCGAAGGGGCCGAACCCAGCGCATGGGGGGTCCGGGGGCCCTTTCCCTCGACCGCGTGTTGCTAGGATCGGGCGCTGGCAGGACTGGGCTCGTAGATTGGAGGGGCCTGGTTTGGTGGTGCGTACGGGGGGGCGCCCCCCCGTCCCATTCCACCAACCCGAATTGCCGCACCAACTACGGCAAACCTTGCTTCGTGATTCTGGCCCGTGTCTGGGGCTTCGGGCCAATCACTAGCCGGCTCCCCTTCACTGGGGTCATGGCTATACCCGACAGAAGTGCCCCCAAAGGGGTTCCAGCTGAGAGGAGGTGGTGCAATGGATTTGGGGCAATTGTATTGCAAATGTACTGTGACAGAAAATGGTATTGCATTTTATTGCAATAAGTGTATTGCACTCGACAGTCCAGCAATACATGTGCGCGGCGGAATGTACTGCACGCCCCTGATATGTTGCAACCCCACAAATCGATTGTGCACCACTTTTCGTGTATATATGTATAGAAATACTAGAAATATCGCGTGCGTTTCGCGAGCGCTCAGGTTCTAGCAGGCCCCAGGCCTTGACGAGTTCTCTGCTCCGCTGAAGTAATTGACTTCATATGGTTTGACGGGAAGAGAGAAATACCCATAACGCTGAACGCATTATGGGCAGTGAGAAATCCATACATGTCGATCCGTTTTCCGGAGGCTTCCGGGGAAGATAGTTGCGTAGGGGGACCGAGGTCTGATGGATGAATCGGGTTCCCAGAAGACCTTCTGGGAACATGGGTTTTTGGGGCGTCTTGGGGAGCCTGTTGGGGCGTGCAGTCGTCGTCGCCGTCGTCGTAATGTCGTCGTCGCCTCCTGGGCCGCCGTCGTCGTCGTCCTCGTCATCGTCTTCGTCGATTCGTCGTCTTCGTCGTCGTCGTCGTCGCCGGTTCGAGAACGCACTGGGGCAACTGTGTGCGAAATGATCCGCTGAGGGCCGCGAGAAGGCGATCAATCATGTTCCCAGTCAACTTTCCAGACAGCTCTCCGGTAGCGCGATGGTACTTCAGAGCCTCTGGAGACTCTCGGGCCCATGATGAACATGTCCCCAGAAGGCTTTCTGCGGACATCAATTGTTAGGGTGTGTTGGGGGGCCTCTTGTGCGTTCCCTGGGGGCCCCTTGGGGTCCTCTTGGGGATTCCTGGGGGCATCTTGGGGGCCTCACGGGGCTTCGTGGGAGACCCTTTGGTGCCTCCGGGGGCCTACTGGGGGCCTCTAGGGCCAGAGACCTCGAAATATCGAATCGCGGTCCCCATCTGGGCCCCTCTTGGGGCGCTTTTGGGGCACACTTGGGTTGACTGGGGAGCCTCCTGGGCCGTCTTGGGGCCCTCATCGGGGCCTCGTGGGCCGTCTTGGGGCGATCTGAAGAACCTCCGAGGCCGTGAGGGAGCGCTGGGAAGCGAGAAAACCGAGAACGCCAAAATTGTTCAAAGACTTTGTACATTTAACGAATGTTGCCTCCCAGGGCCTTCTTGGGGAGCCTCTTGAGTCCGTCCTGAAGCGCGTTGGAGTCCTCGTCGGCCGCCTTGAGGGCATTTTGGGCGTCTTTGGGGCCTCTTGGGACCGTCTTGGGCTCTCATGGAACCCCCATAGCCTGTCGTGGCCTGCTTCGGGACGGGTCCGGGCCGTCTCGTGAGCTCTGGGACCCCCAGAGGCCCCGGAGAGCGCCCATGGGGGGTTACAGGCAGCGGCCCGCCCCCCCGGCCTGGCCTACTCCGATACGTATGTTTGTGTATATATGTATATGATACACATTTATTTTGTACTTCTATACATAATATATGCATAAATATATGTATGTATCTGTTTGTACACACATATATATATATATACACACATACAAACACATACATATGTATATATGTGAGTATGTAGGTATGGCACAACACGCTTATCGCTGGACCCTTTTGGGTCAACCAGAAAGAAATGCCCATGGCCCGACAAAATGCCCCCAAGAGTTCCAAGAGCAACCGCTCACGAGGCCCAAGGGGGCCCTGGTGGCTCCAGCATGGAGCGACAAGCTAAGCTGGGGGGGCACCTTGGGCCAAGGGCACCTCGAATCAAAGACCGGCTCCCTTCGTCGGCGAGCGAAGGGGGGAAGTGAGAAGGAGAAGGCCCTCTCAGGAGGCGGCGGAGCTTCTCAGAAGTCCTCGCGCTTTTCATGAAGGTGTTTGTTGTGCGTCTTCTGGAGGCTAGGTAAACTTCTCAAAAGGCTTGGGGACATCCGAGCCTTCTGAGAAGGCTTAGGTCGGGCATGTCCCCTCACAGGGGATTTTCGATGAACAATGCAAAATCAACAAATGCTACAAAATGACCAAACCATTCTAAAACATTGCCCCCAGATGTTTGTTGAACTATGTTTGAATATTTCTCCTGTACAGGGACATGCCCGACTTAAGAAAAGGCGCGCCCGTCCTCACTTCCCCCCCGCGCTCGTCGCCGATTCCTTCCTGCAGACTTGAGCTGGCCGGCCCTGGTGCGATCAAGAAGTACCGATAAGTACCGCTACTCCCCGGACCTCTCCCAGTGCGCGGCCTGACCAGGATCTCGAAGCGAATCCAGCGGCGGCAACGAGGGCCTCCCGGGAGGCCCGAGAGGGGGGACAAAAAGGGAAGGGCAGCGGTATGGGCCAGGGCTCCAGCGAAGCAGTGCTTGGCATTCTCGTGTTGCGCTTGGCGTCGTCTTCCCTCGGTTCTGCCTTCGCTCCTCCTCTGCTGCATCGCCGCATCCAGGCGAAAAACGGCCCACGCAGTCGTCAAGACACCCCTCAGCTACAGCCCCGGTCTGGGTCTGCCTCTGCCTCCTCGGAGGCCCCCCCGCCGCTCCGCCCGCACGGGGTTAGAACAGAATAGACCACCCTCGCCCCCTCCCTCTCCCACGAAAAAGGCAAGGAAGAGGAGAGAAAGAGGAGGGAGGAGGGGGGAGAGGAGGGAGAAGGGAAGAGGAGGAGGGGGAAGAGGCGGGAAGAGGAGGGGGAAGAGGAGAGGAAGAGGAGGGAGGAGGAATGGGGTGGCGGTGGTGGTGACGTATGGTAGGTTCGCGCGGCGTCGGCGCGCGCAAAGGCTCTTGACAACGCGTCGATCGCTCAATCTCGAACCGTTGCGGTCCCGATCGTTCAAGGCTGCATTCCGTCGGGTCCTGTGGCGTCACCGTGCCCTGGCCCTCGGTGCTCCCGCGCCTTTCTGCCATGCCGCATTCGTCCTCGAACGCCTTCGCTGGCGTCGCCGGCGCGCCGTCGCTGCGCGGACCCAGCGTATACTCTTGCGACCCGCATCCCCCGACGGCGCGCCAGTGCCGCGCGAACCCACCGTATACTCTTGGGACTCGCACTCCAGACTTGTCGGCGCGCACACGGGGGGTGGGGGGAGGGGGGAAGGCTTCCAAGAAAGCGGCTGCCTCTTACGTAGAAGGCGCCGGCCGCCGCTGCTGGCGCCCTTTTGAGAAGCCAGGGGCACGCCGTTTCTTAGAAATACCCCAGCATCTTCCCAGAAGCACAGGGCCGTTTCTTGGAAGCAAGCCACCTGCTTCCTAGAAGCACGCCAGGAACAGCTTCGGAGAAGCAACTGCAGGCTTCTTTGAAGGGGCGCCCGCGTCTTCTAAGAAGGGGGGAGCATCCTAGAGGCCTTCCCCCCTCCCCCTACCTCCCTCGCCCGCGCCTCTAAGAAGGGGGGACCATCCTAGGGCCCGACGGACCTTGGAGCGAGCCCGAGCCGAGCCTCCTTCCGCCCCCTGAAGAGGAGGGACGAAGGAAAAATACTCGATCACTGAAGTAGGAAGGCGCCCAAAGTCGATTGGAACCTGGTACTGCAAAAATGAAACCTTCAACGACCGATGGGCATGCTCTGGGGACCCGCACCCTCGACCTTCTCCTCCTCCTCCTCCTCCTCCTCCCCCTCCTCCCCCTCCTCCTCCTCCTCCCCCTCCTCCCCCTCCTCCCTCCCCCCTCCTCCTCCTCCTCCTCTCCTCCTCCTCCTCCTCCTCCTCCTCCTCCTCCTCCTCCCCCCTCCTCCCCCTCCTCCCCCTCCTCCCCCTCTCCTCCTCCCCTCCCCCCCCCTTCAGTTGGTTTCTCAGACTTGAGCCAGTACGTGACATACGTTCACTGCTCATTTATCCATGCTTGCTCTAAGCGTGCTACGTGAAACACAACTAACAGTAGTCTAACGAGGTCTGTACACCCAAATCTTTACTCTGCTACCCGTTCTCTTGACTACTTAGAATCAGAAAGCGGAGCGTGGAGCGATCCCGGCCTCACACATCATCATCATCTCCTCGTAGATGTCGTTGTCGATCTTCAGGTACTTGTCATGCCGTAGATCATCACTGTCCAATAAATCCTGCTCGCTGTAGTCCGGCTTGATCACGCTGGGCTTGATCCTGATGAACTTGTTATCCTGTACTTGCAATTTCCACAATCCTGTCGTACACTTCAGTAGTAGTTGCGGGAAAACTCCAAGCTTCGTCAGTCCGTCGGCCAACATACTTGATGTCGGTACATGAGTCACTCTGCGAAACCTTCCTGTCAAACGATCCTCTCTGAGGGACATCACTGATATCCTCTGAGTTTTATATGTTGTCAGTCCTCTGGCTCCCGTGATCAGCTCGAAGAGGTCCATGCAATCTGTCACTGCGTCACACGGGATTAGTAACACATTATCTTGTTCCAACATGAGAAGTTGTCGAGGTCTTGCCGGGGAACCAGTGATCTGCATAGAGAACAACTCCGTCATTCTTGATGAGATAAGTTGTGCCACTTGGAGTCCACCAACACATGCATTCGTCTCAGCATGGGAGGTGCTGTGGCTCACTCGTGATGCCTTCCTTGCGGTGAAATACAGAGTATGGCCATATCCTCCAAAATCTCGGGCCTCTGTCACAGGCCACCATTCTTTATTGTCATACTGCACCTTGGGCTCGCTCATGAGTTCAACGATCTTGCCCTCGAAAGGGTAACCTGACCTCTTTGATGCGTGTCCTGCGTCCGTGATGGATACCAGTCGGAGAGGCCACTGTAGCTTGTGAAAGTGAAGTCCATTTCATTCATCGTCTTGCTCTTGACAGCGCGGGCCAACAGGGCATTGCACTGCTTCAGGTGTGTCATCAGAGGGCTGACCATCTCGCTCTGCAGAAGTACAACTCCATGGCATAGGTCTACACGCGTCAAGCAGACCCACAAGAGACTGCACAGCAATGAACGAAACTCCTTGTGTTCGTCCTTGTTCAGGGGCAGGCTGTCATTCTTGAGTCGCTTGGCGTCGGTTACCTTCGCTGGAGTCAACTTCATCAAGTAGTGCTCTTGGTCCAGGAAGTAATGTCCAGGTGATGGCATAGAGTGGCGAACTCCGACATATATCAATGGAAGAACGCATCTCTTGACTGTGCCAAAACGCTCTGACAATCGTATGTAGGTCCTGTCCAAGAAGCTCTGAGATGCGATCGTCAGGATGTCATCCACGTGAGTGATGTAGATAGCCACTATCTCCCAGCCGCGGGTGATGTAGAAGAAGTTCTCATCATGGTAGGCGCTCATGAAGCTCAGCTCTTTGACCATGAAGTTCGCCAGTGCCAGCTGCCATAAGAGAGGACCATCCACAAGTCCGTACATGGCCTTCAGTAGTTCGAGCACGAAATAGACGATGTCCTGGTCCTGCACATAGATGCCACTGCCCTCGATGTTACGGAGATGTCTCCAAACGTTTGGAGGTGGCTTGAACCAGACCTTCCGAAGCTGCTTAACTTCGTGTCCCAACTCAGCTGCCCGGCGTACAACTTCAGAAAACTTGAGGCCCTGTAAGAAGGCCGTGCTGATATCTAGACTCTCAATCACGAGGTCGTACTGAGCTGCAAGAGATACTGCCAAGCGGTGAGAAAGTCGTGACGCTGTCGAGCTGTGTCTGTCAATGCTATTCTTCTGTCGATCGAGAAAGCCTCGTCCACAGCATCTGCTTTTCACCAGTCCTTTTGAACGATCTGCCCATTTCCGAACCCATGTGCCATCAATGGTGTTGTCGGAGTCTGATGCTGGTGCGAGCTTAAAGATGCCGTGAGATACGAAGCTAGTGACTTCCTTCTTGTCTGCTGCTTCGACCGCTGGCCAATGCGCGATGATCTCCTCTGGAGTGAGGATCTCGCTGCTAGATACGCTGAAACACTCATCATCCTTGAAATCGTAGTAGAAACAGCGTGAGGTACGAAAGGGGCCTGGAACAACTAGTAGAGCCTCCTTCTCGTGCCAAGGTAAAGTGCCAGCTTGCTCGACTCGGGCTTGATGCAATAGAAGCTCTGCGTCGTGAATTGCACGGTTCATGTAGTCTGCTGCATAGTCATCATGAACTTCGTCAAATGAGTACTCTGCTGGAGAAGCCCACCAGATCGGGAATGGTGTCACATATCTGGAAACTTGAAGATCCTTGTGGTCGATGGTGTCGTCCAGAGAGCCTTCAGGATACTCGATGGTCTTGTCTGGATCTTCAGTGGCAGGGTGTTCACTCGCCTGGTTCTGGTCTCCAGCTTCTGGATATTCAATGGTACGATCCAGATCTCCAGCTCCTGCATCAGGTAGAGGTGAGACTTGCTGTATTGATGACTGAGCTGTGTGTGAGTCATCTGGAACCGTTGGAGAGTCTCCGCGGGAGGCAGCCTTCTGATCATCCCAAGATGAGCCACCTGGATTCGCCGACTTGGAGCCCTCTGGCCCCTTGACGATCGGCTCACGCTCGCCTGAGACCTCCTCATCATTACTCGCATTCTGACGGGGGTCGTGGCGACTCGGTGTGGCGTGTGGCCGTGATATTGCAGGCGAACTGGTCGCTGCTGGTGTAGATGCAGTAGGCTCTGATATCGGTAATATCGGCTGGGATGATGTTGAAGATGTTCTCGGCTGCTTCTCGCCTGGAGGTGATAGTATTGTAGATGTATCCGATCTCTTCTGACCTGTTGTAGCTCGTGGTGGTGAGGATGGTGCCGTAGGCGGAGCAGGAGCAACCGTTGGAGTGGCGACTCGGGGTACTGGAATGTCCTTCGGCCTTACAGGTCGCCCATCATCGTCCGGTAGTTGAATACGAACGCGAGTACGAGACCTATCTTGACCTTCTTCAGATGATACTGAACTCGACTCTGCGTCTACCTGCTCCTGTGCCATTGGTGATGCTATCGGGGTCTCGGAGATTGCTAATTTTCTCGGTGTCCCAGCAAGTGGTGTCATAGGTACTGGCACCGTCGGTGTGTCTGGAAGCTGTAGTCCTGGAGGAGGTGCCAGTGGAAATGGAAAGATAGGCGCTGCTGGAATCTGACTTGAGTGTGAAGGCGAGGCCTTCCAAGTCGCCGGTGCTGGAGGAACAACCACTGGTACTGCTGGTGGTGCAGGAGGTGCCGGAGGTGCCGGCGGGTGTCCTGCTGCAACTTCTGATATCTGCGTCATTGGGCTGTCATTCGTCATGCTGACCTCTGGCGGCTGCATGCTGACCTTCGAAGGTTGTGAAGGTGCTGCTAGTTTTGTCCATGGTGGTGATGGCGGCCTTCTCGGCTGGTCTGGCGGCGTCTGATAGTCAGGCGCAGGCGGTATCGTAGATGGCGTCCCATCTGACCAAGGCCACGGTGAGGGCTGCCACATCATCTTGCTCTTTTGGTCCACGACGTCGTCCAGGTCGGGGGTGTGTTCGTAAGAGTCATTCTGCTCGTCCTGAACTTTAAAGAAATAGAACAACACATATGATGACTCAGACCATGGACCATGAGATACCAAGGTGATGGCATTGACCGTCGCAAACTGCTTCACCACATAGTTGGATCGGACACTCCGATTCCACAAAACCAGGATGCATCGTCTTGCTGCAGGCACTGCCGTCGTACGCTTGCACTGAGTGCCCACCTGAATGCCACCAAGGTCCGATTCGAGAAACGTAGTGTTGGCTACCTGCTTGGCGACCTTGTAGATATGCGGCTCGTTCTCATAGAGGTCTGGAGGTACAATGGTGTAGTGCCCTTCTGCCTCATTGAAGAACTTGCCGAAGATAAGCGGAGCGTTTGGTACCAGCTGCTCGACCAAACTCATAAGCTCAAAGACCAGTCGTGACTTGTCTTGGTCCGTCTTGTACTCTGTGTGTGTGTCTCCTTGTGTCAGCAGCCAAGTGAAACCCACATGAGGTCGTATATGTCGTAGTGGTACCAGCATCGGATATCCACGCCATGAAACAATCGCCTTGTTCTCGGGCATGTAATTCTTGATGAGATCCGCTGGTCCTCTCCATCCAGGGTCATCTTTGGTGTCAGGCTCTCTCCACAAGTCCACCTTGGAGCCGTCCACCAACTTGGCTGCGTCCGCTGCGGTATGTTGCTGAACTCGTGTGTTGTGGGCCTTCGCGATCCTGTCTTCCACGATTGCGGCATTGATGGCGTCCTTGGCGGCCATCCTGAGTCTGATGGAGGTCTCCACTGCATCGGGCACACTCTCGAGGATACCCAGCTGCGCGACGAGGCCTGGGTTCTCATGATCATAGAGCTCTCGTGGTTGAACTCCAGTAAGTGCCGCTGCGGGAGTAGATCCGCCATAGGAAAGAGACAGGTTCGTAGTCATGCAACATTCCTCGACGCAACGCTCTTTGCTGACATTCCATCCTTGCTTTTGTGCCGTAGCCCACAACTTCATACTGCCAATACGTAATATCTGGATTCGCCTCTCACACTTGGGCGCTGCAGTATGTCCCTGACTTCCGCCAAGGTCTCTGTTGATCGAGAAATGCTCGCACGCCTTGGAGACCAGATCTGAGATGACCGCTCCTTCTTGATCTGAAACAAGCCACCACATAGGTCCGAAATATTTTATCCAGAGGTGGAAAGCGGTGTTCATCCAACAATCTGCCGTCTTGTGATCGAGCCTTGTCGTGAGGGCGTAGCTGATGCATTCATCAACAAAGACCACGAACGTCATATCCCAGATAAACCAAAGGTCTGTCTGCACGCGGAAGTTAAAGTGAGGGCTCATCGTAACTCCATGTTGAGGTCGTGTCGGATGTCGGCGCCAGTCCATACAATCCTTGCACATCTTAGGTATAACCTGAAATACCAGGGTAAGAACCTCCGTGCCGAAACCTCCTCGCCGAAGAAACCGAATCATATCATCACGTGGAGCATGCCAGAACTTGATATGGAGGCCAAGAAGGATCTTCTGCTTCTCGGTGGTGCTGATCGAAGGGTCGTTCAACTTGCCACGAATCTTGGCAAAGTCGAAACTTGGTTCGATGTAGTCCGGCAGCTCAACTACCTTCGGGTCTTCGTAGGGTTCCAGTGTCCTTGGATCTGTTTTCCGTTTTAAGGCTTTCCTAGGAGGTCGTGATCCTTGAGGTACAGGAGGAGGTACGGGAGGAGGATCCCCAGTGTCTGCATCATCATCTGCATCTTCTGGTAGTATTGGTTGATCGTCACCTGCACCGTCTGGTTCAGGCGCTGGAGCTGGCGGCTCAGCAAGTACTGGGCCTGCCGGTGGTGCTGGGTGTGCTGCTGCTGCTGGTCCTGCTGCTGCTGGTGCTGCTGCTTCTGGTGCTGGAACTCCTCCTGGTGGGACAGTCGATGATCCACCAGCTCGGAGAGGATCGAAGCGACAGCCTTTGACCTTTGTATGCGGCAGTGTGTCCACCTGTTGGCCATCGGGACCGACCTTCTTAGCTCCATGCTTGCACCGTTCGCATGTCCAGCCAACAAAGTGAGACTGGCTCCTGCCGAAACGCTGAACGTTCGAGCCGATGTTGTGCTGCACCGTGTCATTGCCGATGTGCGTAGCAACGTCCATGAGCAGGGCCAAACAGAACAACCAAGGATATACTGCCGAAAGTGCTGTGCGGTGGATAGATCCAACTCTGCCCTGCAAGATGCCGTGGTCCTTGCACTTGTTCTCGCCTTTGCACTGTCGTACTGAATGTCGGAGTTGAATGCCAGTCGCCAAGAGAGCCGTTGCCTTCTGTGTAGGTAGGCCCGTCTCGTCGATCGCGCCAAACTGACATTGATCAGTGTGATACCTTTTGTTGTCACCCAGGGTGAACGATGGTGACTCGGTAACCTTCTTGAGCGGGCTCTTGCTGAATATCGAGGAAGACCGAGGGTTCTCGGCGATAGATGCCTCATCCCGCTCCTGGTCGTCGTCCATGTGCTGGGCTACCCAGTCCAAAGTCGATCCTTCTGCTTGTCGGGCTTTGTCGCGTTTATCTGGAGGTGATCGATTTGACTGAACAGACCAAGGAGCACATCGTGGGGACCAGTAGTGAACACGGACACCCAGTTCTTGTTTGCACTGATCCAGTAGGCGTCGATGCTCAGGCTGCTTCAAGTCCCATCCATATCTGTAGTCCACGGGGAAGGCGATCTTGAGACCCACAGCTGCTCCGGCTGCCGAGAGGCGGCCAGATCCACTCATGCCTTCTTGCAGGCAAAGAGGGGCACCGTGAAGATAGCGCTTCATGACAGTCGTCCACTGACGAACGTTGTCCGGCGTGATAACCACACAGCCTGTGAAAGTGTAGAATTCTTCTGGCATTGCACGATATTCATGAGCTAGTCGCTTTGAGTGCTCTTCCATATGTCGAGGCCAGTGATCACCTTCATAAACAAAACCTTCGGTCATGTTCCAAGCCTTGAAGTAGTCCAGGTCATGGTGCTTCGTGATTTTGCTGTATGATGGCCAATCGCATGTCGGTGTCCATTGCACGCTGATCTCTGTTGTCTTAGGGGGTGCTGAGGAACTGCGAGTTGGCGTAGTACTGCTTCCCGTTCTCGAGGCCTGACCATGGAGCTGAATGGATGCCTTATCTTCGGTAATCCGATGACCGAAGATGTTGCGACAATAGTTCCGAACTGCATCCTTTAGAATATCTTCTTCAACATTGGCTTGACCGAACTTCCCGATGGGTAAGAGGTAGTGACCACTGTCCGTGAGAAAGACGCGGATAAAATATGCCTTCTTCTTGCCATTTGGGACAGAAGCGTTCAAGACCAGAACTCCATCATGATTGTCAAGAATATCGCAGAAGAGGGCGGCCGAGTACTGCAACAAGGATGAGTTGGGAAGTAACCCAGGACACTTGGAGCCAGTACCGCCCATCAGATCTGCCTTGAACGTAATATCACTGCATCCAGGAACTCCGATCGGCATCGTCGCAACTGCCAGTCCAGGGTCTGACTGGCCGTCGATGCCTGAGAAGGTGCTGGTGCTGGGCTCGAGCTCGTACTGAAGGCCTGCGCTCTTCAAGTGCTGCTTGACAAAGTCCTTCATCGCGTCCGTGCCCATGATGCCAGCTGCGGCTCCTGGATCCACGATAAGACCTGCTACCTCCTTGCCACGCACAGTGTGCATCGTGCTGAAGTCTTGAGCGGGGCTGTCCGTTGTCATGAAGATGCCGCGCTTGATCTGCCCATAGCCAATGCCAGTGTCCATGGGAGTGTTGTTGTTGACGGTCTCCTCGACCTCCGGCGGAGGCCTGAAGCGTTGAGGGTCTTCTTTGTCATCATCATCATCTGCTTCAGGTGGTGGCCGGAAACGGTGGGGATCACCATCGTCGTCATCATCATCTTGTGGAAACTTCAACGGCGTCATGGGAGGTAGTTCCATCTGAATGGCTGGGGTCTTCGGGAGAGAGTCTGAAAGCAACTCGAAAGAGCCCGTCGTTACAGACGTTCCTCCTGGCGTCAGGAAGTGAACATCAAGAGGTGTCGTCGGCACGGATGCTGGCGATGCTGCAAAGATTCCAGGCTTCGGAGCGGCCCAGGAGAAATACTGGTGATAGCTGCCCGTCTGGGTGAAGTATGCTGAACCATCATCGTAGTTGCTGCCGTAGCCAAACTCCGAAGAATCATCATACCATTCGCCATCATCGCCGTAGAAACCACCTTTTGATCGGGACTTGCCCTTTCGACTCTTACCTTTCCGACTTTTGCCACGTCCTTTGCTTTTACCTTTGCTCGAAGAGGAGGAAGGGAAAGAGGAACTCTTACCCTTGCTCTAGCCCTTGTCTTTAGAGCTGGAGGTTCCTGATCCGTTGAGCGGGCAATCCGATGTGCGATGAAACTTTGACCCACATCGTGCGCATCCTTCACCTTTCCCGCTCGTGGGGAAACGATTGCCTTTTCCACGTCCTTTACCGTAAAGTTCATCATGTTGAGCTGTGCCGTCATCTGCTGCGGGAAGGTATTGAGACCAATCTCCTGATTGCTGCTCATCATCATCTGTCCATTTGTAGTCATAGTCGTCCTCATAGCCGTACCAGGAACTCCATTCATCATATCCGTCATTCCAGCTCCAACTATCATCTTGCCATTCATCATCGTGATGTCCGTAATGCTGCTTGATCATCTCGGGAATTGACGATCCACTGTTCTGCTCTGCATGGGCCATCCGCTGCAATATTGTCATTAGATCCTCGAAGCGAGCCAGATTGCCGTCGAGCTTGAGCTTGATGTCGTCTTTCAGGCGGTCACTGAGACCTGATGTCCTCAAGAGGAGGTATGACTTTCCCACACTATTGATCTCAAGCCCGCTGTTCTGATTCGCCTCATCGTACGTCATACGCCACATGGTGAGATAGTCACTCAAACTCATGCTGCCGCGGTGATGGAGGAAGAACGCGTCCAGAGATTGGATGTTCATCTCCTGTTCCTGCATGCCGAACTCTCGCTGCAGTGCCTGAAGAAGCAGTGTCGCTCCTGCAGGCTCGGCGGGGAACTGCTGTCCGGCACCATTTTGCCAAGCCTCGTGACTCGGCTGGGCCAACAGCTCATCACCAACCATCTCTCTAACCAAGCCCGTCGCTAGATCCAAGCGCTGCTCCTTCAGGTTATTGGCGATCTGAAATGCTGCACCCTTCAACCTGCCGGCCATGGCCGGTCCTGTGGCGCTCTCGGAGATGTCCGTCTGGCGCCACCAAAGGCGCAGTAGTTGTGTGTACCGTCGTAGAGGATATTTCGGTAGTCCAACTCTCCACCCTGGGGGTACACTCTTCGTGAAGGTGTCCAGGGCTAAGCCAGACTCAGTATGTGTGTCTTGTGCCATCGCTCCAAGAAGTAGGAGGAATAACAGAAATAGGATTACCTCGTAGATATAGTCAAGGATGATGCACTGCGCGCGAATTGTGATCCTCGGGCCGTCGTAGTAATTCTGAAGCACGGCCCTGGAGAAGCGGTTGGAGAAACTCGCGATGGCAATGTTGTAGTATATGAATCTGCACGTCTCGGCCTGGCGGGGCGGCGGCGCTATGGCGGCGGCGGAGGCCAAACAAGACAGCGAAGCACGTCTACTCGCTACCAAAGTTGGTTTCTCAGACTTGAGCCAGTACGTGACATACGTTCACTGCTCATTTATCCATGCTTGCTCTAAGCGTGCTACGTGAAACACAACTAACAGTAGTCTAACGAGGTCTGTACACCCAAATCTTTACTCCCTCCCCCCTCCTCCCCCCTCCTCCCCCCTCCTCCTCCTCCGCCCGGCCTTGGAGGGCGCCCGAGCCGAGCCGCCGTCCGCACCCTCGGCGGCAGCCCGCGCGCCGCCCTCGCGCAGGGCCCGGCGCTCGGCCAGGTGCTTGTTGCGGGCGCGGACGATGATGCGGCGCGAGACGCGGTGCCGCCGCGCCGGCTCCGGCTCGGAGGCCCCTGCGCAGGGCTCGGCCAAAGGGAGCGCTTCCAGTGCGCGGCGTTTCGGCCACCACCACCACTGAGCAGAGGCATCCAGAAGGACGCGTGGGCAGAAGAGCGCGCGATTGGCAACTCTTCGGGGAAAGACGAAAGGCGAGACGGAAAACGGAGCGTTTCACGACTGTGAAGCAGGGAAATGGGGCGCCCGACTGTGAAGCAGAAGAAAGGCAATGAAGCGGAGCAGGAGGCGGGGCGGGAGGGGGGAGGGGGAAACTGGGAGGGGAGGGGGCCAGGGGGGGGGGTCTGGCTCGGGCCATCTGCTGACTGCCACTGTTCGGAGCCGTGCGTCCTCGGGGGAAGGCCCCGCCTGCCGGAAAAGCAGGCGCCCAGAGACAGCCAGGATCTCCTCCACGGGGGGCAAGCGGGGGGGGTGCGAGGGCTCGCGCCGATCGGCAAAACAACGAATAAAGAAACGACGACTTTCTGAAGGCTCGACCAAGCCAGTGGTGTTCGGTTCGTTTTCGTTTTGTGTTCGTGTTCCCTCGTCTTGTCTCCGATACATCTTCGGAGCAAAGAGAAAACTCAAAACGACACGGTGCACGAAATCGCCTTAACACCGTTCAGGTCGACCCCTGGCCCCTTCTCAGGCTGCACGCAGGAGGAAACGAAGCCATGCCAAGGACAAACTTGGGCGAGGATACATCGGGAGTCTCTGGAATCCCGCGGGTCTGGAAGATGTCTCGGGCGCCGCGGCATTCTCAGAGCGTTCTGGAACGCTCTGGGAACGCTCCCGCCCACGCAGGAGAGGTCCTACCCAGGTTGCGGGCCCCGGGACCATCGCAGAGCGACCCGTCTCCCAAAATGCAACAGAAAGCTCAGGGGTTAGGCCTCCAGTAGCTATTTGTCGCAGCGTTGCAGCTGCATGTGATTCGCAACGTCGGAGCTCAGGATAGGCAAGAGTGACCCCCTGGTGCACAGCTCTGGCGAGCCGCGAGGACGCCAAATCAAGGCGCGCAGGCTGGTGCCATGGGTGGACCACCGTGGGTTCGCACCAGAGGTCACACTGGCGAAGGGTCACTCTTGCGCGTGGCAGGCTTTTGTGGGCTGGTGCAGTGTCCATGTCCACCGCCGGCGGGCGCGAGATCCTGGGACCCCGTGGAGACGGTGGACGTGGCTATGTGTGGAGGATCGGTTACCCAGGCAGTGGATATTGACATATCTCCACCTCAGGCCTTCTGTAGCTTCTGTGCTGCCGAGCTCGGAGGTCCCTCCTGCAGCCGCTGCGGTGCAGGTCCATGGCTTCGACTCGAACTCGGAGGTCACGTCTGCAACCTCTGCGCTGAGAGCATCTGGTGGCAACATCGATGGTCTCACGGGCATGCGGAGTCACCGCGCCCTCTGCGCTCACGTCCGCGATTGGGCCCCCAGTCAGGATCTGGCCGCGCCACCCAAAACTCTGCCACACACGCTCGGCCACGACTGATCGAACTGGGGCTCGCGAACAAATCTCATGAGCCAGATGGGCTGATGGACACGCGCCGCCCTAGGGTAAGCGAATGGAAGAGTCTGGACGCGTCGAGGCCCCGAAGAAGGAAACTTCGAATTCACACGTCCCACAAGAGAATCGGAACGAGGACGAACGACGAACCGTACGACTACCCAGGGTCACGGAAACGCGCGAACAAACTCGTTTGCAGGGAGAAGGTAAGAGCGGAAAACATGTTTCGACAGCTGGCGTCAACATCGGGATGCTGCCACACACACACACACACCAACGGCAAGGTCCGAAGACCTCTTGATACGGCTGGGGAGGCGTGGCACAAACGAGAAAGAGGGTCGCCCTCGGTAGCCGTTGGCAGCTGGGACAGACGCAAACTCACCCGAGGGATAAGAGGAGGAGGAGGCGAAAGAGGAGGAGGAGGAGGAGAAGGAGGAGGGGGAAGGAAAGCCGACGGGATGGCATCCACACCAGTTCGGCGATGCAGCTCTGCCTCCGAACTGACCGCGCACGCCGATATCAGCACCCTGGCGCCACGTGCGAACTCAAACTGCCGAGGGAAGTTTACGGACTGCCGAGACCAGTGTAAGTGTTCCTTCCTGCGTCGCGCCCTCTGGGGTCCTTTTGCGCGACGCACGTGCGACGATGGGCAACAGCGCCTGTCGCGCAGGAGAAGAGCACGGGCGGCCCGCTCGCTGTCCCGCGGATCGACAGCGGCGCAGTCCCGCCGCCTTCGTACACAGTGCTCAGGAAGCCGCTAAAGCCTGCAACACAGCTGCCACGCGATTCGTCGCGGGGCAGGGGCAGGAAGAGGAAGGAAGAGAACGATGGGGGAAGTCAGAGGAGGGAGGAGAAGGAGGAGGAGGAGGAGGAGGAGGAGGAGGAGGAGAAGGAGGAGGAGGAGGAGAATAGGAGGAGGAGGAGGAGAACAGGAGCAGGAGGTGATGAGGTGAATGAGGCGGAAAAGAAGGAAAAGGATGAAGAAGAGACGGGGGAACGAGAGGAGAAGGAGGAGGAGGGGGCGGTGGAGGAGAGGAGGAGGAGGAACGTAGCAGGATGAGAATGAGGAAAACAGCAGAGGACAAGGAGGAGGAAGAGGAGGAGGAGGACACATAAGGAGGTGAGGAGAAGGAGGAGGTGGAGACGGAGGAGGAGGAGAAGAGGAGGAGGACGAGGACGACGAGGAGGAGAGAAGATGGAAGAGGAGAAGGAGGAGGAAGAGGAAGAGGAGGAGGAGAGAAGGGAGAGGATGAGGAAGAGGATGCGGAAGTGGAAGGAGGAGGAGGAGGAGGAGGAGGAGGAGGAAAAGGGCCACCAAAAGGCCCCGCAGAGGGTCCGAAAAGCCACCAGAATACGTCGGAATGCTGCTCGAATGGCTCCCCCAGACAGCACCAGACGGCTCCATGAAGACCCCAAGAGAGCCCCCGAAGCTCCCGACCGACAATCAAGATAGCCCCGTCAGGACCCCAGAGG